>CM067173.1:56073355-56082489 GCA_034093135.1 Erigeron breviscapus
TTTTTGCAAGTTGTGAGAAGACTTCACATTTATAGACCAAGTTCATGATGACATGGACAAGATCGTATAAAAGTGGTTGTGAGCATTTAAGGAATTAAACCTAATTCCTTACATGCTTGTACTAGGAAGAGTATATAAGTCAGTTGATGTGACTTATAGTACTATGTTCCAAACCTATACTTTTACCTTGTACCTTTTATTAATAGATAAATCTATTAACTGGGTAAAGGTATGTAAAGTAAAAAGTCTTCCTCGTAATCAGTGTAAAGTGTTGTAAATACTTTACACTGAGATGCTTCAGTCTTCGATCTGGTAGAATCACTCTTTGCTCGCTTCTGAGATGATTCTCTTCTTCATACTTCAGTCTTTGACTTCAGAATGAATGCTTCAGATTTATCTTGATCTGAACTGAAGTGAAGCTTCAGTGAAGTAATTCTGATACGGCTCAGAATTCTGTACAAACGTTTTCACTGAACTTCAAGCTATTTCTGAACAAATTATACTTGGTCGATTTCCGACCTAACAAATTCCCCCTATTTGTTCTGAAATAGTGCATGCATCTCAGACTTCTATCTATACATGCTTGTAAGTCTGAAATGCAAGTTTTTGTTTAAGTTGTAAAAATTTTCTAAGTACATCTTATAGATCATTGATGTCTCAGAATTTTACTTGTGGTTTTTCTAACTTAAACTTACCATCTACTTATTGGTTACAATTTGCAACATATATATACAAACTGAAATGTTTGTTACAAATGTAAATATATTACAAGTACATGATAAACTGAAAAAGGAACTACTTCTTGGCAGGCCTTGAACCAGAAGGTGCTTCAGTAGGTTTCCTTTTCAGTGGAGAATGATCCTTCTTTCCAAACAATCTGCTTTCAATCTCTACTTTGGCTTGCATCTTTTGTTGTATTCTGGATAACCATGCACCAATCAAAACAGATTTCGGCTTCCCCTTCAGAATCTGGATCATCTCCCTATGCTCTGAAATCCCAAACTCGTGAACTGAAACTTGATTATATTCTTCAGCTGCCCTACCTTCTCTTTTCACAATCAAATCAAACAACTTCAATCCATCAGCCTTTGTAACTTCTATATCAATGATTTTGGCCTGATGCGATCGATGATTCATGTAATGATCATACTGATCCTTCTCATGTTTTCTTTCAAGTTCAGCAGCATCATCAGATGGTTTGAGGGAAGTAAAGACAACATCACGAGAATTCTTTCTTGCAGACCTTGTTCCAGTTACTTTGGGCTTTGTGGTTGGTCTGAACAACTCTTTTTCAACCTTCAGAACTTCGGCCAGAATTTCCTTCCTTTTAATTGCCATTTCCTTTTCTCTATTTCTCTTCAAGTCTTCAATAGACAACTTGAAGGTTAGACTCTCTAGCTTTTGTTCCAGAGGTGAGTAATTCATCCCACATTCATACTCGAGCATATCAACAACAGACTTCTGCACTCTTGGATCATTTTTGATTTTCAAATATCTTTCCAGTGACAAACCAAGAGCTGCAGCATCTATATGATCAAGGGTCCCCATCTTCAGATGTTGTTCCCTTTCTCTTTCTTTGTTTTCCCTCCACATAATGAATTGATTTGAGACCTGCTTCTGCAAAGCCTCCAATTTCTTACTATCAGCATCAAGATCGTGCAGGGGATAACCATGCTCATCCACATTCTCACCAACAATAATCCCAGAACCCTTAGAACTTTTCTTTGTTGGTTCTTCCTCTAATGGGGCCTTGCCCTTATCTTTCTTACCAGATTCAGATTCAGTTTCCCCCTGAACTGAGGCACTTCCAGATGGCACCTCAGTTTGCTTCTTGGTTGCTTCAATGATTTCTTGTGTACTTGCAAGCAGACCAATAGGCACACCTTTTCCCCCTTTGGGGACCTCTGAAGGCAACTTAGCGAATTCTTCAATGGCCATTTGCATGCCTTTCAGTGGTTCCCAACTTTGTTGTTGTAAACATTCAGAAATTCCTCTAGAAAGCTGAGCAAACTGAGATCTTAATCTGAAATTGGAGTTCAGATTCAGCGACTCTTTATCTTTTATCTCTTTCAACTGCTTTCTATCTTCTTCAGTGAATGAGGGAACAGGAGGAGCAACAATATTTTCCTTCTTGAGATGAGTTAGAATTTCTTCTAACTGTTTTGACTGGTTCTGAACTGAGCCTTCAAGTTTGGACACTGAATCTTTTACTTCATTCACAGCCTTGTCCACTTTGTCATTTGTGTCTTTGGTCAGTTCAGCAATCATCACTCTAACCTTCTCACCAACCTTCTCAGAAATGGATTCTGAAATCTGAGTAACTAGATTCTGAGTTAGCTCAGACTTCAGATTATCCAAAATACCAACACTTATAGAAGCCCCAAGTTCTTTTTCATTTATACTTGGCTTCTGAACCAACTCATGTACTTCTCTTCCAACAGCCATAAAATCTTGCTTCATCAGCTGAACACAAGATGTCAAGTTTGCAACCACCGAAGCTTGCACATCTCTTTTTGTTAGCTTGAAGGCTTCTCTGATTGCAGAGCTCACCTTGTTGCAAGTCATCACCAGCTCATTCAGCTTCCCAACTACTAGTCCTTCGTTTCCAGCAACCTTGGTTAACTCAGTTCCAAGAAACATCTGAGCTCCTTTCATTTCAGCCACAGAACTAGTATTGGCAGTTAGAGACTTGGTTAAGTCCTCCACCCTCAGAATAAGGCTTTGGACTTCGGTTTGAGTCTTTTCTAACTGTGCTTCTACATTTAAAGGTGGTGGAGGTTGTGCAGAAGCAGGAGCAACAAATGGTAGATTACCAAGCCCTTTCAGAACATTGTTCAGTTGTAAATCAGTTGGACTCTCAGATTCTGTTTCAGAATCCAAGTCCGTCTCTATTGGGGCATCATAATTGATAGGCGGTGGGATTTTGTGAATTTGGGGGTGAAGAAATTGAAGTGATGGATTAAAAGTACCGGCTGTAACATAGGCAGGATTAGTGCCCGGTGGAAAAATTGGATGTTGATGAGATGGAGGTGGTGGAACATAAGGATTAATATCTTGTTCTTGTTGGTCTGGTTGAATTTGGATTTCTGGGGGAGGAGGAGGGGCGTTTGCGAGGATGGTGGCTGGCTCAGAATCAGATTGATTCGCCTCCAATAATCCCTCGTCAAACTCAAAATCAGCAAGGGAATCGAGATTCCCCTGAGGTAGCTCATCGTCATCCCAGAAAGCATTCACCACTGCATTCGGGTCAGATATGCCCTGGTTTGGGTCACTAGTACCCGCACCAGTTTCTGGTTCAACATCTGCAGAAGCAGGTGCATCGTTACCAGATTTAATGATTGGCTCAACCGTAGTATCATTGCCAGGGACAGTAGATACAGAAGCTGGAACACGAATGATGTTTAGCAACTTATCTTTAGGTCGACTAACGGGTCCCACATTCTTTTGTGGCCCACTTAGTGACCTTTCTGAACCAGCTAGTGTGGCTGAAACAGTTTTATTAAATACCTGAAGCATAGCAGTGGATAGTTCAGGCTCATTTTCAGCAGTGGATGCCTTTGAGAAATCTCTGCTGTATTCAGGTACTGAAGCTTCAGGTCCAGCTTGATTATAAGCTTCACCAAGAATATCCATGAAACATAAGCTTAGAAATCTTGGAAAGGCAATATGCAGACTTCTCTTTCCTTTTAGTTTTGTAATCAGCTGAGAAAAGAGAATCTCAGCAAAGTCTGCTTGTATCCCATTCCAAATATAATACCCCATCTCAACTTGGGGTAATGAAAGTTGGTCCAACCCTCCATGGTTGCCACCAAGACTTTCCACAATCTGGGTCCAGAAGAACCTCCAGCAATTGCCAAATCCAGACATAAAAAAAAAAAACGAAGTAAATGAAAAACGAAGTAAGGATTTGAGAGTGAAAAAGAGAGAGATTGATGATTGGAAAGTAAATGAAAAACGAAGTAAATGAAAAACGAAGTAAATGAAAGAATGAAAAAGGAATTTGAAGATGAAAAGAGAGTAAATGATTGGAAAGTAAATGAAAAACGAAGTAAATGAAAAACGAAGTAAATGAAAAAGAAGAGATTGATGATTGGAAAGTAAATGAAAAACGAAGTAAATGAAAAACGAAGTAAATGAAAGAATGAAAAAGGAATTTGAATTTAAGATGGAATATAAGTAAATGAAAAACGAAGTAAATGAAAAACGAAGTAAATGATTGGAAAGTAAATGAAAAACGAAGTAAATGAAAAACGAAGTAAATGAAAATGAAAATGAAAAAGGAATTTGAATTTAAGATGGAAAAACGAAGTAAATGAAAAACGAAGTAAATGAAAAACGAAGTAAATGAAAAACGAAGTAAATGAAAAACGAAGTAAATGAAAAACGAAGAATGAAAAATGAAAGTGAAATGAAAGGAATATGAAGAGTTAAGAAATTTGAGAGTAAATATGAGAGAGATTGATGATTGAGAAGTAAATGAAAAACGAAGTAAATGAAAGAATGAAAAGGAATTTGAATTTAAGATGGAATATAAAGTGATTTTCCAATTAAAAAACAATTTCTGGGGTCAAGTCCGCATTAAATGCAGAGACGTTTGAGTGACCCCACCCTGCAACACTTTTAGAAAACATAGTATGCAGTAGGCCACATGTACACACAATTGACCAAGTATCAAAAATATCTTGAAAAGATTGTTGTCTTTCAGTGATGACAAAATAAATTCTGAGCATGATCAGTTCCAAAGAGATCTGAACCATCTCAGTTAATAAAGTTCAACTGAAATATTTTTGATTTTCTGAAGTGCTTCAGTTAAATACATTTTTCTGAGCAAAAAGGTTCCCCCTCAAAAATGAAGGTTTATTTTAAAGTTTGAAAAATATTTAACATTCCCCCTGAAGTGATGATCCATGACAAAATAAATTCTGAGCATGATCAGTTCCAAAGAGATCTGAACCATCTCAGTTAATAAAGTTCAACTGAAATATTTTTGATTTTCTGAAGTGCTTCAGTTAAATACATTTTTCTGAGCAAAAAGGTTCCCCCTCAAAAATGAAGGTTTATTTTAAAGTTTGAAAAATATTTAACATTCCCCCTGAAGTGATGATCCATGAATTAATAAGTGCCAAGATAGTATCACAAAGGCGTTCGATAGCTAGGCGAGCAAAAATTACATGGATCGCTCAGACTGGTGAACCAGATCAGTGTCACTGAGGCGTTCATAACAAGATTACCAGTCTAAGGATTTAACATACCCAACTCACTGACCAGATGTTTAAAGGTTTTGACATCTAAAGGTTTTGTAAAAACATCAGCGAGTTGCTTATCAGTGGGAATAAAGTGCAATTCAATATCTCCTTTCAGAATATGATCACGAATGAAATGATACCTGAGATCGATGTGCTTGGTTTTCGAGTGCATCACAGGATTGTGAGATATGGCAATGGCACTAGTGTTATCACAAAAGATTGGAGTCTTTGTGTAAGTAACACCGTAGTCAGTCAGCTGGTTTTTCATCCATAGAATCTGAGCACAACAACTTGCTGCAGAGATATACTCAGCTTCTGCAGTGGATAGTGATACTGCAGTCTGCTTCTTACTGGTCCAGCTTACTAATTTGCCACCAAGGAAATGACACCCACCTGTGGTACTTTTCCTGTCTATCTTACAACCTGCATGATCAGAATCTGAATAACCCATTAGATCTAGACTAGAGCCTTTGGGATACCAAAGACCCAATCTGGGGACACCTTTAAGGTATCTGAAGATCCTTTTAACAGCATTTGCATGTGCTTCTCTGGGATCAGACTGAAATCTAGCACAAAGGCATGTTGCAAACATTATGTCTGGTCTACTTGCAGTTAAATACATCAGTGAACCAACCATACCACGATATTTTGTATGGTCCACTGGTTTTCCATGTGGATCAGAATCCAAAGTTAATGGAGCAGAAATAGGAGTATCTTTTGATGAGACTGAATCAAATTGATATTTCTTTAATAAATCTCTGACATATTTTTCTTGGTTTATGAAAATACCATCTTCAGTTTGTTTTACTTGAAGTCCCAGAAAATATGTCAGTTCACCCATCATACTCATTTCATACTCAGAAGACATGATTTTAGAAAATTTTCACACATCTTCTCATTTGTAGAACCAAACACAATATCATCAACATAAATTTGTACTAAAAGGATATCACTTTTATCATGCAATATGAACAAAGTATTATCTATTGCACCACGTTTAAAACCATTTTTAAGAAGATGTTTAGTAAGAGTATCATACCAGGCTCTGGGTGCTTGTCTCAGACCATATAAGGCTTTGTTCAGTCTGTACACCCAATGTGGTTTTTCTTCATTGATGAATCCTGGTGGTTGATACACATAAACGACTTCTTCTAGTTCTCCATTCAGGAATGCACTTTTGACATCCATTTGATAGACTTTAAACTGATGATGAGCTGCAAAGGCTAAGAATATTCTGATAGCTTCAAGTCTAGCAACTGGTGCAAAAGTTTCATCAAAATCTATTCCCTCTTCTTGTGCATATCCTTTTGCAACAAGTCTTGCTTTGTTTCTGATGATATGACCATCTTCATCCATCTTGTTTCTGAAGACCCATCTTGTCCCAATAGGTTCCTTCTTCAGGTTACTGGGACAAGGAACGAGTTCCCATACATCGTTCCTTTTAAACTGGTTGAGCTCATCTTGCATGGCTTCAACCCAGCTTGGGTCTTGCATAGCCTCGTCAATCTTCTTGGGTTCAATTAGAGATAAGAAGCTGACGTTTAAGCATTGATCGCTTGTGGCTCTTCTGGTCTGAACCCCTTTACTGGACTCTCCAATAATTTGCTCGATTGGATGTGCTTTTGTCCATTTAGAATATTGACCAGGATGAACAATGATATCAGTGCAAGAACTTCTCTGAGTAACTTCAGGAGGAGCTTCAGAAAATACATCTTCAGCTTCTTCTTCTTCCTGCAGATCATGACTTGCATCATGAAATTCTTCAGATTGAGGTTGCTCAGTGGAGCCTGATATCAGAGGAGAAGCAGCATGTACATCTGATCCAATAGTCAGTTCATGAGGTAGTTTGAAACTGACTGGAGGATAAAATGGAATGTTGCTAGGCTTGTTTATTACTGGTTCTGAACGGAGATGTTCAGAAGCAGGTTCAGGTGATTGATCAGTTTCAGCAATAGGATCAGAATCACCAAAACTTATTGGACTTTCTGAGGGTGGTGCAGGAATGGAACTTTTAAAGATTGCAGAATTGGATTCATCAAAGGTAACATGAATTGACTCATCAACCTTTTCAAGTCTCTTGTTAAAGACTCTAAAGGCTTCTATTGATGAATCCTGGTGGTTGATACACATAAACGACTTCTTCTAGTTCTCCATTCAGGAATGCACTTTTGACATCCATTTGATAGACTTTAAACTGATGATGAGCTGCAAAGGCTAAGAATATTCTGATAGCTTCAAGTCTAGCAACTGGTGCAAAAGTTTCATCAAAATCTATTCCCTCTTCTTGTGCATATCCTTTTGCAACAAGTCTTGCTTTGTTTCTGATGATATGACCATCTTCATCCATCTTGTTTCTGAAGACCCATCTTGTCCCAATAGGTTCCTTCTTCAGGTTACTGGGACAAGGAACGAGTTCCCATACATCGTTCCTTTTAAACTGGTTGAGCTCATCTTGCATGGCTTCAACCCAGCTTGGGTCTTGCATAGCCTCGTCAATCTTCTTGGGTTCAATTAGAGATAAGAAGCTGACGTTTAAGCATTGATCGCTTGTGGCTCTTCTGGTCTGAACCCCTTTACTGGACTCTCCAATAATTTGCTCGATTGGATGTGCTTTTGTCCATTTAGAATATTGACCAGGATGAACAATGATATCAGTGCAAGAACTTCTCTGAGTAACTTCAGGAGGAGCTTCAGAAAATACATCTTCAGCTTCTTCTTCTTCCTGCTCTGGTCTGAACATTCACTGGTCCAAAAAGGTCCATGTGAAGCATGTGAAGAGGTTCAGTTATACTAAAGCTTTGTTTTGTCTTGAATGAAGCTCTTTTCTGCTTACCCATTTCACAACCTGGACATGGCTTGTCTTTTTTGAAAGACATAGAGGGTATCCCATCAACAAGTTGTTTTCTAGACAACTTATTAATATTTTTGAAGTTCAGATGGGATAATCTCTTGTGCCACAGCCAGTTTGTGTCTTCATCTGCCTTTGAGTAGAAACATTGTTCAGTGGTAGAAGGATTCATATCAATGACATAAATGTTTCCCTTCCTTGGTGCAATCAGTACCACCTTTCCATCTCTGTTGAATATGGTGCCTTGTGAAATATCAAATAAAACCTTGAAGCCATCATCACACAGTTGACTGACACTGATCAGGTTATATTTCAAACCGTCACATATGCAACACGTGTGAATTTGACTTGACCATTATTCACCACACCATATCCCTCAGTTTTTCCATTACCATCATTTCCAAAAACTATTGAGGGCCCCTCTTGCACCCTATATTCCTCTAGCAGGTCTGATAACCAGTCATGGTTCGGCCAGCAGCACTGTCCAGAAACCATATATTCTTCTTTCGGTCTCCCTGCACACAAACAAAGATTAGTTCTTTTTGGGAACCCATCTTTGGATGGGTTCACTAGACTCTCCCTTAGTAGTCTCAGATTTCTTTGGTTCATAAGGAACAGAAGGATCAAAGGGGATCTCAGTCATAATTCAGATGACATAAAAGCAATTGGTTTGATGGGGTTTTCAACCTTTTTCTTTTCAGATTTCTGCTTGATTTGCTTAGAAAAAGGTTTTGTATTTTGTTTAGGTTGAAGAGAAGGAGTTTCAACATTTTTTAAACGTGCATTACAACTCTGCACTTGTCTAGCCAATAGTTGAAATTGACTTTCTAACCTTAACAAAATTGATTCTTCATTAGACACCTGAGCCTTACCTGAATCTGAGGTAGATGGCTCAGTAGGAGAGAAATTTTTCTTCTTCTTTAGGTCTTTAGGAACCTTAGATGAAGTCTGAGGGGATGGCTTTTTGGATTTAGCCTTCCTTTCTGAAACAGTTGTCTGAGCTGTTTCAGATTTACCCTCAGATTGTTCCTGGGCTTTAT
>CM067173.1:56083489-56208489 GCA_034093135.1 Erigeron breviscapus
AACCTCCTCTGGTAACCGGTCAATAACTGGTATTAATGCTGCAATATGAGTATTTCCATCCAGATATGCACGTTTTTGGGATGGAAATTGGTTTATTCCAGCATCATATGGCTTTCTTGTTTCTAGCCATGATTTAATGACCTATTTTTCTTTTTGCAAAATCATTTCCAGGTCATGTTTTTCTTGAACCAGTTGTTCAGTTACCAAAACTTATGCTTGAAATGCCAGTTCAATATCTTGAAGTTCTTTTAATTTTGATATCAAAGCAGCGATTTCAGAGGAATCTGTTTCTAAGCCATTAAGACTGTCAAATCTAACAGTTTCCACAAAAATTAAATCAGAATTTAGAGCTTCAGCAATGTCCAATTTTAATTCAGGATCGGTTTCAATATCATACTCACTAACCTTTTTTATAACTATGTCCACCCATCGACCAGATGTGACATCATCCTTTACCAGATGCTCTTGATCTGCCAAAGCCATAAAGCAACAATCTCTTTCCTCTTCTTCATCAACTGATGAATCATCTGAGGGAACCCATGCTTCTTCAGTGGTTGCTATCATGCATTTATTATTTTCTATTTATTGATACATGAGAGCAATTTGAGCCTTAAGCTTTTTGTACTTGGACTTATAGCTATCATCAGGCTTGTTATAAGAAGTAGATGGACCAGACTGAGAGACAAACTGACTGGACTTGCACTCCTTCATGAAATGACCTTTTCTGCCACACTTAAAGCATGTCAGATTGGTCTTGTCAGTAGAGGAACTGGGTGCATGTTGTCTAGTGGGCCTATTTACTCTTGCTTTAAAACGATTAAACATTTTAGCAATCATTGCAACCAGGTCATCACTGTCAGTTTCGTCACAGTCTGGAGAGATATTATTAGTGACTCCAGAATCCATTAGTTCAGACATCATCTTCTTCATAGAAAATATATTCTCGGAAGATATTAATGCAGCACAGGGCGGTTCAGTATTACTGACCAATGTGGAACTACTGGAAGCATGATTTAAAGCATCTTTTTCAGCCTCAATTCTCTGGGCTTGATTCTCTTCAGTGAATCTGAAGGCTCCATACAATGTTGACAGAGTATGGGAGTACAAGGTTTTACCTTGTCTCAAGACCAGAATCATGTGAGACCATTTAGTGGGAAGAATATCACAAAATTTCTCCAAAAGTATATCCTTATCTTTCTCAACCCCCAGTCCTCTTAACTGGTTTATAATGCTCATAAATCTGGTGTAAGTACCAGTTAAAGACTCATTGGGGAGAGCAAAAAATGACTCATACTTTTTGTTTAGGGAGACCTTTCTGGTAACAACAGTGTCATCACCTCCTTCATGCTGGTTCAGCAGTTCATCCCACATGGTTTTAGCACTGGGATAAAGAACTAGAGTGGGAATTAGGGTTTCTGGAACAGCCCCGAGGATCATGTTTTTAAGGATGGTATCAAGATTTACCAATATCCTCTCCTCTTCGGACCAGTGTTCCTCCCTCTTTTCCCTTCCACTTCTTGATCCAGTTGGGTCAAGAAGTGCATTGATAGGAAGTCTAGGCACATAGGGTCCTTCATTTAAAATTTTCATCATATTCCTTTCAATACCAGTAACATGTAATATCATCCTAGCTTTCCACGTACCAAATTCATCACTGCTCCCATTGAATTTAGGAACAGGATTATTCGAGTAGTGCACATGTACATGTGGAGAAGCAGGAGGAGGAGGTGGTGGAGGATTATTATTGACAACGGGTGGTGGTTCATTAAAATTAGGTTCAGGATTACCTTGTGTATTTTCTGGGTTGGTCATCGTGAAACAGATCTAGGCAAGTATATTAGCCTTCTGCTCTAATACCAATTGTAAAGTCCCTCACACGATGGTTTAACCCACGAGTGTAAAATAACAAGTCAAGTATGCACTAGATTGGACTAGTATTACTTTAAATACAAATGCAAGAATATAAATATAAATAAAGTAATAAAGACTTAAAGCAATATTTAAGCAAGTAAATAAATGGTGGAACACAAATGTAATTTTCAAGTGTATTTTATTTATTGATGTTAAACAAAATACAAGATTGTTGCGGAACCTAGATATTACAAGTATGTAACTATCTAAACAATCTTTGAATTACAAGTGATCTATACTTGCTAAATAATCTCCTTGGATCGATATACTTAAAGTTGTGAAGTATAACTATTATGATCGAGAGTATTTTAGCAAGTTCACCAAATTGCAAAAAGTAATTTGTACGAGGTATGTGACTTGGTATTTATAGGCAAATAAATTCAACAGTGAATTTATTATGCCGTACAAATATGGTTGCATGCATTTAAGGCAACTACTTTAATTCCTTAAATGCATTGGTTAAACTACAAGGATAAAGTCATATTGATGTGACTTGTCATCCTTTTAACCAACCACCTTTACACACGTATTGTACTTTTATCAATAGACAAATGGATTGTCCGCGTAAAAGTGTGTAAAGGCAAAAGTAAATTCCTCGTAATCAGTGTTCAGACTTGTAAGGTCTAGAATACTGATAAAGCTCCAGTCAGGAGATCTGGTAAGACTGTCAGTGGGCTCCACTGCTTGTCAGTCTCCTTTCTTCAAACTTCAGTCTTTGACTTCAGTGAGAATGTCTTCAGTAGAAACGATTTTGACTGGAGTGAAATCCAGTGAGCTAATCTGGTGGAATCCAGATTCCTGTACAAGTAAACAGCTCACTGGTCTTCTATTATTTCTGGACAAATCTTCAGTGCCGCTCCAGTCTTCAAGTCTGGAGTGGGTCCAGTAAATCTGGACCTAACAAATTCCCCCTATTTGTTCAGAAATAATGCAAGGTTTTTCAAGCTTCTATCTATACAAATGTATGCTTGAAAAACACTTGTTTTTGACTAAGTCTAAAATACTTTTGTTGCTGGAAAAACACTTTATAGATCATCAGTGTTCCAGTTTTAATCTTTTAGTTCTAACTTAGACTTAATCTGATCACTTACTTGTGAATCAAATATTGCAACTATATTTACATACATCAACTGATAAAAAGTTACAATTTTGATCAAAAATAAATTACAAAACAAGTAAATGATAGTAGAGTCAGGCCCTTCTCTTTGAAGCTTGTCCTGGTGCATCTTCAGTGGCCTTTCTCTTGGATGATGGAGAAGAGTCTGGAGATCTTATATCCAAAGATGCTTCCATTTGTTGTTTCATCTTCCAGATCTTCTCAACCCTTTTCAGAAATGCTTTAACATCTTGAAATACATCAGTCCTTCCTCTGAATGTTAAAGCAATTTCTCTAAGTTCAGTCAAACCGAAGGTGTTGACTGAAGTACTCTTCCTTTCATCCTGGAATCCTCCTTCCCTGGTCAGTTTAACATGAAACTTGGACATAGCTTCATGATTCTCAGCAAGCTTAATTTCAGCACGAATGATCTTTCTGACATCCACCTGTACTTCATCATATCTTCGTACTTGGCCTTTTGCTTTGCAAAATGGATCATTTCTTCAGTTTCCCTTGACAACTTTTCTTGTTCCACGGCTTTCTGAACATGAGCCTTATCAATCTTTCTGGTGATGTCAAGTGGAATGAAGGTGCTTAGATCTGCATCCCTGGCTGCCTTGGTCTGTCTGGCAGGTAGTTTGGGTAAACCCTTTATCTTCTTTCGATATTCATTTTGCAGGGCTGCAGCATTTGACCTAACCTTTCTCTGAAGTTCTATCAGTGCATCCCTTCTCTTGGCAATCAAATCTAGAACACTTTCCCCATAGGTTTCAGAGTCAAACTTTTGTTCTTCCACAGAGTATCTGGAATGAACATGTACATCGTCCATAGCTTCAAGGCATTGATGGACTATGGGATCATCCTTCATTTTCTTATAAACATCGACATGGATGCCCAGTCTTCCAGCATTGTAGGCATCTAGTGTGCCCATCCTTGCCATTTGACTTTTATGTTCAAGGAGTTTATTTACTTGGCTTCTTTTGAAAATATCAATCAAAATGCCCTCCTGTTCCAGTCTCTTGGAAGTCTCATCATCAGCACTTGGAAAATCTTCTACATTTTCTTCAAGTTCTCCTCCAGATACCAAATGTTTCCTTCTTTTCACGGTTTTTAATTCTGTTGGCATATCTGGAAAAGCTTCAAACTGTGGCTCACTGGCATCAGTACCAGCAGCCTCTTCTTCGTGCACAATGACTTCAGTGCCAAGTGCTTTCTGTGCTTCCTGTGCACTGGCATCAGTACCAGTTACCTTTTCTTGTTGCTCACTAGCTTCAGTACCGAAGGCCTTTTCAATTTCACTGGCCACCACTTCTTTCTTTTTCATCACCAACCCTTCTGGAATGGACTCAGTGGCAGCAGACTTTTCCCCCTTGGAATGTCCACCATTTTGAGACTTGTGGGCATTCCATAACTGTTCAAGCATGTGTCTGTCTGAAGCACCAAATGTTCTTCCTGCCACTGGAGTTGTGATATTCACAGTCTTCCTTAGCTCAGTCACTTCCTTTTTGATAATATCAATTTCTTGAGGCAAGTGCTTTGGCAATTGATTATCAATCATTTTCACCACCTGAGGCAACAACCCATCTTGAATGGTTCTAAGACTGACCCAGAAATTTCCGAAGTGATTTCTTTCAGCATATCAGCTCTAAATTTTCTAGCAACTTCATCACTAATACTGCTGACAACAGAATTCTGGTCTAGGGTTGGCCTACTTTCCAGATTACTAATTCTGGTGGTCAACTTCTGAACTTCTTCTGTTAGACCTGCCAGTGGTTGAGCAATTTCAGTGGTCACTACAGTCTTAACAGAAGTTACCAGCTTCTCCTCCAATCCCTGGACTGCCACTTTAATATTTTCAGAATTTTGGTTTGTGGCCAGTACCAGTTCGTTCAATTTCTCAAAGACCAACTTCTCATTCCCAACAAACAAATTCATTTCTGAAGCAAGGTTATTTGACAATAAAGATTTAAAGTCAGAAACAACCTTAGAAGAGGACTGGAGTGATCTCTCCAGGTCCGCCACCTTATTTAAAAGGCCTTGGACCTCGGAGGAAGAAGAAGTGGAGAGACCACCTGGAGGAGCAAGTTCTGAAGCCAATCTGGTGACCAAAGGAACTTGTGTCTGGACTCCTTCAGTTGATGCTGCAGTTGTAATAACAGTTGAGTCCAGCACACGAGGTAATTCCAGTGGTGCTTCAAGAGGTGGAGGTTGATTAGGTGAAATCTGGATTGAACTTGGGTTGAAATATGAAGTGTTTTGCGGAATTGAAGGTGGTGGTGGTTGTACATTTAATGATTCTGGAGGTGGTGGCATATCTGATGACTGTTCCACTTCCATTGTAACATCATCACCCTGAACTCTCCAGCAGAAAACTTGATATTACGTCCCTGAACTGTACTGCGAATGATAGTATGATCACCAACCGACACTAATCTAGCAGAGTTCCAGAACTGAATAATATAGTCTCTGATCAAAGGAGGGTTCTCAGTAAGTGCAAAACGAATACGCGAGCGCGCGAGATACTGTAGGACACCGTGAAACTCTTCCGTGCATCCTTGCTGAGTAATGCTGATATCAATAGCAGCATTATGCTCCTTCACAAAGACACGAGCACCTTGTCCTGCCATACCTGCACAAAACAAAAAAGAAAACGAAAAGAAAAAAATTTTTTTAAAAAAAATCAATTTTCTGACCTACTTCGTGATGACGTCAGCACGAGGAGAAACCCCTTCGTGTGACGTCAGCACGAGCTGATCATCAAGAATCCAGAAAAACATCTCCACAAGATAATCAAATCGATCGAAATCAATTTCTAAATCGATTCTATGAACACGAAGTGGTTCGTGTTCTTCGTGTGAATAGTGACCGTGACATAAAATCATCAATTAATCTTGATTTTAAACATGTTAATTCAAACTTTAGTTAGATTTAAGATGTAATAACATCACTTAATCCAATTGTAAGTCCAATTTTAGTTCAAATCATCAGAAATTGAAAATATAAATTTCAATTCGTCCAAGTTACTGTTCACGCGAAGAGAAATTCAAAATACGGGCATTATAACATCTTAAATTCGATGATTTTCAACGTTAAAACATCAATAATCTATCCTAGATTGAATCTATACCAACAAATCTGGAAGATTAACACGAAAAGTAGATGAAAAGATCGAAGTAGGAGGCGGATGAACAGTTCGCGCGAAGAGAGCACTTCGTGTGGTTAATTTTTAGGGTTAATTTTTCGGATAATTGTAATTAATTAAAAAAGTAAAACCCATATTTATATCAAGTTCGTGGGTCGATCCGAAGACACACTTCGTGGGCTTTTGCTGACGTCAGCGCGAGGCATGCTGACGTCAGCACGGACGAACTTCAAATTAACCACAAACGAGCTGCACACTTCAAATTTTGTCAATTTTTCCAGAAAATTAAGAAAGAAAAATTACAAAAATTTCCAGAAAACATAAACCTGTAGATACTTGTTACCTGAAACTTGTATCTACTCGAAAATGTAATCTTACCGTACATCATCCGTACTAATCTTGTCACCAAAATAATGTAAAATATAATCTTACATTACAATCTTGACATAAAATCGATCATTTCTCCATTGATGCTTAACCTAAAACATGCAAACTTACAAAGAAACAAATTCAATGTATAATGCATCAAAATTCATCAATTTATCATGCCATCAACCTATCACAATAAGTCTTAGGTTGAGGTCTTGATTCTACAAATTTGATGATTACATGAATACCAAGGTTTCATGTAAAGGTGTTTTCTCTGAAAATTTGGAGGGCAAACGGTAATACCCTGTTTGGCAAAGAGCTGTAACTATCATGAGCTCTAATTCTTTTGAGAATCGTACACCTAAATAATCATCAATCAAGAATATAAAAATTCAATAGTTTATTTGATCATTAACCAATCAATCTTAAACTATTCCTTCAAGCAGAAATGAAATTTAATACCTGTGAGCTGCACACTTAACAAACTTCATCAATGCATCAAAATTCATCAATTTATCATGCCATCAACCTATCACAATAAGTCTTAGGTTGAGGTCTTGATTCTACAAATTTGATGATTACATGAATACCAAGGTTTCATGTAAAGGTGTTTTCTCTGAAAATTTGGAGGGCAAACGGTAATACCCTGTTTGGCAAAGAGCTGTAACTATCATGAGCTCTAATTCTTTTGAGAATCGTACACCTAAATAATCATCAATCAAGAATATAAAAATTCAATAGTTTATTTGATCATTAACCAATCAATCTTAAACTATTCCTTCAAGCAGAAATGAAATTTAATACCTGTGAGCTGCACACTTAACAAACTTCATCAATGCATCAAAATCAACAAATAACATAAGTATGCAAAAACAATTAAAAAAACTCAACCTAGCAAAATAAAATCTAATTCAAGTCAACACTTCATGTCAATGCATCAAAATCAACAAATAACATAAGTATGCAAAAACAATTAAAAAACTCAACCTAGCAAAATAAAATCTAAGTCAAGTCAACATCTTTGTCAAGCATACTTATCAACCAAAACTAATTGAAATTTCAAAAATATACTGAAACTTATTCAAAATTATATTTTGACTTTTCAATAACAAAACAGAATCATTTTCTAAATTTAAACAACTTATGTTAATATTAGAAAATCCATCTTTTAAACACATATACCGTAAGCAACAAGACTTATATAATCCACTAAGGACCATATTTCTTTCAATAGAATCATAAGATGCTTATCAAATCTCTCGTGCAATAAGAACTAGTTTGACACAACAAACTGAAACAAAAACTAAAATGTTAGTACAAAAATAAAAATAAAAATAAAAAATCTAAGTCAAGTCAACATCTTTGTCAAGCATACTTATCAACCAAAACTAATTGAAATTTCAAAAATATACTGAAACTTATTCAAAATTATATTTTGACTTTTCAATAACAAAACAGAATCATTTTCTAAATTTAAACAACTTATGTTAATATTAGAAAATCCATCTTTTAAACACATATACCGTAAGCAACAAGACTTATATAATCCACTAAGGACCATATTTCTTTCAATAGAATCATAAGATGCTTATCAAATCTCTCGTGCAATAAGAACTAGTTTGACACAACAAACTGAAACAAAAACTAAAATGTTAGTACAAAAATAAAAATAAAAATACTTTAAATCTAAAACACTTTATTTATTTACAAGAAATTCTAAGTTTCTGCTGATTAGATCAGATTAGCAATTACATAAGCCTGCGGGTGAGAAATAATTCTCTTATTATTAGTTATGAACAGTGACCCAACAACGATTACCGGTATGTTTGTCCTCTTAAACACTCGGTACTTCCAGTTTCCTTTAGATGTGACACTTTTGTATTACTTGAGCCAAGGACAGTCACCATGTAACCTAGTAAGTTACTCATGCCACATTTTAGTTTGCGAACTTATGTGACCCACATTCAGATATACTCCCGTAATCGACACAAGCACTAAAATAAAAAAATATTCAATATATATCCAAAAACTTCCTTGAACAAGCCATGAGACACTTTTTAGATTTATTTCATTTGGGGGAATTCAGTATCTTGTGATTTCACTTATCATATTCTTTTGCATTTCTTTGTATTAAGGAACCCGTGATTTTCTACGAGACCCATGTAACGAACTTTCTGACAACCTATCCCAAGTTGGAAGCTTTAGGTAGGCTAGGTATACAAAGACACCCCGAGGACATACTTTTCCGAATCTCAAAGACCACATTAGCCCTTAACTTGAATTCATTTCATAACAATTATCACATTATAACTAAATTTAACTTTCATGCTCATGACTTGTAGAAGTTTTCACATATATACTGAATAAATCCTATAATAATGTTAGATCTTTCACAGAATTTAAGGACCAGATCTAATCATTTCTGAAAAGCAAGCATTCTCAGCCATATATCTGAATATGTTTCCCACAAGAACATTGTATAAATTTAAGTTCAGATTGAAGAAAACTTTGGTACTTTGTGCCTACCGATACATCCTAAATTGTAATCACTGAACTAAGCAGTTATATTACGATTAAGCAGGCTTAAAAGCTAAAGTATCCTCACTTCTAATCGTCTGAATGCATCAACTTAAATCTCTAAACTTATTTATTTTTGTTATTTTCTCATTTTTCTATTTTTTTTTTTTTTTTTTATGACTCTAACTATATACAGACTTAAACTAGACACTATTTTTGTATTTTTATGACTCTAGCTATTTACAGACTTAACTAAGACACAAAAATAATAACACAAAAAAAAAGTTCTTTGAGAGATCTAATATGAATCGGCATTCTTCATACCATTGAGAAGAATCAGCTTTTCAAAGCGAGTCTTATCAAATGCTTTAGTATACAAATCAGCTAGATTATCATCAGTTATAACCTTTTCCAAATGAATTAATTTCTTTTGAGCACAATCACGCAAGAAATGATGTCTAATATCAATATGCTTGGTGACTTTATGCATGACATGGTTATTTGTAATGTCTATAGCTGACTTATTGTCTATTCTAATAGGTGTGTCAAGGAAATCCATACCGTAGTCACGCAGTTGTTGCTGAATCCACAATACCTGAGAACAACAGCTACCAGCAGCCATATACTCTACCTCATAAGAAGACTGAGCAACTGATGTCTGCTTCTTACACTGCCATGATACAAGTCTCCCACCTAAGAACTGACATCCTCCAGTCGTAGACTTCCTGTCGTTGTTACAACCGCCAAAGTCCGAATCAGTATATGCAACAAAATCAAACGTTCCTCCCAAAGGATACCATAGACCAAGCCCTTGGTTAGCCTTTAAATAACGTAGGATACGCTTTGCTGCAACTAAATGCGACTCTTTCAGACTAGCTTGGAATCTAGCGCAAAGACAAACAGCGAACATAATATCCGGACGCGAAGCTGTCAGATACATCAACGAGCCAATGATAGCACGATAATAAGTTGCATCCACAGGCAGATCTTTAGGATCCATGACCCCTAATCCATGATTAATCTGAATTGGAGTACCATATGTCTTGGATTCTAACATTTGAAACCTCTCCAAGATGTCATCGACATACTTAGACTGGTGAATGAAAAATCCATCTTTCCTCTGATCAACCTGCAGTCCTAAGAAGAATTGAAGTTCTCCCATAGCACTCATTTTGAACTGCTTTTTCATGCTCATTTCAAATTCTTTGCACATCTTTACATTAGATGAACCAAAAGTGATATCATCTACATAAACTTGTACAATCAAATAATCTCGCTTCCGCCATTTGATAAACAATGTGCTGTCTATCGATCCTTTTGTAAAACCATTTGTCAACAAATGTGTCGACAATTTTTCATACCACACTCTGGGTGCTTGATGCAATCCATAAAGAGCCTTATCTAGTCGATATGCTCGTCTTGGATAGTTAGGATCTTCAAACCCCGGTGGTTGAAAAACATAAACTTCCTCTTTAACTTCACCATACAAGAAGGCACTCTTAACGTCTAACTAATACACCTTTATACCTTTGAAACTTGCATAGGCTAAAAATAATCTTATAGCTTCAATCCGGGCAACTGGCGCAAAAGTTTCGTTATAGTCATATCCTTCTCGTTGTGCAAACCCCTGAACAACTAAACGTTCCTTATTTCTAGTAACAATCCCTTTGTCATCTCGTTTGCATTTGAATACCCAACGAGTTCCAATTGGTTCTTTACCTCTAGGCACATCTACTAACTCCCATACTCCAAGTTTCTCGAATTGAGCTAATTCTTCTTGCATAGCTGCAACCCAAAAAGGATCTTGTAGAGCCATCTTAACATTCTTAGGTTCTTCTTGTGAAATGAAACAAGAATACAAACACTCAGTTATAATTCCTGTATCCTTCACTTCACAAAATAAACTAGTCATCTCTTTATTTAACTGATTTCTAGTTCGAACAGGTTCTGAAGAATCACCAAGAATACTTTCAACTGGATGAGCCTTATTTATTCTGTGTTAAGGAACCGAATCAACATTTAGATTTTCTCCTAGATTCGATTGAATCTGCAATTCAGGAGAACTAAAATCATCTTCCGATTCTTCAGAAATAGGATCATCATCTGGCAATGGAACCTTTGAAGGAGTAGTTGGAGCAGTGTTCTCGGGTTCATTAACATCTGAATCTGATGTCTTATCATTGTTCTTACTACTTTCACCAACAACAGTAGAAGATTGAACTTTGGTTGGAGTAGTATCAACAGTTTGAGCAGGAGGAGATGTAGTAGTAGGAGTATAATTCATATGATCTCTTAATATGACCACATCATCAACTGTGTCAGGATCTGAATAAGAAGCAGGACCGTGTAACGAACGGAACACACAATCATAATCGAAATTCTTGCCAGTTCCAGAATGGATAGCGGGTTTATAACTGACAATCTTGACATTTGTACCTAAGTCAACTTTGCCGGTCTGTTTATTGTAAACCCGTCGAATTGAGGTACCCGGTTTATAACCCATGAAAAATCCCTCTTCAACTTTTGGATCAAACTTTGACTGAGGTAAATATTTCAAAAAAGTACACGGAACACCAAATGGTTCAACATTCTGTAAATTTGGTTTCTTCTTATGTAGAAGCTCATAACATGTCTTATTATGACGCTTAACTACCAAAACCCGATTTAAAACATGACATGCTGTATTTACTGCCTCCCCCCAAAACATAGTAGGGAGCCCTGAATCAGCAAGCATTGTTCTGGCTGTTTCGATTAGAGTCCTATTCTTTCTTTCAGCAACTCCATTTTGTTGTGGCTCATATGGTGCACTGAATTGATGTTGGATTCCTTTGGATAAGCAAAAGACTTCCAATGTCTTATTCTTGAATTCAGTTCCGTTATCACTCCTGATTCTCTTCACACGAACTCCATAAACATTTTCAGTTTCAACAAAGAATTTATCAAAATCTGTGGAGTTTCATCTTTCGATTGAAGAAAGAATACCCATGAGAATCTCGGGTAATCATCAGTAACCACCAAACAATAATACATCCCACCTATACTCCTTACATTCACAGGGCCAAACAAATCCATGTGAAGTAACTCAAATGGGCTGGCAATAGAATTTTCTTGCTTTGGTTTATGAGAAGACTTTTGCTGCTTACCTTTCAGACAAGGTACACACTTGTCTTCCATCTCAAACCTTTTCATTGGAACACCTTCAACCAAACCATGTTTCACAATATGATTCATCTTTCGGAAATGAATATGTCCCATTCTTCTATGCCATAACAAAGATTCAGATTCATTTGCTTTTGTTAATAAGCAAATTGGCTCCTTCGAATCATCAACACCTAACATAAGGCCATAGATGTCTTTCTTCCTAGGAGCTTTCAGTAGAATCCAGTCTTCAGGAATAACATATCCCGGCTTCAAAATAAGTGCTTCTTTCTCAGTAAAATGGACATGATTACCCTTGTCACAAATCTGAGAAACACTCATAAGATTATGATGTTGGAATTCGTCTGCCCAAGACACATATTAAATTGACGTGGCTAGTACGTGATGATCCAAGTCGGGTCATACCCAATAACAAGCTAGACAAACACTAATGATTTTTATTTATAAGATATGATCTTTAAATAAATATCAATACTTGAAACATTTAGAAAGTGGTTTTCTAAATAATTGCACTTGAGATATGTAAATAAATTATATGGATGATTTATTTTGAGAGAATATGTTTATAAGGCCAGAGAGTTCCCACTGCGGCGCAGTGGGAGCGTGTCAAACCCACTGCGGCGCAGTGGGGGTTTTTGCACACGAAGGCCAGAGAGTTCCCACTGCGGCGCAGTGGGAGTGTATCAGACCCACTGCGGCGCAGTGGGTTAACGTCCATGTGATGGACTAAGGGGCCGGCCCCCCCTCCCCATGTGGTGTTACATGCAATATGACACTTGTTGTCTTGCATGTTACACAAGACACATGACATAAGGCTTAACACTCAACATAGAGTGTATCAATTTACACAACTCTTACATGCAAGTGAGATTACTCTCTCATTACTCTCTCATCTAGTTTCTTCTTATTTTGGTTCTTGGAAAAATCGGCCAAAGGGAAAAAGAAGAAAGGGGTTTCAAGTATAATTCCTAGCATAATTTAGGGTGTTTGTTGGAAGCTTGGGGTATACTAGCTTGAGGTTCTTCTAGGTTGAAGACTTGCCATTTGAAGACATCATCTCCTTCATTCAACCTTCTCATTAGCTTGGAAGAAGGTAGTCTTCTAAACACCCTATGGTTGTTGTTTGTATGTATGTTATTCATATACATGGATCCTTATTGTTTGGGTTTTATTTTATAAGTTAAAATTTGATTTTAACTACATATGTCACATTGAAATGGTTCAATTTTCCGCTGCGTTTTTAATATTATAAGGATAATATTACTTTGATAAAAACCCAAAAATCCCAACAATGGCATCTAGAGCCGGTTATATGGATACATACATCAAAAGTTGATATTTTGTTTGGACAAAATCCAATGTTTTGGTCATTTGGTTATGGCCAAAACTAATACACAAAAAGGAGGTTCCTTTTTCTTGTGTATTTTAGTGTCACAACTTAGCCAAGAGACCTTGTGAATGTTTGTGATGTTTGGATGTGTTTGTTTAATTATTCAATGGTTGTAATAGTTAAATAGGATTTTATTCATTCATTTGGTTATGTAATCTATTTATTTCATTTGGTATGTAATAAGTAGATTAGTTGCATTTTTCATTATAAATGTAATCTCCAAGAAGGCATCAAAAGGTTTGGGGCTAAAAGTTGGAGGCTAATGAGAAGACCCGTAAGTTCTTACTGCGGCGCAGTGGGAGTATGTCAAACCCACTGCGGCGCAGTGGGGGATGTCAAACCCACTGCGGCGCAGTGGGGTATGCACCACTGCGGCGCAGTGAGTCTTCCCACTGCGGCGCAGTGGGAGTATGTCAAACCCACTGCGGCGCAGTGGGGGATAATGCAACCGAGACCAGTGACTTACCACTGCGGCGCAGTCTGAGTGTATTAGACTCACTGCGGCGCAGTGGGTTATCAAAATGAAGAAAATCATTCAAATCACATCACAAAAGGTTACTTGAAGCATTTGGATGCAAGATCAAGTGGGAGCTCAACTAACACAATATTTTGTGTTACTTTGTCCCTTAGGTTGAGACCTTTTGGCCCACTTGTTTCGGCTAACAAGTGTGGTCAAAATAGTTGGCTAATGTTGTGCACTTATTATTTTTGTGTGGTTGTTTGTTTATTTTGTCATATGGATGCTCAAAACCAACAAACTTGATGACTACATAAAAGATTAAAATTGGTTTTAATATTGACATTAACTTGATAAATTAAAATGGGTTTTATTAAAAGTTAATGGTCACAATTATAAAAATGGATTTTATAAAAGAACCTTGAAATTTGGATTTCAAGATTCATTATAGTACATAGTTTTTAACTAGAATATAAAAACTCAAACGACCCTTTAAAAACAAGTTAAACGCCATCCTTTTATACAACACTTAATTATTTGGGAACTCTTTGTAGGATAAAGGTCACCTAACTACTTTGAGGGAACTTATAAGTTAAGGTAAATTTATTGTACTTATGGGATAAAGGTCACCTAACCACTAGTATAAGATAAATTTACATGTGTGTATAAGTAGGACAACTTGATTTGGAAGCCATGTGATTAGGGTCACCGAAGCATGGTAACCAAGGCGTTGATGGGATTAAACATGCCAACTTAATATAAGATATTAAACCGGTCCCATACCACTAGAAATTGCAAAGTGTTGCAATTGTCAAACGTTGACTACCTTGTTAATTTAGATCATGGGATAAAGGTCACCTAACCATCATTTAAATGTAACGTTGGATTCTAGGTTTTAATTATTAATTGTCTATGAGACATAAAAGGGTATTAACAATTAAAATTTATATTTGATATCAAAAATACTAATAAAGAACTTTGTTAATCTTGTAGATGGCCGCTAACAATGCAATAAACCCCAACCAAAACGTCCATAATTTTTCACTAAGATCCATCCTTGAAAAGGATCGTCTAAACCAAAACAACTTTGTGGATTGGTTTCGTAACTTAAGAATTGTTCTTAGGCACGAAAAGAAATCCTATATTTTAGACGATCCTATTCCTGATGAGCCCGAAGAAACTGATGTTGAGGCCTATAATGATTGGGTTAAATATGTCGAGGACTCCGTGCAAGTTAGTTGCATAATGCTTGCGAGTATGACTCCCGAACTCCAAAAGGAGTTCGAGCATCATGGGCATACGACATGATTACCCAACTCAAGGAAATGTTCCAACAAAAGGCAAGGGCTGAACGCTTCGAAAACGGTTCGAGCGCTTCATGCATGTCGCATGGATGATTCACAACCCGTATCAACATATGTTCTTAAAATGAAAAGCTACATTGATCGCCTCGAAAGGCTTAATTGTCCCGTCTCAAATGAGTTAGCTACGGATATGATCCTTAACTCATTATCTAAGAGATTTGAGACTTTCGTGTTAAACTATAACATGAATGGATGGGACAAGACCGTTTCCGAGCTTCATGGGATGCTCAAAACGGCCGAGGCTAGTATGGGAGGAAAAGTTCAACCCGTTCTCATGATCAATAAAGGCGGAAAGAAAAGGGCTTACTCCGGACCCAAGGCAAATGTTGCTAAGGGAAAGGGTAACTTCAAAGGGAATTTTAAAGGCAAAGGAAAGGGAAAAATGGATACCCAAAAGGCGAAGAAGCAAAAGGTTGCTGTCAATGACCCATGCTTTGAGTGTGGGGAGGTAGGACATTGGAAACGTAATTGTCCAACCTACCTCAAAGAGTTAAAAGCTAAGAGGGATGCAGGGCAAACCTCAGGTACAATATTTATGATATATATTGAGCTTAATACAGTTTTTTCTTACATATGGGTATTGGATACCGGATGTGGAACTCATATTTGTAATATGTTACAGGGGTTCATAAGAAAAAGGAACATCAAGAAAGGGGACATTAGTCTCTTTATGGGCAATGGTGCATTGGTGCATGTTGAAGCCCAAGGAGACTATCTTTGAAACTTCCAAATGGTTTGGAAATTGTATTAAACAATGTTTTGTATGCACCTAGTTTGACTAGGAGTATTATTTCAGTTTCCCGTTTAAGACATGTTGGATATGATTTTAATTTTGTTAACAATGATATCCATGTTTCTTTGAATGATGTATTTTATTTTAAAGCTATGCCTTTAAATGATATTTATGAATTGGTTCATGAAAACACCACATATGATAACTCAATGTACCAAGCTACCACCAAGAAACTTAAATTAGATTTAAGTGAAACCTATATTTGGCATTGTCGTCTTGGCCATATAAATAAGAATCGCATACTAACACTTCAAAAGAATGGTCTTTTGAAAACAAAATCGAATGATTCATTTAATGTATGTGAATCTTGTTTACAAGGCAAGATGACTAAAGCACCTTTCAAAGGCACAAATGAAAGGGCAAAAGATTTATTAGGTATCATACATTCGGATGTATGTGGTCCTTTTAAGCCAATGACTAGGAATGGTGAAAGATACTTCATTACATTCACCGATGACTATAGTCGTTACGGTTATGTATACTTATTAAGACATAAGAGTGAAGCTTTTGAAATGTTCAAAATTTTCAAGAATGAAGTAGAAAACCAACTCAGTAAGACAATAAAAATTCTTCGTTCTGATAGAGGAGGTGAATACCTAAGTGATGCTTTTTAAGATCATCTTAGAAGTTGTGGGATTGTCTCACAACTAACTCCACCTGGAACACCACAACATAATGGTGTGTCTGAAAGGAGGAATCGAACTCTATTAGATATGGTTCGTTCCATGATGAGCAGAAGCTCACTACCTCTATCGTTTTGGGGATATGCCATAATCTCTGCTGCCCGAATTTTAAATATGGCTCCCACCAAGAAAGTGGAGAAAACACCTTTTGAAATATGGCATGGAAGAGTTCCATCTTTATCATATTTAAAGGTATGGGGTTGTGAGGCTTATGTAAGACATGATGCCTCAAACAAATTAGAGCCCCGATCCACTAAGTGTATCTTTGTAGGGTATCCCAAAGATGATTTGGGATATTATTTCTACAATCCTAATGAGCAAAATGTATTTGTTGCTCGAAAGGCTGAGTTCTTGGAAACTAAATTCCTTATGGAAGGAACTAGTTCCAGAACAGTGGAACTTGAAGAAGATCAAGAACCACTGACAGATACATACTTGGGTGACACTAGCATTCAACAAAAGGTTGTTGAAGATGATCAAAGGGGTGATCAAGACACACAAAACGTTCGTAGATCTGGTAGAGCTACTTATCCACCTGAGAGATATGGATTTCTCGTGGATGAATGCTACATGGTAGTTTCTGATGAACCTACCACCTACCATGATGCTATGTCCAAATCAGATTCGGACAAATGGCTAGAGGCCATGAACGCCGAGATGCAATCCATGTATGACAACCAAGTTTGGGAATTGGTTGTTGAACCTCCTAATTCCAAAGTAGTTGGAAGTAAGTGGGTGTTCAAATTGAAACACGATATGCATGGAAACTTAAGTACTTATAAAGCTAGACTTGTAGCAAAAGGTTTCACTCAAACTCGAGGGGTCGATTATGATGAAACTTTTTCGCCTGTGGCAATGCTAAAGTCTATTAGGATATTATTTGCCATAGCCGCACATTATGACTATGAGATATGGCAAATGGATGTCAAAACCGCTTTTCTAAATGGATATCTTGAGGAAGATGTCTATATGGATCAGCCTGAAGGTTTTGTCGATCCTAAACATCCTAATAAAGTATGCAAGTTAAAGAAATCAATCTATGGATTGAAACAAGCATCAAGAAGCTGGAATCGTCGTTTTGATGAAGAAGTCAAGAAATTTGGCTTCATCAAAAACGCTGATGAAGCTTGCGTGTATAAGAAGGCTAGTGGGAGCATCATTACTTTTCTAGTATTATATGTCGATGACATTCTACTATTTGGAAATGACATTCCAACCTTGGAAGGTGTAAAAGCCTGGCTTGGAAGTTGCTTTTCCATTAAGGATCTTGGTGAAGCCGCCTATATTTTGGGAATAAGGATCTATAGGGATAGATCAAGGCGCTTAATAGGTTTGAATCAAAGTGCATACATAGACAAAATCTTGAAAAGGTTCAAGATGGAAAACTCAAAGAAAGGTTTGGTACCTATTCAAAGAGGTACTATATTGAGTACTTCTCAATCTCCTAGCTCAAAAGTTGAGCAAGAGAGAATGAGTGGAATCCCATATGCATCTGCTATAGGATCCATCATGTATGCTATGATATGCACGAGACCGGACGTGTCATGCGCTTTAAGCATGACAAGTAGATACCAGCAAAATCCAGGAGATAGTCATTGGATGGCTGTCAAATATATATTGAAATATCTTAGAAACACTAAAGATATGTTCTTAATATATGGATCTGGTGAGGAGGAACTCGTTGTAAAGGGTTACACGGATGCGAGTTTCCAAACTGATCGAGATGATTCTCGATCACAATCGGGGTATATCTTCATTCTAAATGGAGGAGCTGTTTCTTGGAAAAGCTCAAAGCAAGATGTGGTTGCATTGTCCACTACAGAATCGGAATACATCGCCGCTTCTCTAGCAGCACAAGAAGCTGCATGGTTGAAGAAATTCATTGCCGATCTAGGGGTTGTTCCTTCCATTCAAGGACCCCTAGAAATTCTTTGTGATAACGAGGGTGCGATTGCTCAAATCAAGGAACCTCGTGCACATCAAAGACTAGGCACATTGAGCGGAGATTCAACTACATAAGGGATGAAGTTGAAAAGGGAAAGATATGTATTCACAAAGTTCACACAGATCAAAATGTTGCGGACCCACTCACGAAGCTCCTTGAAAGGCCTAAGCATGAGAGTCATACTTGTGCCATGGGACTTCGATATTCTAGTGATTGGATTTGATCTATTTTATGTATTTGGATATCGGAACACTTATAGTTATTAACACATTTATATGAATATTGGTATTTTGCATTTAAATTGTGTTATGTTCCATTTTTGCATGTTTAAATCCATGAATAAGTTAATTATTCTAAATGTCCGTAGTCGATCATATTTGTGGGAACAAATATGAATGTAAGATTATTATGAACTTGGATTGGTAGATATTCAAAAGGTTTTGAATATAGAGCAAAGTGTTGCTACCAAGGTTCATAGATATTTGTGGGATACAAATATTGGACTGACCTGCAATCAAGCATTACTACATGGAATCTCTGTGATTGATCATAAGTAATCTTGAGTTAAAAGGCGAATATCATTGTGTCCTCAGACCTGAGATACATATTGGGTCTTGATATTCACTGAATATTATACTTTGACTTAGTTCTTCGCTGTTCTGAAACATGGCAGTACATAAGACTAAGCTCAGGTATGATATAAGGTGATTGTGAGAGACGTATGTAGTCGAGATGGAATTTGTCCCTCTTATTCGTTGAGAGTAAGATGTCTAAGGCCTGCTACAAAGTTAAATCAATAGAGAATGATCACTCTGTGTCTCTAGGATTTAACATGACATCTGAGACAAAAGGATAAATGATCGATTCACCTAAATCATTTCAAGTAAGGGACTTGAAGAGGATGATGTTATTGAATGGCACTTAGTCATACGTATTAGGGGTAGCAAACCGTTGTTAGGCGGTATTTGCTGCTTGCGTCAATCTTCTATGAATCTTGTGCAAGTGGGAGATTGTTGGAATTCGTCTGCCCAAGACACATATTAAATTGACGTGGCTAGTACGTGATGATCCAAGTCGGGTCATACCCAATAACAAGCTAGACAAACACTAATGATTTTATTTATAAGATATGATCTTTAAATAAATATCAATACTTGAAACATTTAGAAAGTGGTTTTCTAAATAATTGCACTTGAGATATGTAAATAAATTATATGGATGATTTATTTTGAGAGAATATGTTTATAAGGCCAGAGAGTTCCCACTGCGGCGCAGTGGGAGCGTGTCAAACCCACTGCGGCGCAGTGGGGGTTTTTGCACACGAAGGCCAGAGAGTTCCCACTGCGGCGCAGTGGGAGTGTATCAGACCCACTGCGGCGCAGTGGGTTAACGTCCATGTGATGGGCTAAGGGGCCGGCCCCCCTCCCCATGTGGTGTTACATGCAATATGACACTTGTTGTCTTGCATGTTACACAAGACACATGACATAAGGCTTAACACTCAACATAGAGTGTATCAATTTACACAACTCTTACATGCAAGTGAGATTACTCTCTCATTACTCTCTCATCTAGTTTCTTCTTATTTTGGTTCTTGGAAAAATCGGCCAAAGGGAAAAAGAAGAAAGGGGTTTCAAGTATAATTCCTAGCATAATTTAGGGTGTTTGTTGGAAGCTTGGGGTATACTAGCTTGAGGTTCTTCTAGGTTGAAGACTTGCCATTTGAAGACATCATCTCCTTCATTCAACCTTCTCATTAGCTTGGAAGAAGGTAGTCTTCTAAACACCCTATGGTTGTTGTTTTTGTATGTATGTTATTCATATACATGGATCCTTATTGTTTGGGTTTTATTTTATAAGTTAAAATTTGATTTTAACTACATATGTCACATTGAAATGGTTCAATTTTCCGCTGCGTTTTTAATATTATAAGGATAATATTACTTTGATAAAAACCCAAAAATCCCAACATTATGAGATAGTTGTTCCACATAATTGACTTTATCCAATGTAATTTTCCCATTGACAACATCACCTTGGCCTGAGATATTGCCGCCCTTGGGACCAGCGAAACTAACATAAGAACCATTTATATCAACATAATTGGACAACAACTTCTTGTCCCCTGTCATGTGCCGAGAGCATCTATAGTCAACATACCAAAGACTGATAGGCTTCCTTGGTTCTCCCTGCACAATAAATCACAAATTAAGTTAGTTTCTGTAGGGTACCCAAACCTTCTGAGGTTTAGGTTTACCGAACTCATCTTTCATAATCAATTCGGTCCAATATCCATTGCTCTTTGTTTGAGCCTTGGACGTAGATGGTGTCACAGGTTTTCTTTTAGTCGGTGAAATGAAATGAGCCTTAGGAGGAGAACACTTAGGCGAATGAGGACCAAACCTAGGTTGACTATCTAATCGATCAAAGAACTTAGAAACATTTTCATTTCTACAACGGGGTGATCGATTCTGTTGAACTTGCTTATTCCTAGGTGAATTACTCCTATGAGGTGTACGAGATCGACTCGAACTCCCACCACCATTACTACTAGTAGTAGCATTTTGTGAATGTCCCTGTCGTTTAGGGGTCTTAGATCGATTATTATGAGCTGAAACGTCAGAATCACTAGATTTATCTCGAGGTGAGACAATTTTAGATTTCAACTTTTGAGAGAATGATCTTTTCAAATCTTGAAAGGACTGATTTTGCTCATGAACATGATCCAAGTTTTCATTATTACCATATGAAATTGAGTTCAAAAATTTGACATAACTTTGTGCATTTGCATTATCAGGATGTTTTTTAGCATAATCCTCATAATACTTTCTTTTATATGCACTCATAAACTGTCTTGAACTCACTTGATCAACTAGTCTACCCTTCCCATTGGTTTCAGAAAATCCAACATCATCCTTTGACTTGACTGAAGTGTCATTCTTAGGATCTTTGGACTTCTTATGTGGACAATTACTAGCAATATGGCCCTTTTCACGACAAGTATAGCATTATTTAACATGTCTTCTTTTTGGATGGTCATATTTTATTTCAGGGACTGGTATTCCATAAGCCTTAAGTTCTGCAATTTCATGTAGAGTTTGAATTGCATCTTCCATGGTCTTTACAAGCTTAAATGGGGCAAAATGTCTATCCTTATATGGAACTTGTTCTTCTAACCATTTCTCTTTATCTTCTGCACACCAGACTTTATCAATTCTAGATTGAGGTTGAATCCTAGTTATAGATACTTCTCTATCAAAAAATATTGTATCACAGTCTTTAAGAGTATAGTAAACAACTTCCTTAGGATCAAACTCTAATTCTGGTTCTGTCTCCTTTTTGAGACTTTCTTGATAAAGTGAGTCATTTACCTTTTTAAGGATATCATTTTGAGTAGTTAAACTAGTTATGGTATTTCTAAAGCTAGACACCTCTTGTTTCATATTACACACCATCTGACAAACTTTGACAATTGAAAGTAAAGAACATGATACCTTTTGATCAGCAGCCTGACAATCTGCCATGTATGCAACGAAATCTTCAGTTGTCATACCTTTAGGTATCACAAATTCCTTCATTTGATCTTCAATGCTCTTTTTAACAATGTCATCAATTGGTTTAGATGACTCAACATTTTCTTCTGAAGATCTTACGGCTGTCATAGCCTCACTCTCAGATCTTACTATCTCATCAACTTTCTTAACATTCTGCTTGACAATCTCAGATGCAATCTCTTCACTTGTATACACAACATAATCAATAGTTTCAACAACTTCATTAGCCACATGCGCATAGTCATCATAAATCTCAACTAGATAAGCATGATTTGAAGTGTATTCTGACTTTGTATCCCACTGATAAGAACCATCTGGATTCTGAACAACAATAGCCTTGGACTCCAAAAGCTGAGGAGAACCTGACTGTTGAGGAGTAGCAGGAAATGTAATCATTGCTTGAGTCTTTTGATGATTGGGTGAAGTAATACCGCCTTGATTGTAGTTTTGTCTACCTGCTACGGTATTATCAGTCCTCTTGGGACGTTGACACTCTCTTGCAAAGTGACCAAATCCATCGCAATTATAACATTTCACCTTGGATTTGTCAAAACCTTTGGTGCCATTACCCAAAAATCTTCCAGTTCTCTGAGTAAATCTTTTGACTTTAATAGTTAACATAGCTAACTGCCATTTTAGATCCATTTCTTCTAAGTCATCAGGATCTATCTGATTATAATCATCATCAATCAGTGCAGGATCAGTAACCTTTCCTCCAATATAAGCTTCATGAGCCGAACAGAAGGCTGAATAAAGATTCATTCTTCCCTATGCAGAACTCATACTCATTGGCATAGATTGAAATGACTAAGTATTGCTCTTGACATTAGTAGTAGTATTGTCATAGGCAACATATCCTGCAAGTCCATCTGGATCTACTATCGGTGTAGCTTCAACACCGCTTAGAAATGCATTAGTCCCTGAGCTAGTACTTGCCAAATGAACTGAAGTAGCATGATACAATGACGGATCTTGAGTGAAATCCGCATGAGTATCCTTAATTTTTCTTTTCATTTCTCTATTTTTCAATTTTGAAACCACAGTCTCAAAATCCCATGAACTGTATTCCTTGTCATCTTGCAAATGATGAACATAATCAGTCCATATCTTTGGTAGAGAATCCAAGAATTTGTCAACTAGCTCTGATACCACTTGTAAGTCCCTATCGTTGTATAGGTCGTAAATAGGTTTGGTATTTATACTTGTAGGGTATCAGTTCGTGTATAATTGGGCTTCACACGAAGTGATTAAGGCCCGACCCACCAAAACGACCATGCCCTCGTGCTGACGTCAGCACGAAGACATTATAACGTGTTGATGATGTCAGCACGAGGTGCGTCTTCTTGGATCCTTTATTTAGCCCGTACATAACGTTCAACCACCGTTTAAGTGTTCTATGACACTTATAACCTTGGCTGAACGTTATATACGGGCGAAATAAAGGATCCAAGAAGACGTACCTCGTGCTGACGTCATCAGCATGTTATAATGCCTTCGTGCTGACGTCAGCACGAGGGCAAGGTCGTTTTGGTGGATCCAAGTATAAGTGTAATTACCAATCACACCATTCTTTTCATAAGTTGGCCAGTCATATCCTTGTGTCATCATAAACCACATATCAATATCATTAAGACGCATATACTCTTCAAAACGTCTTTTCCACATGCCAGATGAGGAAAAGAAGAAGTATGTCATTGAAGGGAAGGCTCGCTCAATCCTAACAATGGCATATAGTCTTCAAAACGTCTTTTCCACATCCAATAGTTCTCCATACGGAAGAGTTTTGGAGGTGAGTTACCACGACCAACCTCATGATCGTGCATGATAAGTTGATTGATGAGTGTGGCATTAGGAGAGTTTCCGACAGCAGGTACAATTGTCATTTTGAATTTTTTTTAAAGTGAAAATCAAACAAAATGAGTTACTGTAGCAATCTGGTTCGTGCAGATGTGTCACGAAGTAGTCAGACGAAGAGCACACGAAAATCAGTTCGTACTGACGTGGCACGAGGATGACACGAAGTCAAGTTCGTGCTGACGTAAGCACACTATAGAGATCACCTCGTGCTGACGTAAGCACGAGGTCGCACGAAGACGTTTACGGATTCAATGAAAAAACTCGAATTTCGAATTGATTTTCCAATCAATAGCAAATCAAAGGATCTTACACCTTTTGGTAATCAACCTTAGGGCTCTGATACCACTTGTAAGTCCCTATCGTTGTATAGATCGTAAATAAGATGTGATTCATTATGTCAAGAGTGCGGAATCCTCTCGAGATAACTAGATTGCTATTGCCTTTTGTCAATTAATGAGTGATTAATCGACCTAAGGTCACACACGAAGTAGTAGTTCGTGTAGGAGATCACATGAGCAACAATTCGACCTCTAATCACCAATTCGTTACCTAAAACGTAAATAGGTTTGGTATTTATACTTGTAGGGTATTAGTTCGTGTATAATTCAACTTCACACGAAGTGATTAAGGCCCGATCCACCAAAACGACCTTGACCTCGTGCTGACGTCAGCACACATAAGTCATCGTGCTGACGTAAGCACACTAGAGATCACTCGTGCTGACGTAAGCACACTATAGAGATCACCTCGTGCTGACGTAAGCACACGAATCACTCGTGCTGACGTAAGCACACTATAGAGATCACCTCGTGCTGACGTAAGCACACGAATCACTCGTGCTGACGTAAGCACACTATAGAGATCACCTCGTGCTGACGTAAGCACACTATAGAGATCCCTCGTGCTGACGTCAGCACGAAGACATTATAACGTGCTGATGATGTCAGCACGAGGTGCGTCTTCTTGGATCCTTTATTTCGCCCGTACATAACGTTCAGCCACCGTTTAAGTGTTCTATGACACTTATAACCTTGGCTCTACGTTCTTGTACCTGCAAAACAATAATATAACACACAAACATAATAATAAACATAAACAGATTTCACATTGAAGTTCAAACGTAATCATTAAACAAAAACATATGTCCTAACGACTTATTTTTCTATGATTACATAAATATTCCTAAGAACATGAACGTTAATCAAATCTACGTTGCTACTGTCACACAAATCTGCATCTACAGTTTGACAATTAATATTATGGATTTATTTATATTAATGATTGTTAGGTTTATTTGTCTTGTCATGAGTAGCTAAGTAGTTTTGCATCTATTTATATTAATGATTGTTAGGTTTATTTGTCTTATTTATATTAATGATTGTTAGGTTACAACCATTTAGTGTTTACCTCTATTCCACACTTGCACATGATCTCATGGTACGACCAAATACTATCCATTAAATACCAAATCATAAAGCAGATAGTAATCACATGCCACCTTAATCACACTCCCAGCACCGCTGGACCTGCACCTGTGCAAGTCCAGTGCCGCTCACCAGCACCCAGCGCCGCTCATCACCCGCTAGCGCCGCTACCTGCTTGCCATCGCCGCTCCCAGCTCCAGTCTGCACACCAGATCGCGAAAAATCCAAAAAAATCAGAAAAACCCAAAAATTAAAAAAAAACCGAAAAATCAGAAAATCCCAAAAAGAAAAGAAGGTGGAGACGCGTCAATGGATCGCCATCAAATGGAGACGACTCAAGTTTTTGAAGTTCAACATCGTTCAAGTCGCTCCGCAAATGCCATCTTCAACAACAATCATGCAACATAAGCCCGGGAAGTTTCGTTAATCCTTTTACTTTTCGTGTTTTTCCTATTACCCTGTTATGTTAGGTCTAGTACAACGAGGACGTTGTACAATTTAAGTGTGGGGGGATGGAATAGGAAAAACCCTTGGTTTAATTGCTTGATTAATCATAAGTTTTCTACTACTTAATTCATGCAAATTTTAAGTTTTTCTTGTGTCGGAAAACTATTTTGAGAATATAAGCTTTACAAGTAGACAAAAGATGACGATAACTAAGCAATATTAGCTTTGGTAGATGAACGGTTAGTTAGAACTGTTAGTTTAACTATAGATTTGTGGATGTTCATTCTTCCAACTGGATTAGAGCTTAGACTGAAACTGTATGCGATTATGTTTGCCATAGCACATTTAACCGGACTTTAATATGCCTAGCAATTAGAGCTTTCTAGTCATTAGTGTAGGTATATTAATTGGACTTAATGATATACGTGCTTATGTAGGAACTAGTTTAGACATATGGTTCGCCTTAATTCTTACACTATTTAATGTGAACTAGTTGCATGCGGAGTAGGAGTATGAGTCATCTGGGTCTCTGATAATGTCTATTGCATGAATAATGTAGTCATCTTAAGAAAGGCAATCAGTTGATTAATAAAAGAGTTCAAAGAACTAATAACGAGTAAAATCTATACGCATCAAGTTATGTCGCTTTGCGCGTGGGGAACCACCGACCTGTCACCACTGTCTTGATGTAAGGTATAAACTCTAACCATTAGTTGAGTTATGTCGCTTTGCGCGTGGGGAACCACCGACCTGTCACCGCTATCTCAACTATTAAAGATGATAATATCGTATAACTGCTTTAGTGTTTAGCTAGTAAGCATGACTGTAGTGTGAGAGTATGTCTAAGTAGTGACTCACAAGTACACAAACGATGAAATATAAATGCCTTGCTAGTAGCTAGTAGTTCTGATTGCTATACAAACTTTAATTAATTGCTTAACTAGTCAACAGAAGGAAGTAAGATTGAGTTGTAGGACATGTGGAATTATAGAACGGTTTTAGAGGTATTAACATGAATATAAGGTTAACTTTTAGTTTTGATTGACTGATCATCTTTACCTCTAGCTATAGCTTACTGATTTTGTCTAAAGCTTTCTCAAAACATTTTTGCATGAACTAGTCTTTGAAATGTTTTATTGAAGTAGAATTACTTAAACACTTAAGTTGTCCGCTCATCATCGATTTATTTTCTTAGACTATTTGCTTGAGGACAAGCAAAGACTTAAGTGTGGGGGTATATGATGAGCGTCCATTTTGTGATTATTTCCCATATCATTAGGCCGTGTTTTGATGCTTAAATGAGTTAAGAAATGTGAACTTTTGGTACTTAATTGGATAACATGTTATGATAGGTTCACAAGGCGTGCAAGTGAAGGCAAACATCTCTACTCAACTTAACACGAATCCACAAGACCTTTGGACGAAGACTAGCAAGGCGAACATGAAGAATTTGAGGTCAACATGAAGCATACGACCACGTGTTAGTATTTTGGGCATAACTTCTTCATACGGACTTCGTTTCTGACGAGTAAGCTATCCACGGAAAGGCGAGAGAAAGATCTACAACTTTCGTGTTGAATTTGAAGCCTTCAGCGCCGCTCATTTCACACTAGCGCCGCTGGAAGTCATCCTGAAGCTCATGAGCGGCGCTGGGACATCTTGAGCGCCTCTGGGAGTTCTTGAGCGCCTCTGGGAGTTCATGAGAGGCGCTGGGACATCATGAGCGCCGCTGGGCCATCACCAGCGCCGCTGGAAGTAGATCGGCCAGCTAGGGTTTTGCCTTAAACCTATAAATACCCCCCTAAACCCTAATAGCCGCAGCTCACTTCCTCCAAACGACTTTGGGGGCCGTTCTAGGGTATTTTCATCAGATCTAAACCCTCGTAACACCTCCATATCATCCGGAAGATTAAGCATCAATTATCAACAACAATTATCATTCAACAAATAATTATTAGGTCAAATTAATTAGGGTTCGTGGTGTTGATTCGAAGGAGCGGCATTAAGGACTGCGTAACTTCGATATCCCTATTATTAGTTTGATCTCTCTTTTACTTTTATTATTGTTATTAGGGTTACAACTGCAAGACTATTTGTTTGACAATTATTATTATGGATTTATTTATATTAATGATTGTTTGGTTTATTTGTCTTGTCATGAGTAGCTAAGTATTTTTGCATCTATTTGGATAATGTGATCATGCCGTGATAGTTTTCTATATTAGATTGTTGAACCGTTTCTATGCTTGTCGCAGATCCATGGTTATTGAGTCAGACAAATGTTATTGGTTTTCATATACAAACCTGTTTTATTGATTTGTTTGGGTCGAATTAGTACTAAGGCCTTAGAGTCATTTAATATGTTTGTGAAACATTAATCAGTCTATAATTAATGTGGTCTCTTGACTTGTAACCGAGCAGGAGATGGTTAATTAATAATTTGGCTCAACTGAACATGTGTTTTATTAGGTTATTCTAGTTGATCTGGCGAACAGAAACCGGATCCGGGTGACTAGAATAATTAGTGTCAAGTTACTTTTAGAAACCTAGAAGAATCTTAACTTACATAGAAGATAAAGTCATAGTTACAAAACTCAGGTCCTAATGCATAACAGTGAATCTAACGAGAATCTGTTTATAGGGTAGTGTGAGTCTAACGACAGCTCTACTAAGTAGTTTGGTGAATCTAACGAGAATCCGAACGTGAGAAGAGTTGTTCAACATATCTAAACTGTTTTCTAAATGATCATGGCATGTGAACTGTTCCAAGTAGATGCAATGTTTTAATTATTATTGTTTTGCTAGATTAATCAATTAATACTTTTCATATTTTAGTTTTATTTAAATCGTGACAAACCCCCATATCCTAGAATTACACCTAGCTACTTTCTTAGACATAGTCCCTGCGAACGATCCTGGTCTTACCTATTTACTATACTACAAACGAACGGGTCTACTGCCCGTGAGTGAGTGTAGTAGAGAAGTTAACCTTGAAATTATAAATTTAAAACTTGTTAGGAAATTAAGTTATACAACTTCTCCGTACATCAGTAGGAATCATGAACAGAAGATTATATCGGAAGTATACTACATTCCAAACCTTAAGAGCAACATACTAAGTCTAGGACAACTCACGGAGATAGGGTGTAAAGTTGTCATGGAAGGAAACAAACTGACTTTACATGACAAAAATAAGAGGCTGCTGATGAAGATTGAGAGATCAAGGAATAGGCTTTACAGCATCAAACTAAAGATAGGTACACCCATATGTCTCCTAGCGAATATAGATAGCCAAGCATGGTTGTGGCACGCTAGATTAGGTCATTTAAACTTTGAGGACATCAAGAATATGACAAGAAAGAATCTAGTGGAAGGAATACCAAAGATAAATCACGCAGGACAGATTTCTGATGCCTGCTTATTAGGAAAACACAGTAGGACTCCATTCCCAAATCAAGCCAAATTTAGATCAAAGAAACCTTTGGATTTAGTATATGGAGATCTCTGTGGCCCTATAAGCCCAACCACACACTCCGGGAAGCAATATATTTTCTTGTTAGAGGACGACTGTACACGTTTCATGTGGGCCTACTTTCTGACATCGAAAGATCAAGCATTTGATACTTTGAAGGAATTCAGACAACATATTGAAACGGAATTGAGGACAAAATTAAGGATGCTGAGAACAGATAGAGGAGGTGAGTTCACATCTAATGAATTCACCAAGTACTGCAAGGAAAATGGAATAGCACGACAGTTAACAGCACCCTACTCACCATAACAAAACGAAGTCGTGGAAAGGAAAAATAGAACAGTGCTATCTACAACTAGAAGTATGATGAAGGCAACTAAGTTGCCACTGAACTTTTGGGCGGAAGCAGTCAGACACGCCATCTACATACTAAACAGGGTCCCTACAAGAGCCCTGGTGGATAAGACTCCATATGAAGCACTCTACAACAGAAAACCAAATCTGGAAAAACTAAGGATATTTGGGTGCACAGCTTATGCCAAGGTAACGATACCTCATTTACAGAAGCTGGATGATAGAAGCGTACCCATGATTTACTTAGGTGTAGAGGAAGGATCAAAAGCATATAGATTGTATGATCCGGAAAAGAAGAGGAAACATGTAAGCAGGGATGTTAAGTTTATGGAAACCAAACCATGGAATTGGGATAACAGTAGAGAGGAACCAACTACACAAAACTCAGAATGGACAAGTTTTGTGGTACGAGGAACAGATGATGGAAATACTACATCAGTCAACTCGGAAAGCAATGAAGATGCGCATCAGGAACAGGAACCAACTACTGCTCCAAACTCTCCAGTTACCCCACCTACATATACTTACAACCCATACTCACAGAAGGAATATGCTACTACTAGTTCATTTGGGAACTTAGAAGAAAGATTTGATGATACACCAACACGGGGTTTCAAAGATTTGATTGCAGTATATGCAAATGCACGTGTAGTTGAAACTGAAAGTCTGCTACTTACGGAAGAGGAACCACGTAACTACAGGGAAGCATCGACAGATAGGAAATGGATTGAGGCCATGGAAGCAGAACTGGATTCAATTAACAGGAATAACACATGGACTCTTACTACTTTGCCTACGAAACATAAGGCATAGGACTCAAGTGGGTTTTCAAGACCAAGAGGGATGCAAAAGAAGATATCATTAAATACAAAGCAAGGCTAGTAGCAAAAGGCTATGTGCAGGAACAAGGAATAGACTTCGATGAAGTATTTGCACCAGTTGCACGCATTGAGACAGTTCGTTTGATTTTAGCACTGGCAGCACACCATGGATGGCAAGTACATCATTTGGATGTCAAATCAGCATTTTTACATGGGGAATTAAAAGAAGAAGTCTACGTTACACAACCTGAAGGTTTCGTAAAACCAGGAAGTTCAGGGAAAGTTTACAAGCTCTCGAAGGCATTATATGGTTTAAGGCAAGCACCAAGAGCTTGGAATATGAAGCTTGATCAAACCTTAAAGTCATTGGACTTCAAGAAGTGTAATCTCGAACAAGCGGTCTACACAAAGAGAAGTAAGACTTCCACACTGATAGTTGGAGTTTATGTTGATGACTTGATAATCACGGGCACTCCAAGGAAAGAAATAGACTTGTTCAAATCCCAGATGGAAGACAAATTTGAAATGAGCGATCTAGGATTGCTGGCTTATTACCTCGGGATAGAAGTTACCCAGACAGGGGGAGAGATTACAATCAAGCAGACAGGTTACATCAACAAGATCTTAAAAGATGCTAGTATGATGGATAGTAATGACACCAAGATACCTATGGATCCGGGAACAAAGTTGGTCAAGGCGGAAGATGGAAAAGCAGTTGACGCAACTTATTACAAAAGTTTAATTGGATGTCTCAGGTATCTACTACACACTAGACCAGATCTAAGTTACTCGGTTGGATTACTCAGCAGATTTATGCAAGAACCAAAGGATCACCATTGAAGGCGATAAAGCAAGTAATCCGATACAGCAAAGGAACCAAAGAGCATGGTATTATATACAAAAGAGATGGCGGCTGCAAGATTACAGGTTATAGCGACAGTAGTTATGGAATCAATACTGATCAAGGAAAAGGAACTACTGGAATAGTAATCTACTTTGGAGAATCCCCTATTACCTGGTGCACTCAAAAGCAACCAACAGTAGCACTCTCATCATGTGAATCAGAATTCATGGCGGCTACTGGAGCAACATGTCAAGCTTTATGGTTAAAGCGGCTACTTAGTGAAATAACGGGTTGGAAGGAGGAAAGAATAACACTGAAGGTTGATAACGTTTCAGCAATAGCACTCGTCAAGAACCCGGTATTTCATGGAAGAAATAAGCATATCGACATTCGTTACCATTTCATTCGTGAATGCGTAGAGAATGGACACATCAATGTGGAACACGTTAGTGGCGAATTACAAAGGGCAGATATATTGACTAAAGCACTACCAAGGCTAAAGTTTGTCACTATGCGGCAGATGCTCGAGGTTCAAGATCTAGGACGAAGCAACGATCGAGATTAAGGGGGAAAATGTGGACCATAATCCCGAATCATTGATCGGTTAATACTATATTTAGTGTCATATGTAAATATAGGGGTTTAGTATGTCAATATGATAGATAATAACCGAATGGCGGTTATTGGAAGTTACTTGTGAAGGGTCGTGACTGTTGGCAAACAGTCACGATGGCAGTAACTTTAGAATAGGCGTGACTATTAGTGAAAAGTCACAATGGTTCAGTTTAAGTCTATATAAACAAGTGTCTGTAACAGAATTCATTAATCTATCACACGATTATATTTCTAGTAAAATTCTCTCGTTCATATTTTGTGAATCAAACGATTAGGGACAACAGGTAAGTGGTTTAACGATTTTGAGGCGTAAAATGGCGAATCATTGTTCTACACCATGTTCACCTAAATGGAGCTGTAAGTATAGTGTTTGTCCAGTTTGGCGTACAATAACTATAAACAGACTTCGTTTTAGATACATACCTGTGCTTAATTTGCAAGTGGAGCGTTATTAGTTATTGTTAGGCATCATATGATGTATTATCTTCAATTAATGTGATTATAAACATTATTCTACATAGAATTTTTAATAACAATAATTTAATAGATTTATTGTAAAACGGATATATTGTCGTACAAGAATATCTTCAAATTATATTAGCTAGTTAAAAATATATGTACTATGAGTATTTAAAATTGGTTTTAGATGAAACAAAATCAAAACTAATATGTCATAAAAAGAAGTTAAAAAATTTGGACTATGTAATGTATCAAAAGTAACGTGTCATTATTTTTCGAAAAAAATCTTTACGTGTGACAATTTCTTGATGTGGACCTACCTTATTTTAATTTTATTATAAAATAATACAGAAAGTATAAAATGAATAAGATGCTAAAAAACAAACGGAAAATGCTAAATGAAACCCTTAGGGATTCACTTAACGTGCATAAAAAGATTGTACGTTTCCATATCAAAAGTCCACCCCTGAATTTTATGGTAAGTGTACAACTATTTAATGCACCTTAACGAAAGCCCTTAGGGCTTCGTTTAGCAAAACCCAAAACAAAACCACAACCATATCTCTGGGCTTTGTATCCTGAAAACCATTGTCTTCTCACCTTTACTTTGCAAACTTTCTATCCTTCCTTGTTCCCCATGTCTCTCTCTGTCTCTTCCATTTTATATTTTGCAAATGTATAGAAGATGTACATTAACAAAATATGCATCTTTTTATATATTATTTCGATTTTGTTTCAAACGACGTATTTCTTAATCTCAAGTACTCGATCTGGATCTCAAAATCATAGGCTCAATCTCTGATCTAAGATCAAGGAGAAAGAGCCGTTGGTGAGAGCAGAGAGTGGAGATATTAACAAAATATGCATCCTTTTATATATTATTTCGATTTTTCCTATTCGGCTTTGGCCTTGCCATCGCCGTCAGGTACTTTTGCAAGGGTCAAGCCCTAGGCCGGAAGTCATTCTGGAAGCAGTCTCTTTATCTTTGTATAGGGGTAAGACTGTCTACGTCACACTTTCCCCATACCTTGGCTTGGCCGAGACTGGGTACAGTTGTTGTTGTTGTTGTTGTAAAGGCCCCATATGTTATTAGAGAAATGCTATCTATATATACAAACAATTTACAAACATAATGTTACAGAATGACATGGCAAATGAGGTGGACCAATCATATTGTCATTTCTTTTTTCTTTCTTCTTTCTCTCCCTATTTTCTATTGGTAAACCATGAGTTTATAAAAGTTTGTTTGTATATTGTTTGTAACTCTAGCATGTCTCATGTTCCTATAGCTTTGATCGAGTTCGAGTGAGCATATATCTATTGCTGAATAAATAGTCATATATGTGGCTTTGAAATTGGAAATGTTTGGTGACGTGAATATTCCGGACTTGGGATTATAGACATAGTTTATTACGTAGAGCTTGGACTATCTTATAGCTCTGTAGCATATAGCCTAGCTGGTTTTGGAGAGATGGGGTTATTTTGGAAGGATCCATGTTGGCTATAAAGAAACCTCATCTGTAAGTTTTTCTTTTGGTGGATGTTATGGTTTGCTATATATTAATTTGTAATTCTCTTGATCATTATAGGTTAAAGGTGTGCGTGATCCTTGTGAGGACAATAACTTGAGTTTCGAAGCAAAATGCAGAAAGACGAGGACGGCGAACTAATTGTGGATGTATTGCCATATTTAGTGTACAATGCAATCAGTTTAAATTTTATTTGCCAATTTTATTGGTTTGTCGTAAAATGATGACATAAACTAATGATATTAGCTTCTTTGAATATGTCTTTCATTAATGAGCTCCTTAAAGTGGTTTTATGTTTCTCTAATACTAACATGAATTGTAAATTCATTACATAATCGATCCATGTTGCAAGTTATGGTCGTCACGGCATATCGCGCACGTTGTGTATTGATTTCGCCGCATCGCACGGACACCCATCTAGTCAAACATAACAAAAAAAACTCAGTTCTAAGAAGCTCGTGATAATAATACCTTTAAAAATCATTGCCAAACACACTTTTTTATCAAATACTATATCAAAAATATTGTAATTTTGCACATGTAAAAATGTTGATTACGATGTTTTTATTGCTAGTGCTTTGTGTCGGGTTAACTGATCGAAATACCAAATAATTATACAATAAAACCAAATAATTACACATGAACTTAGAAATTTTGAAAACAATACGGCCGCCAGAAACGTAACCAAAAGTCCAAAAGTAGTGTGGCGGCCCACTTTTATTACAAGTATGACTAGCCCAGAAACGGTTAGAGCACACACAATGCCCCGTCCTTGGTCCATCCTTGGCTAGTCCTTCATCGCAACATCATTAGGCCAATCGAGTCTTTGGTCCGCCCTTGGTCCGTCCGTCCCCCAAGGACGGCTTTTTCTTTCTTTTTTTTTTAATCCAAAATCATTTATTATACCACTTTCCTATTAATTTTATACTTCATTAAATACAACTTTCAACCACTTTTACCCCTTAAATTTAAAAATTAAAATTTCAAAAAACCTTTCCCCCCACTAGCCGTTTTTAACGGCTTTTTACAAAAAATTACGAGTATTTTTTTTCCTTTTTCACTTTATATATACAATACATCTGTGTGTTACATAACGGCTTTTTATTTAAATTAAGTATTTTTATTTTTAAGAATGTATTTTTTTTTTAATTTAGTGAAGTGTGTTTTTATTAAAATGTTAGTATTTAAATTTAATATAAAATTGTATGGTGTGTCGTTGACTAGTCTTGGCATTGAGAGTGTTTTGGGGGGACATGTCCTTGGAAGAAAAAAAGCTGATGTGACGCTAACTATGACATGTCCTATGGAGGATTTGTCTCTGACACTGTGGAAGCTCTTAGGACTACACTTTTTCCATAGAGTTTGGCCAACATTCATTTAAGTTATTCACCTTGAGTTACTTTACATTTGAACTTATTCACCTTAAGTTACCTTACACTCTTACAAAGCTTCACTTTTCGAGATAGAAAAATTGTGTCATTTAATCAAGTTTTCACTTATTGTCTAGACTTACATGATCAATTATGATTACTGGATTTGCTTAAAACTTACATAAGCAACTTTTGGTGTTTGTTCATCAATTTGATGTTAGTATAGTAACGTCTTGTTTGTTTAGGACTTAACAGAAAATACTTAATTCATTAATTCAATAAAAAAGTTTGTTTTATGACTTAATAAATAAAAAAATAAATGTATTGACTTAATCCATATAGATACTGATCAATTCAGTCATTTAATCAATGGTTAAAAAGAACAAACAAGCCATAAGTTCTTTTATAGTAAGTCTTGTGTGATAATTTGTTAACTTAAGCTAGAGTATTATGTTAGATTTAGTCTAATTATTTTCAAAATGCTCTTGTAATTCATTGACTCAATCAATAAAAATTAGAGTAAATTACACTTTTCGTCCCTGAAGTTGACACGTTTTTCACTTTTCATCCCTAAAGTTTAAAAATTACAATTTTGACCTTAAAGTTGGCCAATTTTTTCAATAATCGTCCTTTGGCCAGACGACGTTAGTTTTTGACCGTTGACGTACGCACGTGCTAAACACGTGAGGAACTTCAGGGACGAAAAGTGAAAAATTAAGCTACTTGAGGGACGAAAAATGAAAATCATACAAATAAATTTATTCTTCCATTCTTTCTTTTCCGACCATCTTTTTCGATGAAAAAGTGTAAATTACAATTTTCGTCCCTGTGGTTTGTACCCACTTTCACGTTTCATCCCTGAGTTCACGAAATTACGTTTTTCATCCCCAAGTTTAGAACTTCGTTAACAATTTTGGTCCACAGCTCAAACGGACGTTAAGTTGGTGGCCACAGGCCACATGACCTGCATGCCAAGGGCATACTGGTCATTTTCTATCACATGGACCAAAAGTGTAATTTACTACTCGTATTTTTTTTCTTCCATATCTCTAGCAATTTCATTTTCTTTTCCCAAAACTATCTTCGACATCATAAACACCACCACCATCATCTTAATCTAACATCTACTTTATATATTTATACCAAACTTATCAAGGGTTGAGCAAATTTCTATATCTATACCAATTCATCTCTATCTTTATAATCTATATCCTCATAAAACAAAAATATACTAAATTCAAAAGCCACATTCAAAAACTTCTTTCATATGCATCTAACACGAAATACATATACCCACGTGCAACTGAGAACACCAAAACACACCAACAATAACTATCCCTGTCATTCATTTTCATCAACAGATGATTGATATCAATTAACCATAAGTAATAAAAATATATATAAAAAAAAATCTGCTACTACTATAGTACTATCAAAGCCAAGATCTACTACTGCTACGTATTCTTCTTGGATTTCGATCAATCCCCAATTCAAATCACAACAAACCCACAAACAAAAGACATGATTTGAAGTTGTTACCGGAGTTTACTCCAGATCCGAAAAAATGGCGCCGACTTTTTTTTTTTTGCTGCAGATCTGAAAAAGAGGGGTAGTTGGGTTTTCTTTTGGATGCAGATCGGAAGGACGGGGGTGGTTTGGGTTTTTTCTAGGGTTGCAAATTTGTTAGATGATGATATAGATATTTATAAAAGGAATTCAATTTACGAATGGAACTTGGTGATAAGCATCGACATGTGCTAATAACTTATAGAGTAATTAAATGGTCGAACTAAGTATTGATAGTTTCTAAAAGATAGGAAAATGGCAGTGAATTTGATGAGTAAGCACATTTGGGAAAACAATCTCCACCTTCTAAAAAATTTGATGGGAGTCGTCGTTGATGATAATGTAGTTTGCATTTGGCTGATTTTTATTTTGGATTTTAATTTGATTTTCATCGAGATATTTTGGACCTCGGTTTTGTTTTAGACTTGTTATCAATGATGATGTCGTTTTTTCAAGATTTGGGGAAAAAGAAAAGAACTAGAGATGATGATGAACACGAAGCTTTTGAGTTAATTACACTTTTGGTCCATGAGATAGAAAATGACCAGTATGCCCTTGGCGTGCAAGTCATGTGACCACCAACATAACGTCCATTTGGGCCGTGGACCAAAATTGTTAACGGAATTCGAAACTTGGGGATGAAAAACGTAATTTCGTGAACTCAGGGATGAAACGTGAAAGTGGATACAAACCACAGGGACAAAAATTGTAATTTACTCTTAAATTTATGTATTTCTGCAGTTTCGAGGTGGAAAAGTCGTCCAGGAGCAAGCAACTATTTTTACTCTAACAACAAGTGAATAAACAACAGGGATGCCATGAAAGATCGGATATATTCCCGGTTGACTGACAATCTAAACTAACCTATCCCATTCGCCCATCATTGTTAAAATCCATGTTCTTTTTGTTTCCGATCCGAACATCCTTATCTTAAGAAATGGGATAACGATCTGTCAGTACCCTTTATAGGATCTGTTCTAATAATGTAATTTTCATCATACAGTCTGCTCCTTTTACTGTTTAACAAAGCAAGTTTTAGCTATAGAATGATGCTATAGTTATAGTTAGTACAACATAATAAATTGTTCTAGTAAAAAAGAACATATCACATTTTGATAATATATTTGCGATCATGATCATATTTATGACTTGAAGTTGTGAAAACAACTTGTACATGAAAAAGGTGATGGAAGGTCAATTGGTCAAACCAGCATAAACTTTAAGAAGTTACATTTTAAACACTATTATAGACGTCTTATAAACATCAAATATTTGGATGCTATTCACAACACCAAGTCCCGCTGCCTAAAAGGGCGTACAAATTAAATTAAAAACCCGAGTTAAAAAGATTAAAAAAGCACTGTTCCTTGGATATGGTTCATTAGAGAGGTATGGTGGTTGATTCTCAGCAAATTGTTATGGCTTAACAGGGGCTGGGGCTTGGGCTGGATGAGGGGTATATGGATGGGGACAGACGGACGGTGTAAATGTGGATTAATCGAGGCTGTGTTATTTGTTGTGAACGATTATGTAATGGTCCAACCTGATAAGGTAGATAGCGATTCAGTGAAAGACGGATCAATGAAGGATTAAGCCTTCTATAACTCAAGACGTTATTTATCTTGCGGACTCATGACCTTTGAGGCAAGGTTCAAGGAAAGTTTTAAATGTAGTAGTTCAATTAGCAGTTTGAATCCTTGAAGGTATCGGAATGAGCTTACCTTCAACCTTAAAAAACCACAAAGTGACACAATTGTGGACGATGTTGAAGTTCTCTCTTTTGTATCTTGCAAATATGCTGATACAAATCTATATTATCATCGTCCAAATAAAAGACCTACTTTGTAAGTTGACAATTCTGAATTCCTAACGCAAACTAATATATCCATACACAGAGACGAACTAACCTATCAGGTTACAACTAAATACATGTCATGACGTTCCAATGTCAACTATCTTCTAACAAGTTGTCAGCGTCTCACTGCGAGCCCCCGTCAAAGGAGTAATAAGATGAGACGGGCATACTTGGACCCACCACCTCAGGTCCTTGAGCTGGCACAGACTGTAATTGCGTGTATATTGGGCCACTGTAAGAAGGTTGAGTCGACAGATGTGGTCCTTGTGGAGAAACATAAGAAGGTTTTGGGATAGTGTAGGTGTTGTGACCCTGGGGATAACCATCAACATGATTGTAAACGGGTTGTAAGACTTGACCACTGTATCCACCATCTAAGCCAACTGTTTGATCACGAGGATCCACAACAGCCGTTGTCAAATACCTGTGACAGAATGAACTCAGATAGTCAGATTAATACATTTATAAACTATCTTACAATGGATTAAAAAAATACAAAAACCCTAAAGAGCACCATACCAACAGTAAATAAGCAAAATGAAGTATTCAGAAAAGACAGCTAAATATTAATTTTCAATTTATATGCATGACAACATTTCATTTGAGTAATACTAGATGGCAACGTCTAAAATATAAGTATTTGGAGGCACCAGTTCCGGTAAAAAAATTTCGCCAATATTTAGCACCGAAAAAGCTCAAATGTACAAGTGGCTAAAGAATACAAGTTTATACAACATGATAAACTGTTCTATTATAAAAGAACAGATCAAATTGATAATAACTTCTGTGATCATAAGATTTATACTTATGACTTGAAATTACAATACCAATTTGTACACAAAAAAAGTATTGGCAGGTCGACCCAGCATAAACTTTAAGAAGCTAGATACATCATTTCTAAACGATCAAAAACTCTATAGCAAAGACTAGTCGCCTAATATTAAACTAACACGATGCAAGTAAGTAATATAGCTCAAACTAAAGAGAAACCACCTAACCATCGGATATTAGGATGCTATTCACAAGAGTCCTTAAGGCAAAAAAGTTTCATTAAAAAGCACTGTACCTTGAATATAGTTCATAAGAGAGGTATGTTGGTCGATTCTCTGAAAATTGATATGGATTAACAGGGGCTGGAGGGGCTTGATGAGGGGTATATGGATGGGGAAGGTGTAAATGTGGATTTAGCTCATTTTTCAGAACGAGCTGAGGCTGCGTTATTTGTAGGGAACGATTATGTAATGGTCCAACCTGGTAAGGTCGATAGCGATTCTGTGAATATCGGGTTAATGAAGGATTAAGCCTTCCAATCCTTGGTCCTGGTACACCATTAAGTTCTTGATGTTGCATCCACGGTCTGAGTGCAGTATTAGGTGCTAAAGCTAGCATCTGTGTTTCGGGTGCAGAATAAGCTACTGCAGGGTGTAGTGAAGCAGTGGATGGTGCAACAATGGGTTTAAACAGCAGTAGAAGGTCTCTCACCTGCATTCATATGTTTGAGAATGAACAATTAGCCATATGTAACGCAGTAAGGGTTGGCATATATTTTACTAAAAATGTTCAATTCGATGCCTAAAATGCAAATTGATAGGAAAAAATTAGCGTAAACTTGTGATCCACAATTAAAATTATTAATATCAGGTAATGTCTATTATGGAGAAAAAAGGTAAAGTCGGTTTTTAAATGTTGCATGATTTGGGGCCACAGAGGCTAGTTGATAGTCATTTTATGTCGAATATAAAAACAGCAAAATACCTGAATCAAAACCTACCCAAGAAGTTCATTAACCAACACTATCACTTTATAAACATCATGATCATATTCAAAATAGTTAACTGGAAGATAGCATAAGTAGTGCAAACCTGCTGAGCATTAAGTTCTGGTGTAAATTTGGAGCCTTGATAATTGTCTTTAATAGCAGTTCTGAAAGAACTCACGGGCAGCGGAATACAATCGTTGCAAATTTTGAATTGCACCTGAGATAATTACAAAGTACTATAAAGCCGTTTTATAAACAGAAAATTACATTCTTTTTCTTCCCTTTTTGATTATATAATGAAAGAAATAACAATAATAACAACATCAAACAAGTAAATTAGGTGAATCAAATCAAGTGATTAGTCTAATGATTGCAGTGTGGGCTTAGCTTATTGTAACAGCATTCTATTGAAATCACCAACGTCACCATTATCATACAAAATGACAGCTTATATTTATGTTGTATGCATCACCATGATCGTCATCATCAAATCTGGATTCAACTCCATTGTTTCTATTAATAATTTCAAGCCGATTACTTATACATGGATCAATTTGGGTTATTATATGATTTATATCTATCTGGAAAATAAAAACTTGAGCAACCAAAAAGATTGGTCATATGGGTCAAGAAAGTCATCCAATGGTCAATTCTATGTTGATGCAAATAATCTCCTAAACCACCTGGTGGTAACAATAATAAATACTAGTTTAAGTGGTGATATTTGTTAAATTTTTTGATAGTTTTTGACAGATACTGCTAGCAGGAGTTAAATACCCATATTACAAAAAATCCCATGCTGACCTGTTACCCCCCCCCCCCCCCCCCCTTCTCTCTCTCTCTCTCTCTCCATCCTATTGCTTCTTGAAACAAGAAAATAGGCGTACACTTACCTGTGCTGGAAACCTTCCCCCAAAAGCAGATGGGTGCAAGTTCATCCCTCCCTTGGAAGCGGCCTCGTACACACCATAGAGAAGCTTCGCTTCAAAATCGAACAGAAATAGCTTGGTACCCGGTTTGATCTTCTCAACAACTTCCCTTCTTCCCACAGGGAGCCCAAAAACACGATTTAGGTAACACTGAGGTTTTGTCACTCCACTGCACATGAATATGAAACCAGATAACTCCTCTTCTTTCTGGATAGCAGATCCATTGCCATTAACAAGAAGAGCCATCCAACGGCTTTCTGTAGAATTAATGACAATCCACAATAAAAATCCACAACTTTATATCGACAAACTTCTCAGATAATATATCTTCTATACACCATGTACAGCATATACCAGAATCTAATAAACAAGTTTTAGATATGTTTCAATATCTTAATTATTCATCTTATGACAAAGGCGTATGACTATACAGGCAGCATTATAAAGTCAAAGACAAGATACAAAACGAGTAACATGAAAAGTATCCAACTCTAGCTAGCGTCGGTATCATTTCATATTATGCTACAACATTTATGACACACTCTATAACCTAATCTAAAACCTCGACCACTAAACTATTGTCACAAAAAAAAAAAAAAAAAAAACAACAACAACTACATACTTCTGTAGTCGATTCGATAGATGTAGATACAGAGTATAAGATATCTAAACTCCTTTCATCTTAAGAAAAATTTTCAGCTTACTATTATAATGTGTTCTAAATTATCGTCCACTGCTAATATTCGACATTACTAATTACGTTTCTCATATTAGCCCTAACTAAAATTAGGTTGCATTTAGGGTTTAAAACTACAGATATGGGTTTAATAAAGTTGAAAAATGAGACTGGGAATTAATTAAACCAAATACAATAATACTACTTTCATTCCCATTCCTCTATCTATCTCGAAACCATCGAATCAAACGCACCCGATAACCTTAGCATTTAGTATTACAAAATCCAAACAGGCATTCGGTTTATTATGTTAACGGATAAAACTGTGATTATTATAAAGTAAAGAAATATAAAATATGAATCGTTATCATCATAATTATTAATAATTCAAAAAATGATCTGGAACAAATAATGAAAGAATGTGATCAACAGTAAAGACGTTACATACAGTGATACAGATATAGATACATATTAGATATATATTAATATTAATATGTGTACATATAAAAATGGGATAAAACAAAACAAAAAGGGTGATCAGTAAATGATAGGTGAAATTACCTGCTGAAGGATTGAAAGGGCTGATCAGGATTTGAGGACACGGAGAATTTGGGTTTATTAGTAAATAGGTGAAATTACCTGCTGAAGGATTGAATCACTGAATTGAATACAGTAATAAAATTAATACTGTATATATTTATACGGTTGGTTTTTTACTGCGTGTGTCAGTGTGTGTGCGCGTGACGCGGGCCATCCAATGTGTCCAAAACTTTCAAGTTTTAAGTACACCTCCCTAAATTGGTCAAACATAGTCCACGCAATCTACATATTTTGATTTTAAAATACGTTCTTTGAAAATGAAGACTAGTATCGAGCTGAAGTCATTCCTAGTTTTATTTCAGGTTATGGGTTCGATTCTCTAAATTGACATGTTTTGGAGGTTTTTCCATTGAATCACTTGTAACGGCTTATGGTCTAGATCTTGTAGTCTTAAGTATGTACAGGGTTTCACCATTATACGATAAGGTGTCATCTATGTCGAATACCGAATGGTTGTTCAAAAAAAACATAAATTCTTTCATTCTAAGGAAGATCTTTTTTCGAACTTCTTCTGAGCGTTATATCATTCATGACTCGTTTCAGGACTCTTCCTGTTTATAAAAAAAAATTGAAATTTCTTCGCCACATCATTAATTATTTTATTATTTCCAATTAATTAAATATAAAATTAAAGAACTATTTTATTAATACTAAAAATTACAAATAGATTAAAGAAATCTAAAAAGTATAAAAATAAGAATAATAAACTTTTTAGGAACTAAATTGGTAATTTTTAAAACTCTTAAATTCTCTTCGAGCTCTAGGCTTCAGAAAATCAATAAAATCAAAATTGAAAACAGCAGTCAACTTTAAAAATTAGAAAATTGAAAGCTCTGATTGCTCGAATGCTCGATAAAGTATAAGATGAACTCTCTTTTAGTATAATTAAAAAAGGTAAAAAAATTTCCAGGATTTTTAGCCGAAAATTAACATAGAGTCAGAGAACTAATTAACTCCTTAAAAAACACTGGTATCTCATAACGTTGATCTGTTGTTCTGGGTATGGATAATCTTAAACTATATTATTTTAACCACTCAATGTACGTAATTTCTCTGTTGTCCTCCTGTTATTTAATTAGATTCTAATATAAACCTAAAAATTTCATCAATTAATAATTAAAGGAAAAGAAGTCAAACGAAGATCGAAAACTCACATATCTATCAAGCAACCACTCTCTAGCTAATTCATAAGAAACCAAACCTACCGCATTGTAAGAAAGAAAGAGAGCTGCTAATTATGCTATCGCCGGCTGCCATGGAAGGAGGAGGTCATAATCAAAGCGTAGAAGAGGAGGAAAAAGAAGATAGAATAAGTTCGTTACCAGATTGTTTAATTGTTGAAATCCTTAAATCAGAACAGGTGTTCTCTCCACACGATGGCAACATCTTTGGACCTTTGTTCATACCCTTATTTTTCATGAGTACGAATTCCATATGAACATGCGTAGAAGATACTCGGTTCCTGTTTTGTCATCGTTTATTGACAATACCATAGCTCAATTCCAATCGAAGAAGCTCAACAAATTACAAATTTATGTGACCCGTTTCCATGTTGGCTTTGATCAGTCGCAGGTCAACAGTTTAATTCGTCATGCTATTAGCTGTAATGTTCAAGAGCTTTACTTAAACTCATGCAATTCAAGAGCTAAGTTTAAGTTAAAAGACGACACGTTTTTTTAATCATGTTGTACTCTTCTCAATCTAACAAACTGCATATGTAGTCCATCTGGTGTCATAAGTTGGAATAAACTTAAGAGTTTGCTTGTCTCAGATGTGAAATTAGACGAAGATTTGATTCAAAATAAATTATCCGGAAGTCCTTCATTGGAAACCTTGAACCTGAAATATTGCGATGGTTATAAGCGTCTTGATATCACTTCTAAAAGCGTTAAGAACTTGGTCTTCTCTGGATATCCCCCGTGGACAATTGATATTATTGAAATCAATGCTCCGAATGTTTTGTCACTAACGATACAATATGAATTCGATTTGAGGAAGCTTTTGTTGCTAGATATGTCGTCTTTACTCAAAGCTGACTTGAATTTTACCAACAATATGGAACCACATCAAGAAGAGATGTTTCAAGGACTCATATTCAAACTTCACCATGTCAAGGAGCTTAAAGTTGGTAAATCCTGTTTAAAGGTAGATTTTTCTTTCTGTTTCTTATGCTTATTTATCTCGATAATTCTTTTTTCATTGTCCCAAACACAAGTTTGTGCTTTTTTGTTGATGGTTTTACTCGGTGTGATTGCAAGTTTCATTTTCAATTTTCCCGGATAACATTTACTACTTTATACTGAATTGATCGAGGATCGTATTCATTTTTCGTGTCTTCTATTTGCTACTTTTTGGCTGCTAGGTTCTCTCTCGTTTGAAAGCTAAAGGTCGACTTCAATTCCACGGCGCTTCAAGTATGCAACAACGCGCGATTGATCATTAGCAATTCTGACAACGATTAAGACGAGGTTAATTGATTGAGGAACTTTGAATCGATTATTGGTTACACATTGTTGTTGCATTCAAATGCATTTAATTAAATACGTTACTGATCATAAATTTTGATTTAGCAATACTCTGAACAATGTTTGTTTTAACCTTAGAAAGCTGCTTGTTGGTAATCTGTTAGTATAAATCTTGTTCGCCCATAATACACTTGTTAATTACTATTGGTGCTAAATCTTTAGTCCACAGTTGTCGTGTTCAATTATAAGTTACTAGATTAGGGACCCGTATTAGAATACGGGCACCTTGGTCCCGATACACCATCTATACATGTTTTGGGTGCAGATCGAATAAGCTACTGCGCAGGGTGTAGTGAAGCAGTCGATGGTACAACAATGGGCTTAAACAGCAACAGAAGGTCTCTCACCTGCATTCAAATATTTGTGAATGAACAATTAGCCATATGTAACGGTTGGCATATATTTTACCAAAAATGTTCAATTTAATGCCTAAAATGCCAATTATTAATATGAAAAAAATAAATAGCGTAAACTTGTGATTCACGATTATAGTTATTAACTAGTTCTTTTACCCGGGCGTTGCCCCAGAAAACATAACGATACGCAAAATTTGCAACACAAATAAGATGGTTGATACATATAAATGGTAAACGTATATTACAAAAGCGTATCATAAATGTAAAAAATACAACACGAAAAAGAAAAAGTGTGGTACAAAAGCTTATTTAAAAGATATAAATCAATTTTTAAAATAATTACACTACAATTTTTTACATCAATTAATTTTAAATTAATACTTATCTAAAGGGGAATGATGTAACACCCGTGACATTTGACTATATTGACCTTAATTGACTTTTGTTGAATATGTGAATTATTTGTGAATCTAATTGGAATATCGGTACTTGGAAACTTATGTTATTAATGAAAGTCGAGTTGCTTTTGTGATCTATAGTGTAATTGACGATACTTTAGCATTTACGTGTTTGGACGGGGTATCTTTTGGTAACTAGCTAGTGTTTAGTGGTGCAAGAGTTGTGGGTGGGGGTGTAAACCCTTCCCACCTCCCATTCCTTTCCTTATCTCTTATTCTTACACAAACACACTCTCCTTTCTCTCTCAATCTCAAGAACACACACACAAAACACACACTAATCATTTTTCTTCATAAATTTTGGATCTAAGGCTCTAGTAAACATCAAAGTGTTAGAAAATTGTTAAATATCATTTCCTTATCTTCAAACTTCAAGAAATTTGGGTTAAATCAAGTGTTCTTCACCTTTAAAGCTTCAAATCCGAATTTGAAGTTCCGGGTTGTTTTGGTAAGTGAATCTTAGCTCAAAATCATCATTATATGTTGCTTATTGTGTTCCTTGGTAGAATCTAAACATCTTTGGCCTTGTTGGTTGTCAAAATCGAATTTTGGGCTTCTAGGGTTTTGGGGTGGATTTGGGTGTGATTTGATCTTAGTTTTGTGTTATGGAAGAGTTTGGATGGTGGGTTTTCTTCAAATTACGTTAGTAACATGTTTTGTAGCTTCAAAATGGTCCCAAAATGGTCAAAAATGAGTTTGGGGTCGATTTGGAGGTGTTTGGGTTCGTTTTTCTTGATTTTGGGCATAGCTGGTCGATCATGTTCAGTAACCAGCGTAATTTACGCCCCTCTAGTTTTGCTTTACGCCAGAAAGCTCCTGTTTACGCTAGACTTTACGCCAAAACTATCTTTCTTGTAATAAGCATAACTTTTGAACCGTAAGTCCGTTTTTGACGATTCAAGCGGCCACGGAAGCGTAATTGAGTCTACTTTCTAATGGTATAGACCTCTGAGTCCAAAACATAGTTTTAACAAATAAAAAGTTTTGATAAAGCAACAGTGGTCAAGTCCCGATGAGTCATTGTGAAGCAAAACGTAACGATTCCACTTTGGTTGGATCAAAGCCTTATAAAATGGACATAATAAAGCTTTTATAGTAATAATAGGTCAATATTCATAAAACCTTACCTTTTGATATGCTTTAGATTTAATGTGATACGTGTATAATAGGTTTCGGCTACCGTGGACATCGGTTCTACTTTCTATCATCTTGGGCTTGTTATTGCTCGTCACAGGTGAGTTCCGTAGCTCCCTACTCAATTGAGATTCGGGCTGAAAAGTGTACACATACGTGCTTGTTTGATTGTTTGGTTGATTTGATTGACGGCTTATTGATTAACTGATGGGTGGTTTTGATTGATTGTTTGATTGATGGGTGGTTTTGATTGATTGTTTGATTGATGGGTGGTTTTGATTGATTGTTTGATTGATGGGTGGTTTTGATTGATTGTTTGATTGATGGGTGGTTTTGATTGATTGTTGATTGATGGATGGTTTTGATTGATCGTTTGATGGTTTACGCATATGATTTGTGATATTGTGATTATTTAGGATAGTCGTACATACATGGAAGTCGGTTATGCCTTCAAAGGGTTTTAGATGTGGTGGGAAGGCTGCGGATGACCCTATATATAAGCATCTAGGACTCGTTGAAAGTAGAATCCTCCTAAGTGTATGTATGTATAGTTTTGGTTGGTTTGATGGTTGATAATTGATGGATTTGTGATTGAGGTAAACACGCATATGTAATGATAGGGTTATTGTTGAGACGTACGCACCCCGATGTATGGGAAACGTGAGCGGGAACGTACGCACCCCGTTGTGTGGGAAACGTGTGCGAGGACATTCTATCCCCGATGTATGGGAAACATGTGCGCTGTTGATGATAGGTACATGACTCCGAGTATATAGAAGTATATACATCGATGATTTTGAGATGCCACATTGGTCATTGGGATGACATGTGAGTATCGTTGCATTTTGCGGAACGCACACAGACCCCAAGTATTTAGTCACACATACTTGCATTTGATGATTGTTGAGAGACACACATGATATACATTCATACATTGCTTGGTTATGTCTTATGCACTTATACTTTATGCATCCTTATTGCTTTGCATACTCATTGATGTTCACATTACTTATGCATACATATGACACGCGTCTCTCATCATTGTTGATACATTATGGCTTGTTATGTAACGAGGTTTACTATCGGTTTACCTATCTTGGTTGACTTTGTGCCTTATAAGGGCTACCTGTAAGAAATTACTTATTTTTCCTTATACATGTTGTGATTGTTGACGATGGTTCCTTGTGATCCATTACTACGAACTCACCAACCTAGTGTTGACTTTGTTTAGTACACTTTTCAGGTAATCAAGTGAATCCGATACATGTTGGTTGATTATTGCTTTTGCTCGGGCTTGGACTTACGTGGATCCGTGATTCATTCGCCCTTTTATGATTTCATGTTCTTTATGTATATTGTACCTTGTATGTTTGATGTTGGATTCACCGAATCCCTTTTATGTCATATAGTTCATGTTCTACGATAATTCCATGCATACGCTATATCTTTTCAGTAATATTCTGAGCCTAGTTCGTGGTGTTACAGAATGGTGGCCCATGCTTGGTCATAGAGAATTAGGCGGTTTGACCTAGACTACGGCTTAAGTTAAAACTCTTCATATAGCATGCATGGTTAGGAATTTTGTGTGCAACGTGAAATTGTATGAACCCTGAAAAGTATGCATTGTGAGTTCGTAGACGAGACCATTTATGTGACAATATGAGTACGATTGGACAACGTGTTGTTTTGTGATGCGTACTAGATGAACAATGTGTTATGTTGTGACAAGTACAATGTGATGAATGTATGATGAGTACAATGTGATTAATGTGTACATTGATTTGTGCTTGATTGTGGTTGAGATGAATTGTTGTTATTGATTGTTGATAGTTTGATGATTTAGGGCAAAATGAAGTTATGACATTAACTTAGTATAATATTATGGCAACCCTAAAAGAGCCTGATCAACTATTTTATGGTCACCCGGTATTATAACAAGTTAATGACATCACAGATTGCACAGGTTTGGCTTAGAGTATAATAAGGAACCGATATGCTTAATGGGAGTTGGTTGGGTGGAGGGTTAGCCGCTGGTACACCCTGTATACATACCCGGTCAATAACTAGAGAGCATATCGGATTCGGATTATACTTTAAACCACTTGTTTTAGTTGACTTGTTTTAGTTGCTTGTGATGTGATGTGTTGAATATGAGTACTTGGTTTTGATGGTGGACAATTGTTGTGAACTTGGCACGAGAACATGATAGATAACGATTACTTGTTTTAGTTGACTTGTTTTAGTTGACTTGTTTTAGTTGACTTGTTTTAGTTGACTTGTTTTAGTTGACTTGTTTTAGTTGACTTGTTTTAGTTGACTTGTTTTAGTTGACTTGTTTTAGTTGACTTGTTTTAGTTGACTTGTTTTAGTTGACTTGTTTTAGTTGACTTGTTTTAGTTGACTTGTTTTAGTTGACTTGTTTTAGTTGACTTGTTTTAGTTGACTTGTTTTAGTTGACTTGTTTTAGTTGACTTGTTTTAGTTGACTTGTTTTAGTTGACTTGTTTTAGTTGACTTGTTTTAGTTGACTTGTTTTAGTTGACTTGTTTTAGTTGACTTGTTTTAGTTGACTTGTTTTAGTTGACTTGTTTTAGTTGACTTGTTTTAGTTGACTTGTTTTAGTTGACTTGTTTTAGTTGACTTGTTTTAGTTGACTTGTTTTAGTTGACTTGTTTTAGTTGACTTGTTTTAGTTGACTTGTTTTAGTTGACTTGTTTTAGTTGACTTGTTTTAGTTGACTTGTTTTAGTTGACTTGTTTTAGTTGACTTGTTTTAGTTGACTTGTTTTAGTGAGGGCATATCGGATTTGGATTATACTTTAAACCACTTGTTTTAGTTGACTTGTTTTAGTTGCTTGTGATGTGATGTGTTGAATATGAGTACTTGGTTTTGATGATGGAATGACATGTTGTTTCGTATGATTGAGTAACATATATGTTATGCATGTGTGATGTGTATGTATGTATGGCCTGTAGTGGTCACGTTGATGTTTTAAATGTTTTAGGTGCAATTTGAATTGCTTAGTTGCTGAGGAAATTAGTGTTGATTTGACTAGACATCCATGATATGAAACACGTATGATATGTTGGTATGATAGCATGATAATGATTACTTGAGAACTTTGGTATATTGTCCTTAGCGTAGTGATATGAAACACGTATGATATGTTGGTATGATAGCATGATATATGATAGTTACTTGAGAACATTTATATGTTGGCCTTAGTGTAAAGATATTGAACATGTGTAGTGTGTCGACATGAAAGCACTAACTACTAGTGCGACTAACACGAGAGCAATTGTGAAGCTACTCCCCAGGTCATAAACTCTAGGGCTATTACTATGGTTGGAGATTTGATGATGGAATGACATGTTGTTTCGTATGATTGAGTAACATATATGTTATGCATGTGTGATGTGTATGTATGTATGGCCTGTAGTGGTCACGTTGATGTTTTAAATGTTTTAGGTGCAATTTGAATCGCTTAGTTGCTGAGGAAATTAGTGTTGATTTGTCTAGACATCCATGATTTGGACTAAGGTTGACATTATGGTGAACAATGAGGATGTTTTGTTTAATAGTATGTGAACTTGAACATACATGAGACCTTGTTAAACTAGGTTGTATGCAGGATATAAGATATTTGGTGATGCATGCGTAAAATGTATTAGTCGGTGGACGATTATATATGAATGAATTTAACATGCTAGTTTTATTGCATGATTATGGGAAAACTATATCATTAAACTTGGGTTTTTTTTATGCATGATATAACGGAAATAGGTAATGCATGTGTAGGTGTGTTAATCGACGAGCACTTTCATGAATGGACTGGTGTACTAGTTTGATAGTTTTAGCATGTATAAATTATGTTGTTAAGCTAAATTGTGTACATGAGATAAGCGAATACGGTGATGCATGTATAAATATTTACTAGATGGACAATTCTATGAATAAGAGTGGTAGGCATGTTTAATAATTCGAGTATGACCAAAACCTTATTTCTTAACTTGCTTATAAGAACGACCCGGTGATGATTGATAAATCATGCATAGTTGTATTTAGCGTATGAAAAACCGTATGTGCGACTCGGTATGCGAGATTAGTTGATAGACATGCAAAATCTTACCTTCTAACTTGGTTATGTGGATGAATTGTTAGGAGATGCGGTAGAACGAGTATGGTTGCCATGATATTCTAATTGTTAAATATGCTTAAATTTCGTTGCCCGACTAATTTGGTGAAATAAATCGTTAGGACTTGGTAATACATGCGTAAAGGTAATTAAAAATCTTGGGCAATTGTTTTTATAGGTTGCCATGCTAGCCTAATTATTTGAATATATCGGAATCTTGTTGCCTAACTTACTTATTGAATATAGAGTTAGGAATTGAATATGCATGCATAGATGTAAATGGTTTCGTGAACAATTGTATGTATAAATTAGTAGGGCGATTAAAGATTACTTGGCTGAGTTATTTCCCCCTCCTGTTACTTTATAACTTAGTCAGCAACGTAGAGATTATAAGTATAACTGTATTATGATTATGAGAACCTCATTGTATTATACGCCCCTAAGGTGGGTTGATTAGAATAAACGAATAACAGTGGAGTTAACCGCGAAGTCAGTATCGATGACGACAACGGGACGTAATGATTTCATTTTTGAGTTGTTATACAACTGTAAACTTTATTGAGTGAGGAGGAACGACCTGAGTTAGGCTAACCATAAACTTGAACAAATAAATTGAAATCTAAAAGTCTACCCAACACGTAAAATTTCGCAAAAACGAACGTCGCAAAGATAGAGTTGAGGTGTAAATGGTATTGGGTGGTATATATACACGTACACGATTGGTAAAAGTTGATCTAATTGAACGCCTAGCTTAACGTGGAACCGAGAGTTCATAATCATGGGAACGATGATCTAGTTGAGTTCCATAGTGCGAGTCACACGTAAGATGTAAGAAGCTCGAGTACTTATAGTGTGCGATTCTCAAATCTTCTCGACCTTAAACGGATCGCTAGATCGTTGTCTATCACACGAATGAGGTGCCGTCAGGATTGGATGTCGTGGATAGGATCCCTCCCATTGTCAGACAGATGGCCAGAAGTGGGAGCAAACACGTGATTTCAGCGAATGAGCCGCCGACCAATGGGTGAAACACGTCACGAGTGCGCTGACTATAAGTCAAATCGTCATAATAAGTGTTACCTGTTTACAACTAATTGCACTTAATGTTAACCGCGACATATATATGTAATAATAATAATAATAAATTACTGGAAGTTGGCAATAAACTCGTTTGAGAAAATGGAATTATAACCCGGAGATCGATGAGTCATGGCGAAAGATTTTAACACTTGGTATGAAGGATGCGTACGACGTCACCCGGTTTTAAATAATCTAACGAGTTATAAACTAACAACTTGTTACATAATACGGCTCCTATAATCGTATGAATTTTGCTAATATAATAGTAAGATGTTTTTGAGACATATGTGAGGAATTTTAAATGAAAAAGACCAATGAATTCTTGGTAAATGTCTTTAGTGATTTTCAAAATCAAATTGTGTAACGAATTGTAACTTATGAAAAGATTTTTATTAATTACATTCTATTCCAAAAGCTTGAGGATTCTCGATTTTATATGAGAATCGGTTTTAACTCATAGAGTGTGCAAATGTTAAGTTAAGAGTGACAAGATAAGAACCATTAAAAATTCCCGTTTGAACAAAACAATGTGATGACAACTAAGGATGGACCAAAAACCTAAAAACTAGTGAATACTGGCAAGAGTAAACGTGATCATTTGAGTCATACAAATCGGATTAGTAAAATAAAGTTCGGAAGCGAGAGGGAATTCTTTTAACTGGGGAATTCCCTGGGACGTCAAAGTAATATCTCAATCCGGGAAGGTTCTCCCTTAACTGGGGAATCAACCAAGAAGCTTGTGAAGCGAAACGGCTCAGAGTGAACGGCATTTGGGTATAACTTAAAATCTCACGTAATACTAAACGAGAGGTTATTTACCTTGTTTATACTTCTATTGACTTTTGGTAAAGTGAGAAGAGTCGATTTTAACCTCGAAAGGTCAAGTTTCAAGTTTCATGTTCTTTCTTCTAAAAATCTGGGAACGACCTTTGATGTAGAGGATGGCCATTAAAGAAGGCCGTCAAATTTCATTTGATGGCTGATGTGGAGGTCGTCATACCAGGAACGACACGTGAGTGAAATCTTAGACTCGTATGTACGTTAAACAGGAGTACTTACTTCAAGCGTTTCGGTAAGTATGATGACACATAAGAATCTAATAAAACCCGTTATCACTTGTGATACTTTTAACCATTGAAAGGAAGTCCTGGGTCGATGTGTAAATCTTGCAAGGTGAGGTTGAGCACCGTTCGTCCAACTCATGTAACTGAATGATGAATGTGAATGTGTTAAGGAGATTTTAACTTTGTTTAGAATATGAATCGTTGTAATTTCGAGGACGAAATTCTTTTAACTGGGGAATGATGTAACTGTTAGGTACAGATTTACTGGACTCGCTCCAGACTTGACTACTGGAGCCTTACTGAAGATCTGTCCATAAATGATATTTACTGGACCTACTCCAGACTTGGAAACTGGAGTCCCTCTGAAGATTTGTTCAGAAATAATGGAAGACCAGTGAGCAAATACTTGTATAGGAAATCTGGAGACATACTCCAGATTAGCTCACTGGACTTCACCCCAGTCCAGATCTATTCTACTGAAGACGTTTTCACTGAAGTCAAAGACTAAAGTCAGAATAAAGAAGACTGACAAATGGCGGAGTCCACTGGAAGTCTTACCAGATCTGAACACTGGAGGATTGTCAGTGTTCTAGACCTTACAAGTCTGAACACTGATATCGAGGAATTGACTTTTTGCCTTTACACACTTTCCAAAGAACATTCCACTTGTTCTTTACTAAAGTATATACGTGTGTAAAGGTGGTTGGTTAAAAGGATAATAAGTCATTTGATGTGACTTTATCCTTGTACCTTAACCAATGCATTTAATGATCTTGTCGGTTCATTAAATGCATGCAACCATATTTGTACGGCACAAATTCACTAGTGAATTTGTTTTCCTATAAATACAAAGTCATATTCTTCGTTAAACTTACTTTTAGCATTAAAGGTGAAGTTGTCTAAATACTCTCGATCTTAAACAGGGATACTTCACAACTTTAAGTATCTCGATCTAAAAGAGTTATTTGGCAAATATAGATCATTTGTAATTCATAGGTTGTTAGGATACTTACATACTTGTATTATCTTGATTCTGCACAACCTTGTATTTTATTTAACATCATAAATAAAATACACTTGAAAATATTACATTGTGTTCCACCTTTATTTTATTGCTTTTAGTCTTGTATTACTTTGTTTATATACTTGCATTTATATTCAAGTAATACTAGTCCAATCTAGTGTTTATTAGACTTGTTGTATTTTACATTCTGGGTTAACCATCTAGAGAGTTTGGAACTCACAATTGGTATCAGAGCAGAAGGCTAAACATTGCCTAGATTTGTTTCTTTGATGGCCAACTCAGAAAATACTCAAGGAAATCTTAATTTTGGTCCTGATCCTAATGCTAATATTAATGATCAAAATAATGAACCTCCTGTTAACACTAATCCACCACCTCCTCCTCCTACTCCTGCTTCTCCACATGTGCATGTGCACTATTCAAATAATCATGTTCCTAAATTCAGTGGGAATAGCGATGAATTTGGTACGTGGAAGGCTAGGATGATATTGCATATCACTGGTATTGAGAGAAATATGATGAAAATTTTAAACGAAGGACCTTATGTCCCCACATCACCTCTCAATGCTCTTCTTGATCCTATTGGTTCTAGAAGAGAGGTCGGGAAAAGAGGGAGGAACATTGGTCTGAAGAGGAGAGGAGATTGGTAAATCTAGATACCCTTCTCAAAAACATGATCCTCGGGGCTGTTCCAGAAACCCTAATTCCCACATTAGTTCTTTTTCCCAGTGCTAAAACCATGTGGGATGAACTAATGAACCAGTTTGAAGGAGGAGATGACACCATTGTCACCAGAAAAGTCTCCTTAAACAAGAGGTATGAGTCATTTTTTGCTCAGCCTAATGAGTCTCTCACTGGTACTTACACCAGATTTATGAGTATCATAAACCAGATGAGAGGTCTCGGGGTTGAAAAAGACAAGGATATACTTCTGGAGAAATTTTGTGATATTCTGCCCACCAAATGGTCTCACATGATCCTGGTCTTACGACAAGGTAAAACTCTGCACACACACACTCTTTCAACTTTATATGGAGCTTTCAGGTACACTGAAGAAAATCAAGCTCAGAGAGTTGTAGCAGAACAAGATGCTTATAACCATGCCTCCAGTAGTCCTATTGTGGTTAGTGATACTAAACCACAAAGTACAACACTGATATCTTCTGAGAATGTATTTTCTATGAAGAAGATGGTGTCTGAACTCATGGATTCTGGAGAAGCCAGTTAAATCTCTCCAGACTATGATGAAGCTGAAGATGATGACCTGGTTGCTATGATTGCTAAAACGTTTAACCGTTTCAAAGCAAGAGCAAATAGGCCATCTGGACAATTTGCATCCTGTTATTCAACTGATAAGACCAATTTGACATGCTTTAAGTGTGGCAAAAAGGGTCATTTCATGAAAGATTGCAGGTCCAGTCAGTTTGTATCCCAGCCTGGTCCATTTAATTCTAATAAAAAGCCTGATGATAGCTATAAATTGAAATATAAAAAGCTTAAGGCTCAGATTGCTCTCATGGCACAACAAATGGAAAATAATAATAAGTGCATGATCGCAACAACTGAAGAGAAATGGGTTCCTTCTGATGATTCATCTGCTGATGAAGAAGAAGAAAGAGATTGCTGTTACATGGCTCTGGCAGACCAAGAGCACCTGGTGAAGGAAGATGTCACATCTGGACGATGGGTGAACATTGTTATCAAAAAGGTTAGTGATTATGATACTGCAACTGACCAAGAATTAAAACTGGACATTGCTGAAGCTCTTAATTCTGATTTGATATTTGTTGAAACTGTTAGATCTGACTGTGTAAATGTTCTGGAAACAGATTTTTCTGAAATAACTGTTTTAAAATCAAAATTAAAAGAACTTCAAGACATTGAACTGGCATTTCATGCCCAGGTTCTGGTAACTGAACAATTGATTCAAGAAAAACAAGATCTTGAAGTCATTTTAGAGAAAGAAAAACTGGTGATTAAATCATGGCTTGAAACCAGAAAGCCATATGATGCAGGAGTAAATCAATTTCCCACACAAAAAAGTGCTTATTTAGATGGAAATACTCATGTTGCATCATTAATCCCAGTACTTGACCGTTTACCAGAGGGATTCAGGCCCGTTACTGTTTATGATGAGCCTGTAACTCCCAAGGCCAATATTTTCCCAGTTCAATCCCCAGAGGTTAAGACTGGAGCATTCCAGATGACTGCTCCAGTTAAAAAGGTTTATCGGAATAAACCTTTGCCTCAGACCAATCCCCTACCTAAGCCTACAACTGGAAAGGCTTAGGTTTCATCTGATGGAAATGTTTTGTCAAGGTTAGAGAGCCAGTTCCAACTACTGACTTGTCAATTTCAAAGTTTTAATACAAGATTAAACTTTATTGAGGGTACTTCATCTAGCCCTAGACAAAATACAAAACCTTTTTCCAAGAAAGAAAAATATATTTCTCCAGTTGAGAAAAAGAAAAAGGTTTCAAAACTATCAACCCCGGTGGTCTTTTCAACTAAGACTACTGTTGAAGAAAGTGAACTAAACCAGATTGCTCCAGGGACCTATAAGGGAGGGTCCAGTGAACCCATCAATCGATGGGTTCCCAAATCTAACTGATAATATCTGGTGGATGTGCAGGGCGATCGAAAGAAATATATTTCTCCAGTTGAGAAAAAGAAAAAGGTTTCAAAACTATCAACCCCGGTGGTCTTTTCAACTAAGACTACTGTTGAAGAAAGTGAACTAAACCAGATTGCTCCAGGGACCTATAAGGGAGGGTCCAGTGAACCCATCAATCGATGGGTTCCCAAATCTAACTGATAATATCTGGTGGATGTGCAGGGCGATCGAAAGAAATATATCTGGTATCTTGACAGTGCAGCTGGCAGGACGATGACCGGATGTAAGACCCTGCTGGAGGAATTCATCATTTCTGATGGACCCTCCATTACTTTTGGAAATGATGGTTGTGGAAACACTGAGGGATACGGTGTTCTGAACAATGGACAAGTCAAGTTCAGACGAGTTGCATTTGTGAATGGTTTGAAATATAACCTGATCAGTGTAAGTCAACTGTGTGATGATGGTTATCAAGTTCTATTCAATATTGCTCAGGGTATCGTATTCAACAAGGACTGGAAGGTAGTGTTGATTGCTCCTAGAAAAGGGAATGTGTACGTGATGGATATGGAAATCTCTCCTTCAGAGCAGTGTTTCTATACTCAAGCTGATGAAGACACAAACTGGTTATGGCACAAAAGGTTATCCCATTTAAATTTCAAAAATATTAATAAGTTGTCTAGAAAACAACTGGCAGATGGGATACCTTCAGTTTCCTTCAAAAAGGAAAGGTCATGTCCAGGATGTGAGATGGGTAAGCAGAAACGTACCAGTTTCAAGACCAGACAGAATTTTAGCATATCTGAACCACTTCATATGCTTCATATGGACCTCTTCGGTCCAGTGAATGTTCAGACTCGTGCTGGAAAAAGATACACCCTGGTGATCGTAGATGAATTCTCCAGATATTGTTGGGTTATCTTTCTCAGGTCTAAAAATGAAGCTGCTGCTGAAATCATCATTCTTATCAAGCAAATTGAGCTCAAGTACAGTCGAAAGGTGTGTCAGTTAAGAAGTGACAATGGAACAGAATTCCAGAATGCAACTCTGGAGTCATTCTGTACTTACACTGGCATCTCCCAGAATTTCTCATCAGCCGCTCTCCAGAACAGAATGGAGTGGTGGAAAGGAAGAATCGAATGCTGATAGAAGCTGCCAGGAGTATGCTTGCTGAATCTGGTCTGTCTACCAGTTTCTGGGCGGAAGCAATTGCTACTGCTTGCCACACCCAGAACCGATCAGTGTACATCAAAAGACACAAAAAGACAGCCTATGAAGTCTTAAGAAATAGAAAACCAAATATTGGTTATTTTCACATTTTTGGATGTCTAGTTTACATCCTGAACGACTCCAGTCAGTTAGGAAAACTTGATGCCAAAGCTGATGAAGGGTATTTCTTAGGCTATTCAGCCATTCGCAAGGCCTTCAGAGTCTACAACAAGAGACTGGAGAAGGTCCATGAGTCAATTCATGTCACATTTGATGAATCAAATGCTGTAATCAATAAACAGCTAACCCTTGATACTCCCCCAGTAACTCTAATTGTCTTCTGTGAATCTGATCATATCAACTACAATAATGATTCAGAAGACACAGTTTCCAGTCATCCTGATCTGGAACCTGTTCAGGAAAAGAAACTCTACCAGTTTCAAGACCAGACAGAATTTTAGCATATCTGAACCACTTCATATGCTTCATATGGACCTCTTCGGTCCAGTGAATGTTCAGACTCGTGCTGGAAAAAGATACACCCTGGTGATCGTAGATGAATTCTCCAGATATTGTTGGGTTATCTTTCTCAGGTCTAAAAATGAAGCTGCTGCTGAAATCATCATTCTTATCAAGCAAATTGAGCTCAAGTACAGTCGAAAGGTGTGTCAGTTAAGAAGTGACAATGGAACAGAATTCCAGAATGCAACTCTGGAGTCATTCTGTACTTACACTGGCATCTCCCAGAATTTCTCATCAGCCCGCTCTCCAGAACAGAATGGAGTGGTGGAAAGGAAGAATCGAATGCTGATAGAAGCTGCCAGGAGTATGCTTGCTGAATCTGGTCGGTCTACCAGTTTCTGGGCGGAAGCAATTGCTACTGCTTGCCACACCCAGAACCGATCAGTGTACATCAAAAGACACAAAAAGACAGCCTATGAAGTCTTAAGAAATAGAAAACCAAATATTGGTTATTTTCACATTTTTGGATGTCTAGTTTACATCCTGAACGACTCCAGTCAGTTAGGAAAACTTGATGCCAAAGCTGATGAAGGGTATTTCTTAGGCTATTCAGCCATTCGCAAGGCCTTCAGAGTCTACAACAAGAGACTGGAGAAGGTCCATGAGTCAATTCTTGTCACATTTGATGAATCATTCGCTCCAGTGGCTAGACTTGAAGCGATCAGAATATTTTTAGCATTCGCTGCTCATCATCAGTTCAAGGTCTACCAGATGGACGTGAAAAGTGCATTTTTGAATGGAAAACTTGAAGAAGAAGTTTATGTCAGACAACCACCAGGTTTCGTTGATGAAAAGCATCCACATTGGGTATATCGTCTGGACAAAGCGCTTTATGGTCTCAGACAAGCCCCACGTGCCTGGTATGATACTCTGACTAAACATTTATTGAAAAATGGTTTCAAAAGAGGTGCAATTGACAATACCTTATTTATTTTTCATGAAAAAGGTAATCTGTTGATGGTACAAATTTATGTTGATGATATTATTTTTGGCTCTACTGATGATAAAATGTGCAAGAAATTTTTGAAAATAATGTCGACTGAATATGAAATGAGTTTAATGGGTGAATTAACATATTTTCTTGGACTCCAGATTAAACAGACCAGAGATGGTATTTTTATTAATCAGGAAAAATATGTTAGAGATCTTTTAAAGAAATATGATATGAACTCTTCACCATCTAAACCCACTCCAATTTCTGCACCATTAACACTGGACTCGGATCCAGATGGTAAACCAGTGAACACCATTGTTTACAGAGGCATGGTTGGTTCACTGATGTATTTAACTGCCAGTAGACCAGATATTATGTTTTCAACATGTTTATGTGCCAGATATCAGTCTAATCCAAAAGACTCTCATATGCTTGCTATAAAGCGCATACTGAAGTACCTTAAGGGTGTCCCCAGTTTGGGTCTTTGGTATCCCAAAGGCTCAGGCATGGATCTAATGGGTTATTCAGATTCAGATCATGCAGGTTGTAAGATAGACAAGAAATCCACTACTGGTGGATGTCATTTCCTTGGTGGCAAACTGGTCAGCTGGACTAGTAAGAAGCAAACTTCAGTTTCATTGTCCATTGTTGAAGCTGAATACGTGTCTGCAGCCAGTTGTGCTCAGATACTCTGGATGAAGAACCAGTTGCTTGATTATGGTATTAAGTATTGAAAGACCCCAATCTTTTGTGATAATACCAGTGCCATTGCTATCTCGAACAATCCAGTCATGCACTCAAAGACGAAGCACATTGATCTCAGGTATCACTTCATTCGTGATAATATTGTAAAAGGCAACATTGAACTCCATTTTATTCCCACTGACAAACAACTCGCTGATATTTTTACTAAACCTCTGGATGTCAAAACTTTTGAATATCTTGTTGGTGAGTTGGGAATGTTAAACCCTTAAATCTGGAACCTTGGTATTGAACGCCGTTGTGTACTACTGGGGATCTTTGATTTAAAGATTTATGAATCTATAACTGCTTAGATATTGAACGCCGTTGTGTACTATCTCTGCATGAATAGATTTCTGGATCAACATTCCAGGGGGAAAGACTATGAAAGATATAATTTTGTTCTTAAAAATGTTTTAAGTTCGGGAGGAATTTATTAATTTATTTTCTCACTAGACAAATTTTCTAGAAAATATTACTGGTACCTTGTAAATGTGTCCCTCTCACTGGTAATTAGATAGGCTGAAGTGCATGTTTGAGGTGACTTTGTCTCCTTGTAAATGTGTACCTCTCATTTGTCTGTATTGGTTTACGTGCATGTTTGAGGTTACCAGTCTCTTTCAAATGGTTTTCACTGGTACTTTACTGGAGTGTCCCTCCAGTATACCATCAGTGCATGCTTCACTGGCCTAATCCACCAGTGATACTGGAGTGTCCAGTCAACCTCCAGATGCATTGATATGTCAGTCATAATATTTTTTAAATACTTGGTCATTGTGCGTGCCACGTGTGCAAAATCTTTTGAAAAGATATTTATCTTGATATTTATCTTATTATCCTACGTGGCATGTAAGTTTTTCAAAGAAATGATGGTATTTTTACCTTGGGAAGACAAAAAGTGCAACTTAATACTGTTTGTGGGCTGTAAACCGTCACACATTTATGTGTGATGTGATGTATTTAATGCGGATCTCAGAACCCGATCAAAATTATATTTGATAAAAAAAAAAAAAAAAAAAAAAAAAAAAAAAAAAAAAAAAAAAAAAAAAAAAAAAAAAAAAAAAAAAAAAAAAAAAAAAAAAAAAAAAAAAAAAAAAAAAAAAAAAAAAAAAAAAAAAAAAAAAAAAAAAAAAAAAAAAAAAAAAAAAAAAAAAAAAAAAAAAAAAAAAAAAAAAAAAAAAAAAAAAAAAAAAAAAAAAAAAAAAAAAAAAAAAAAAAAAAAAAAAAAAAAAAAAAAAAAAAAAAAAAAAAAAAAAAAAAAAAAAAAAAAAAAAAAAAAAAAAAAAAAAAAAAAAAAAAAAAAAAAAAAAAAAAAAAAAAAAAAAAAAAAAAAAAAAAAAAAAAAAAAAAAAAAAAAAAAAAAAAAAAAAAAAAAAAAAAAAAAAAAAAAAAAAAAAAAAAAAAAAAAAAAAAAAAAAAAAAAAAAAAAAAAAAAAAAAAAAAAAAAAAAAAAAAAAAAAAAAAAAAAAAAAAAAAAAAAAAAAAAAAAAAAAAAAAAAAAAAAAAAAAAAAAAAAAAAAAAAAAAAAAAAAAAAAAAAAAAAAAAAAAAAAAAAAAAAAAAAAAAAAAAAAAAAAAAAAAAAAAAAAAAAAAAAAAAAAAAAAAAAAAAAAAAAAAAAAAAAAAAAAAAAAAAAAAAAAAAAAAAAAAAAAAAAAAAAAAAAAAAAAAAAAAAAAAAAAAAAAAAAAAAAAAAAAAAAAAAAAAAAAAAAAAAAAAAAAAAAAAAAAAAAAAAAAAAAAAAAAAAAAAAAAAAAAAAAAAAAAAAAAAAAAAAAAAAAAAAAAAAAAAAAAAAAAAAAAAAAAAAAAAAAAAAAAAAAAAAAAAAAAAAAAAAAAAAAAAAAAAAAAAAAAAAAAAAAAAAAAAAAAAAAAAAAAAAGGATTAGATCAGATCAATCAAATGCAACTCCAGATTGCCTACTGTCTTTGGTTTGGCTATAGAGTTGATTTCGCCCAGATCTTCTTTGATGATCTGGTTGACCGCCTGAAGGTGAAAGGTAGAAAACCACACATTCCATATATTCGTTTTCTTTCACTTATGTTTTTAAGAGCTCTGGGTGCTGAGTATGATTATGATACAAATCATTTCTCCATGTGTGAATATTTGAGGGAGTTGAGTTCCCTAAAATCAAGAGCTGGTGAGGTTGAAATTCCTGTAAATATGTTGAATAATTTTGGAAATGATGCACCTGATGAGCAAGAAGAGGCTCCAGGTAGGGGTCAGATTGTTGTAAGACCCACTGGAGTCGTCGATGTTGAAAATGTGCAACCAATGACCCAGGTGGCTCCTGTAACTGGACCTAGAACTGCCAGACGTCTAAGAAGAGGTGGAGTTCAGGTCAATCCGAATAGAGCTGAAACGAGCCATCCTGGTGATATTATGAACATAGATGGGTCTCCTATTTTTGAACAAGAGGAAAATGTTGAGCAGACAGACAACATTGTACAGGATGTTGAGCAGGAAGAAAACATTGTACAAGATGCTGAACAGGTTGGGCAGGTGACTGATGAACAGGTAGAAAATGTTGCTCAGAATGTTGAGCAGGCTGGTCAATTTGATTTGAATGTCGAAGTTGGTGATTAGACTGGTGATCAGACTATTGATGAAACGTTTGTTTGGAATGAGGCTGATTCACCCATGTCAGAAGGTAACATTTTTTATACTGACATGAGTTTTCTAGGTGAAGAAGTAGAAAATGTGATTTCTTCTGTTATTACTTCAGTCACCCAACCACTTACTGAAATGCCACCACCACCAGAATCTATTTCTGCACCACCTCCACCATAATCATATGTTCCACCACCAGAATCCACTATGCCACCACCACCACCTTCAATTCCACAAAACACTCCATATTTCAATCCTCCAACACTTCAAATTTCACAAACTCAACCACCACCACTTGAAACTCCAATAGACTTTCCTGAACAATGTGTGCTGGACTCAACAGTTGTAACTGCTGAAACCTCCACTGAAGGGGTCCAGACACAATTATCGATGGTGACCAGATTGACTTCCACTCTTGATCCTCCCAGTGGTCCCTCCTCTTCTTCTTCAGCCGAGGTCCAAGATCTTTTAAGTAAGGTGGCGGACCTGGAGAGATCACTCCAGTCTTCATCCCAGGTTATTTCTGATTTCAAATCTTTATTGTCCAATAATCTAGCATCAGAAATGAATGTTTTTGCTGGGAATGAGAAGATAGTGTTTGAGAAGCTGGACGAGCTGGTACTGGCTACAAATAACAATTCTGAAAATATCAAAGTGGCAGTCCAGGGATTAGAAGCAAGACTGGTTAGTTCTGTCCAGACTGCAGTGAAAGCTGAACTTGTTCAACCACTGGCAGGTCTGACAGATGAAGTTCAGAAGTTGACATCCAGGATAAGTAGTTTGAAGAGTAGGCCAACACTTGATCAAAATGTCGTTGTTAGCACTATCAGTGATGAGTGTGCTAAAAAGTTCAGACTTGGTATGTTGAAAGAAATATCTGAAGAGATTTCTGGGTCTGTTCTTAGAACAATACAAGATGGGTTGTTGCCATAAGTTGTGAAGATGATAGAAAATGAAATACCTAAGCACTTGTCTTCAGAAATGAATGTTTTTGTTGGGAATGAGAAGATAGTGTTTGAGAAGCTGGACGAGCTGGTACTGGCTACAAATAACAATTCTGAAAATATCAAAGTGGCAGTCCAGGGATTAGAAGCAAGACTGGTTAGTTCTGTCCAGACTGCAGTGAAAGCTGAACTTGTTCAACCACTGGCAGGTCTGACAGATGAAGTTCAGAAGTTGACAACCAGGATAAGTAGTTTGGAGAGTAGGCCAACACTTGATTTGAATGTCGAAGTTGGTGATTAGACTGGTGATCAGACTATTGATGAAACGTTTGTTTGGAATGAGGCTGATTCACCCATGTCAGAAGGTAACATTTTTTATACTGACATGAGTTTTCTAGGTGAAGAAGTAGAAAATGTGATTTCTTCTGTTATTACTTCAGTCACCCAACCACTTACTGAAATGCCACCACCACCACTTGAAACTCCAATAGACTTTCCTGAACAATGTGTGCTGGACTCAACAGTTGTAACTGCTGAAACCTCCACTGAAGGGGTCCAGACACAAGTAACGATGGTGACCAGATTGACTTCCACTCTTGATCCTCCCAGTGGTCCCTCCTCTTCTTCTTCAGCCGAGGTCCAAGACCTTTTAAGTAAGGTGGCGGACCTGGAGAGATCACTCCAGTCTTCATCCCAGGTTATTTCTGATTTCAAATCTTTATTGTCCAATAATCTAGCATCAGAAATGAATGTTTTTGCTGGGAATGAGAAGATAGTGTTTGAGAAGCTGGACGAGCTGGTACTGGCTACAAATAACAATTCTGAAAATATCAAAGTGGCAGTCCAGGGATTAGAAGCAAGACTGGTTAGTTCTGTCCAGACTGCAGTGAAAGCTGAACTTGTTCAACCACTGGCAGGTCTGACAGATGAAGTTCAGAAGTTGACATCCAGGATAAGTAGTTTGAAGAGTAGGCCAACACTTGATCAAAATGTCGTTGTTAGCACTATCAGTGATGAGTGTGCTAAAAAGTTCAGACTTGGTATGTTGAAAGAAATATCTGAAGAGATTTCTGGGTCTGTTCTTAGAACAATACAAGATGGGTTGTTGCCATAAGTTGTGAAGATGATAGAAAATGAAATACCTAAGCACTTGTCTTCAGAAATTGAATTTATCAAGAAGGAAGTGACGAAGCTAAGGCACACTATGAACATCACAACTCCAACTGCTGGAAGAACTTTTGGTGAGACAGACAGATATATGATTGAACAATTATGGAATGCCCACAAGTCTTCAAACTGGTGGACATTCCAAGGGGGAAAAGTCTGAAGTGGGTGATAAAGAAAAAGAAGGTTTGTTTAAGAAAAAGAAAGAAGTGGTTGCCAGTGCTATTGAAAAGGCCTTTGCTACTGAAAGCATTGTGCAACAAGAAAGAGTGACTGGTACTGATGCCAGTGCACAAGAAGCACAAAGGGCACTTGGCACTGAAGCCATTGTGCAGGTTGAAGAAGCTGTTGGTACTGATGCCAGTGAGCCCCAATTCGAAGCATTCCCAGATATCATAACTACGCAAAACTCAGTAAAAAGAAAGCAACATGTGATATCTGGAGAAGAGACTGAAATTGTTGGAAGTTCATCAGAGTTTCCTACTGCTGATGATGACACTTCAAAAAGACTGGAGCAAGAATGCATTATGATTGAAATATTCAAGAAAAATCAAAGAGATGAATTGCTGGCCCACCAAAGGGAGATGGCAAATATGGGGACTCTTGATTCATATAATGCTGGCAGATTGGGCATAAATATTGATGTTTACAAAAAGATGAAGGAAGACCCCAGAGTTTATCAATGTCTGAATGCATTGGATGATGTACATATTCGCTCCAGATACTCTGAAGAAGAACAAGTTTATGATGCAGTTACGTATGGTGTCAGTATAGTGGAACTGATCAGACAGAGAACGGAGGAACTGGTGAACCTCCAGAAGAAAATAAGAAAGAATGCTGGTGCTCTGGATATAGAGTACAGAAAGAAGATGAAAGGCTTGCCAAAACTTACTGCCAAACAGCTCAAAGCAATTAAAGATGCAGATCTGAGAACATTCATTCCTTTGGATACTTCACTCAAAATTAACCGTGAACAACTCCAGTCTGCCATGGAACAGCAGAGAGTATCCAAGGAAACTGAACATATGATCCAGATGGCTAAGCAGAAAGCCAAGTATGAAGATATGTTGAAATTCAGAGCTGATGCCAGAAGGATCATAGGTGCAGAGATTAAACTCGCTGAAAATCATGAAGGCATGACCAGGTTTAATATAAAGTTGACCAGAGAGGGTAACTTTACTGATGAAAGGAAGAATGCATCAGTCCAAGCTTTTGGATGGACTGAACTGAAGGAGATAGGATTAACTTTCAAAGGAAAAACTGATTTGTCTCCTGATGTCAAGGCATTTATGAAGAGGATTGAAAAGGTTTGGAAAAGAATACAATAGATGGAAGTTGTTCTGGGTATGAGACCACCAGTTTTTGTTCCATCCTCTCCATCACCCAAGAGAAAGGCTTCTGAAGATGCTCCAGGACAGACATCGAAGAGAAGGGCCTAACTCTTGTATCATTTACTTGTACTTGTATTTAAATTCACAAAATTGTAACTTATTTTCTGTTGATGGCTGTAAATATAGTTGCATATTTTGTTTCACAAAGTAAATGATCAGATTTAGTCTAAGTTAGAATTAAAAGATGAAACTGGAACACTGATGATCTATAAAGTGTTTCCCAGTAACAATAAATTCTTAGACTAAGTCAAAACAAGTGTTTTTCAAGCATACAAAGTTGTATAGATATAAGCTTGAAAAACCTTGCATTATTTCTAAACAAATAGGGGGAATTTGTTAGGTCCAGATTTACTGGACTCGCTCCAGACTCGACTACTGGAGCCTTATTGAAGATCTGTCCAGAAATGATATTTACTGGACCTACTCCAGACTTGGAAACTGGAGTCCCTCTGAAGATTTGTTCAGAAATAATGGAAGACCAGTGAGCAAATACTTGTATAGGAAATCTGGAGACATCCTCCAGATTAGCTCACTGGACTTCACCCCAGTCCAGATCTATTCTACTGAAGACGTTCTCACTGAAGTCAAAGACTAAAGTCAGAATAAAGAAGACTGATAAATGGCGGAGTCTACTGGAAGTCTTACCAGATCTGAACATTGGAGGATTGTCAGTGTTCTAGACCTTACAAGTCTGAACACTGATATCGAGGAATTGACTTTTTGCCTTTACACACTTTCCAAAGAACATTCCACTTGTTCTTTACTAAAGTATATACGTGTGTAAAGGTGGTTGGTTAAAAGGATAATAAGTCATTTGATGTGACTTTATCCTTGTACCTTAACCAATGCATTTAATGATCTTGTCGGTTCATTAAATGCATGCAACCATATTTGTACGGCACAAATTCACTGATGAATTTGTTTGCCTATAAATACAAAGTCATATTCTTCGTTAAAATTACTTTTAGCATTAAAGGTGAATTTGTCTAAATACTCTCGATCTTAAACAGGGATACTTCACAACTTTAAGTATCTTGATCTAAAAGAGTTATTTGGCAAATATAGATCATTTGTAATTCATAGGTTGTTAGGATACTTACATACTTGTATTATCTTGATTCCGCACAACCTTGTATTTTATTTAACATCATAAATAAAATACACTTGAAAATATTACATTGTGTTCCACCTTTATTTTATTGCTTCTAGTCTTGTATTACTTTGTTTATATACTTGCATTTATATTCAAGTAATACTAGTCCAATCTAGTGTTTATTAGACTTGTTGTATTTTACATTCTGGGTTAACCATCTAGAGAGTTTGGAACTCACAGGAACACCCGTGACATTTGACTATATTGACCTTAATTGACTTTTGTTGAATATGTGAATTATTTATGAATCTAATTGGAATATCGGTACTTGGAAACTTATGTGATTAATGAAAGTCGAGTTGCTTTTGTGATCTATAGTGTAATTGACGATACTTTAGCATTTACGTGTTTGGATGGGGTATCTTTTGGTAACTAGCTAGTGTTTAGTGGTGCAAGAGTTGTGGGTGGGGGTGTAAACCCTTCCCACCTCCCATTCCTTTCCTTATCTCTTATTCTTACACAAACACACTCTCCTTTCTCTCTCAATCTCAAGAACACACACACAAAACACACACTAATCATTTTTCCTCATAAATTTCGGATCTAAGGCTCTAGTAAACATCAAAGTGTTAGAAAATTGTTAAATATCATTTCCTTATCTTCAAACTTCAAGAAATTTGGGTTAAATCAAGTGTTCTTCACCTTTAAAGCTTCAAATCCGAATTTGAAGTTCCGGGTTGTTTTGGTAAGTGATTCTTAGCTCAAAATCATCATTATATGTTGCTTATTATGTTCCTTGGTCGAATCTAAACATCTTTGGCCTTGTTGGTTGTCAAAATCGAATTTTGGGCTTCTAGGGTTTTGGGGTGGATTTGGGTGTGATTTGATCTTAGTTTTGTGTTATGGAAGAGTTTGGATGGTGGGTTTTGTTCAAATTATGTTAGTAACATGTTTTGTAGCTTCAAAATGGTCCCAAAATGGTCAAAAATGAGTTTGGGGTCGATTTGGAGGTGTTTGGGTTCTTTTTTCTTGATTTTGGGCATAGCTGGTCTATCATGTTCAGTAACCAGCGTAAATTATGCCCCACCTGGCGTAATTTACGCCCCTCTAGTTTTGCGTAAATAAAAGGTTTTGATAAATCAACAGTGGTCAAGTCCCGATGAGTCATTGTGAAGCAAAACATAACGATTCCACTTTGGTTGGATCAAAGCCTTATAAAATGGACATAATAAAGCTTTTATAGTAATAATAGGTCAATATTCATAAAACCTTACCTTGAGTCAAGAGATAGATAAATAGACACATCCCATTTGATTTCAGCTTTCTCCAGACCTCGGGGAAAAGCATGAAAAAAAGGGTATTTTGGTTTGACACTGCTTCACACCCAAAAAGAAGGGAGCTACGTTTGAGTTAAACTTGTAAATCGACTTGATTCCCTATGAGTTCTAGTCTTAATAAGACTACTAATTCTTACTGTTCATATAGTATGATATGAATATACCACATCAATTCGTTATGTATGGATGATGAGATTTCATTGATACAGAGCTAATTCCAATAGACTTATTGGAGGGTCCCATTGGCGTGCATCCAGTTTTGATATGCTTTAGGATTAATGTGATACTTGTATAATAGGTTTCGGCTACCGTGGACATCGGTTCTACTTCCTATCATTTTGGGTTTGTTATTTCTCGTCACAGGTGAGTTCCGTAGCTCCCTACTCAATTGAGATTCGGGCTGAAAAGTGTACACATACGTGCTTGTTTGATTATTTGGTTGATTTGATTGACGGCTTATTGTTTGATTGATGGGTGGTTTTGATTGATTGTTTGATTGATGGGTGGTTTTGATTGATTGTTTGATTGATGGGTGGTTTTGATTGATTGTTGATTGATGGATGGTTTTGATTGATTGTTGATTGATGGATGGTTTTGATTGATCGTTTGATGGTTTACGCATATGATTGTGATATTGTGATTATTTAGGATAGTCGTACATACATGGAAGTCGGTTATGCCTTCAAAGGGTTTTAGATGTGGTGGGAAGGCTGCGGATGACCCTATAGATAAGCAACTAGGACTCGTTGAAAGTAGAATCCTCCTAAGTGTATGTATGTATAGTTTTGGTTGGTTTGATGATTGATGATTGATGGATTTGTGATTGAGGTAAACACGCATATGTAATGATAGGGTTATTGTTGAGACGTACGCACCCCGATGTATGGGAAACGTGAGCGGGAACGTACGCACCCCGTTGTGTGGGAAACGTGTGCGAGGACGTTCGCTCCCCGATGTATGGGAAACGTGTGCGCTGTTGATGATAGGTACATGACTCCGAGTATATAGAAGTATATACATCGATGATTTTGAGATGCCACATTGGTCATTGGGATGACATGTGAGTATCGTTGCATTGTGCGGAACGCACACAGACCCCAAGTATGTAGTCACACATACTTGCATTTGATGATTGTTGAGAGACACACATGATATACATTCATACATTGCTTGGTTATGTCTTATGCACTTATACTTTATGCATCCTTATTGCTTTGCATACTCATTGATGTTGACATTACTTATGCATACATATGACACGCGTCTCTCATCATTGTTGATACATTATGGCTTGTTATGTAACGAGGTTTACTATCGGTTTACCTATCTTGGTTGACTTTGTGCCTTATAAGGGCTACCTGTAAGACATTACTTACTTTTCCTTATACATGTTGTGATTGTTGACGATGGTTCCTTGTGATCCATTACTACGAACTCACCAACCTAGTGTTGACTTTGTTTAGTACACTTTTCAGGTAATCAAGTGAATCCAAGACATGTTGGTTGATTATTGCTTTTGCTCGGGCTTGGACTTACGTGGATCCGTGATTCATTCGCCCCTTTATGATTTCATGTTCTTTATGTATATTGTACCTTGTATGTTTGATGTTGGATTCACCGAATCTCTTTTATGTCATATAGTTCATGTTCTACGATAATTACATGCATACGCTATATCTTTTCAGTAATATTCTGAGCCTAGCTCGGAGTGTTACAATAAAAGTTAGAAACACATAAAGTTTACTATAAAGGTATAAAATAAAAACAAAAATGGGTGGCCAAAGTTGAAAAATTGAAGAGTTTGACAGTAAAATTTAGAATTTTAAAAGTTTATATAATGAGTAGAAAATTAAAAAAAGAAAAGAAATGGTGGCCAAAGTTGAAAAACCAAAAGATTAGTGATAAAAATTAAAAACATTAAAAGATTACTAAGCATGTTCTCAAATATTAAAAGTTTATATAATGAGTAGAAAATTAAAAAAAAAAGCAAATGGTGGCCAAAGTTAAAAAACCAAATGATTAGTGATAAAAGTTAAAAACCTATAAGGGTAGAAAATAAAAACAAAAATGGGTGGCCAAAGCTGGAAAATTTAAGAGTTTGACGGTAAAATTTAGAATTTTAAAAGTTTATATAATGAGTAGAAAATCCAAAGGCAAACTTGAGATAATCAGGAGATTATTAAGTGGTTGAGAATCACCTTGACACTAGCCTGGCTGGGGGATTAGTGGGTACCAAATGGTACATGGGATCAGGGGGTTCCATCCAATTACCCTTTTTATAATGAGTAGAAAATTAAAAAAAGAAAAGAAATGGTGGCCAAAGTTGAAAAACCAAAAGATTAGTGATAAAAATTAAAAACATTAAAAGATTACTAAGTGTTTGAGCATGGATTATTGAGCTCAATCACGAAGGGGTTTTAACCACGAAAATCATCATAATCTCCTACTATGTAGTGCAAACCTAATAAAATCTTCGCGAATCTAAGGTGCATGATGATTGTTCCAAAGAGATATTTCGATCTTTGGAGGATATTATGTGTGTGTTTATAGGCTATGAATGATTGATTGTGAGTGAATGAGTGAATGCTTGTGTTTCTCTTCTTGTTCTCTCTCTCATATGAGATATATTGTATGAAGTAAATGTCCTCCAACTCAAATGGGAAGACCCTTTATGAGGCCAAGGAGTTGGGCTTTTATAGCAGTAAGGCTAGAGAGTTGGGCTTTTTCATTGTCAACCCAAACTTGTAATGTAACACCCCGAGCTGGGCCCAGAATATTACGGAAATTATATAGCACACAGTGGAATTATCATAGAACATGAACTATATGAATAAAAAGGGATTCGGTGAATCCATCAAATAAGATAATTCAAGTACAAAATACATAATGCAAAAGAAGGCAAATAAATCCTTGATCCATATAAGTCCAATGCCCGGGTTCAAAGCAAGCAACAATCATACTTCACATCCTGGATTTAATCTGGTTACCTGAAAAGTGTACTAGCAAGTGTCAACACAAGGTTGGTGAGTTCGTAGTAATGGTTTACAAGGAACCATCATCAATAGTAACAACATATGAAATAATAACATCAAAACAATGTACTTACTATAAACCCATGTACGTCACCTGTTAAACAATTGAGGTTAACATATCGTTCAACCTTGTCACATAAATAATTGAACAACAAACGATACAAGATAGTTCGTATACAATCAAGTACAATTGCTATCATTACCAAGAAATGCATCGTATGTGTATCAATGTCATGCAATGTATCAAATGCGTATGAATGTCAATACGTGCATCATATGCGTATCAATGTTATGCAATGTACTTCAAAATCATATCAAATTATCAAGTATGGCCAATACTTGGCATCAAGTACTTGAAAGTACTCGGATGTACATATAGTACTTAAAGTACTCGAAATGTGGCCTTACAGCTCAACAACTTGCCTTGGTGGCCTTACAGTTAAACAACTTGCCTTGGTGTAAGTTTCCAATGCACACAACATGTATGTCTCAATAAACATAATCATCAATAAACAAGTCCATATGTCCAATACTCCAAACCAGTCTATACGTACATACACTTAGGAGGATTCTACTTTCAGCAAGTCCTAGATGCTTATATATAGGGTCACCCGCAGCCTTTCCACCACATCTAAAACCCTTTGAAGGCATAACCGACTTCCATGTATGTACATCTATCCTAAATAAATTACAATATCACAATCACATGCATAAACCATCAAACACTAAATCAAAACTATCCATCAATCATCAATCAGTTCCATAATTCAATCGAAACATTTCATCAAACAATCAATAAACCGTAAATCAAATCAACCAAATAATCAAACAAGCAAGTATATGTACACTTTTCAGCCCGAATCTCAATTGAGTAGGGAGCTACGGAACTCACCTGTCATCCGAAGAATAGTCTGACAATTGATATAAATATCAACGTGAAAATGAGCCTCATCTGTTAGCCTAGTCATATAAATAACAATTTAAAGAGTAAGTCTTGTGAATATCACACTGAAACGTGACATGCAATTTGGGCCTAAGTAATGATCGGCCCAACAGGTGACTTAAGTATTCACGGCCCAAAATAGAAGTCTAAGTGTTTAGCCCAAATAAAATAGTGGCACACGGCCCATTAAGAAAATAAGACAACTAGGCCTATTGGTTGTACCGAAAATTGTTTTGTCCTGCTAACTTATTCATTGACTACATGTCTACATGATATCTTTGGAATGCCATTTTTGACTAACAAATATTCCTTGACTTTGCTCAGTAAGGAAACTCTTGCACTTTGGCCTATCATAACATCTTTTCTATAATAAAAATGTTTTTCTTAATTTATTAATTAAGTGATTAATTTTGACAGGTAATATCATCTTGTCCAGCTTTTTAGTCCATAATGATCTCCATATTTGCCAAAGTTTTCGGTTTAGTTAATGGCCCACTGAATGATGGTCATAAACCCAAACCCATTACTAAAACCAAACGTTCGATTAAGATCATGGGTTACCTCAACTGTCGGTTTTGAACACGAAGGTATGTCTATAGAACACTCGTGGCATCTTTGGTTGAGTTCGTATCTTGATTTTTGATGATCGAACAACGGTGGTGGTTGTAGTAAGAACGAGAGAGGGAGAGAGATAGCACCTATATCTATACGTATATATATATATATGTAGGTGTGTGTGGATGTTTAAGGGTGGTCGAATGGTGTTGGGAGGTGGTGTCGTCCGAGAGAGAGAGAGATGGCACCTATATCTATACGTATGAGGATTCTACTTTTTTTTGTTTTAATAATTATGAGTTCACAAGGCAAATTGAAATTTAATTATAAGTGACAAACGAGTCACAAGACTTTTATGGCATGAGAAAGCATATTTGAGAGTTTTTAAATGTGTATAAATTATTGGGGTTGGTTACTTTCTCTTTGTTTGTTCATGGCAGCTCACGTGTATTGGTTGGCCACAATGAAAACAAAGTTGCTTAGTGATATAATGACTCACAAAGTGAAATGGGTTGGCCAAAAACAATGACACATCTTGTCATGTAGTTTTTGAGAATATAATCATATATCTTGATATCGATTTAAGCTGGTATTATTGGTAGATATAATACTTGAACAATGTGGAGGCAACCCCATCAACTATCCCCATGGGTGGTTGGCTACATACATTAAACAATGTTTATTTTGACAATTTGTATTTTCATTTTATTGGCATAGTTGGAACTAATAATTTGGTGCGCCGAAGTCAAAATTGATGTCTCGAAGACTCATGACTAAAAGTGAACATTTCTAAAAATGAATCTTTATAAAAGTTTACTATTAATAGTTACGAAAGTTTATAGGACCAAATGGTAGTTGTTACAATATATCCAAAGTTTTCATAATTTCATAAAATTTTACCAATTTATTTACAATAGTTAGGGGACCAAAATGACGATTGTTACATTATTCCCCAGTTAAAAGGATTTCGGCCTCGAAATCTATATTGTATCGAGTAAAAATATACTTAAGTTGATTTTTGTTTTGTCTCGGTAACAATTAATCAATACTAGAGAAACACGACATCTAATTCTACATACACATATACGTAATTAATTAAAAGAAAATCCAGGGAGCACCCCCAATCGATACCTTCTACTCTCATCAGAGTAGGATGAACTCGTATGATTCTAAACAGAACCCTTCTACTCTCAGCAGAGTAGGATGAACTTGCACACAATCCTCGACAGGATTTACATTTAGAACTAGCATGTATAACATTCTACAACTTGTACCCATGAAGAAATCAATAACTTGTACACATATAGTATAGCATAACTGATCCGTCTAGACACATGTAAGTCTGACTAGGGCACTATAGTATAGATATGATCTTAGACATAGGTAAGTCTGACTAGGGCACTATGCAGAGTTCAAATTCATTTCTCTTTCCATATTTGTCCGTTAGAAACGGCTCATTTTTAAACTATATAATAACACCATAGCATACTTTTCTCCATACCATATCAACTTAACATTTTTCTTTCTTCAGAATCTAACCAAAACCCGAAACCTTAAATCAAAAATGTTGAGCCCTTTCCTAATCGTGATTTACATAATTATTATAGCATGGTTATTTACTGTGGCTCAACTACCATTGGATGAGGCTTATCCGTGGTTAGTAGCATTTGTTCTTGGTGTGGTTCCCTTACTGTTCGTCGCCACATGGGTTTCTTTGTATGTTTTTAAGTGTGTTATAGTCTCAGTTGTTGTATTTCTGTTTAAATAGTGTAATGAGCCTCGTTCAATTTTTAACAGTGATGAAATACAACATGTTATCTATTATAGACTATTGCTTAACTGTCCACCCTCTTATATTGTTTTTGTCGTGTAGGGAAATTCCCCAGTTAAAAGAATTTCCCTTAAATCATTCTAACTACTTGCAACGTGATTTAAAGACGACTACCAAATATTTTCTAACCGTCGCAGTAGTTATAATTTACTATAGTTTCTGAACACTTGTCCGTTCTTCCAGATCACACTTCATCTATTATTCTCTACATAAGAAGGACACTTGTAGAGATGATAGACACACAAAAATTTCCTTCTCTACTTTACATTTTTCTTATCTGAAGCTATATTTCCACGCAATCTAATCGACCACTTCTATCAATTTCACTTTTAGCTATGGCCACTTCCACACATGTTTCTTTTGAACGTTCAATCGAGCTTTTGTCAAAGCAATTTGAACAACTTAACAGGACTGTAGCATCACTTTCTACAGAACAAACCACTTTGTTTACATCCCTTACATCCCAAATTGACCAAATTCATTTCAGTACACCGTTTCTTCTTGCAGCCGATAGGGTACTATTACGAGAATCTATTGATAACCAAACAAAACTCGAAGCATAAATCAAAGAAATTAAAGGGTTGATGAATCAGCTTACTATCTTCTCCCAATCTGAAGAAGCAATAGTTGAACCAACTGCTTCCAGGGGAAAGAGACCTATGTCACCGACTAGCCTTATTCTATGTCACAAAAATTTTGAAACACTACAGAGTGATTCTCAAGATGTGATCCTTCAAGAGATCATGGAATGAAAGAGAAAGAAAACGATGAAATAAGAAGTTTCTCTTGAATTTAGCCAAAGAACTACTACTTGCAGAAGCAGGAGAAACAGGTTCTGAGGTGCAAACACCAGCAAATCAACACGTCGACATATTGGAACTTGCTCGAAAACGAGAAACTGAGTTGAATGCCAAAATGGCTAAAAGTGAAGCAAGTCTAAGGAAATATCTACAGAAGACTATGGGAGAGGAAGACACCACTCTGAGAGGTGACGAAAATAGCAATCCTCCACTTTCTCAAAGACACGTGAAGATGCCAAGAACTGTTGGTGCCTCATCATAATTCTTAGCCTTTCAAATAATTCTGATTTTTCAAGTTTGAAGTTCTTTTGTCAAGATTACTATTATTCAGTTAGAGAAGATGGTACATATTTTTGGTTGATAATATTCAATCATTAAAGGTGATCTATGGTTCAAAGAATTTATGTTAAAGCTAGTAGGTTCATTGGATGATAGATATTGAGATATGAACATCTCAGAAATCCATTATTTTATAAAAATTTTACATTTCTCGACACCTCCGCTGTAAATAGCACATATCTAGTTAATATCTATTGTGATGGAGTAGGTGGGGTTATAGTGGCGGCTCTAGATATCGCCTCAAACATAGCCTCAAACCGTGTTATCTTTTCCTGCAGCTCTAACACAGTGTCTTCAAGATCATGAATCCTAAAATGCGCTCCCGCCATCTCACTTTCCAGTGCGACTATCGTGCTACCCTGGTCTTCCACATGTGTCCGCAGTATGTTGGTTCTTTCTCTCAACTCAGCAATACACCTTTCTGCTCGGAGTGTGTGTAAGACCAAAGTAGGGACAGTGTCATGTAGGGGTTCCGTAGTTAGTGCAGGAATATTGGTCGGACCGATGGCTATTCTGAACTGGTTGGAGTTAAGGAGTCCTTCCTCTATTCTCCATTCTGCCAGGAATCTTGGTATTTCGTTTAGGTTGCTGGATCGCCGCAGCCGTTGAGCGGGTGGTTCAGTATGGATAGGTCGAAGGCGTCGTGACTGAGGGCGGTTAAAAACCGGGTATCTAGGAGTTCGGAGCCTTCGTAGCAAAGAGCGGGGTGGCCTTGAGGAACCTTCCCCTGATGAGTTTGGAATAGTAACAATAGGCGTAGCGACAGCAAGAACATTGGTAACGACAGTAGTGGACGTGATGTTCGGTACATGGACAAGTGCGTTATTATATTCTTCTCCTGAATGACCGGTCTCCTCCATAGGTAGGTCTTGTACATGTTGAGGGGAGTCGGGGGATTCAGGTACAGGTGAAGTAATCCCTTCCTCATTGAATCCGGACATTATTCTTGAAGGTATATGTAAAGTATTTGAAACGTACCCGAATACTAGTAACAGAAACGAAAGAGATTGATATGATGTTTAAATCACCGGTCGAGAAAGTGATCACAATAAAGGAAACTTTCGAGTTTCTCAGCCTAAGAATCCTTCAACAGGTTTGCTTTGAACTAACCGAACAAGACTATTTTTATTTTCTCTCCGTCGTGTGTGTGTAAGTATGTGTTACTCTTATCTTGTTATATTTAACGAAGAGATATGACTCTATATTATAGAATCATATTAGTTCAGACGTCGTGATCTCAAAGGGCATTTTTGAACAGTAAACATGGTCCACTTGATCACGGGCATATGAGTGCAAGCATATGTTATTAATCAACTTTTAAATAGATGTGATATTTGTAGTTGTAGACATTAAAATCTTTTGAGTGTACGTGAATATCTCCAATAATTATGTTGTCATATATACAAGGATATATATAAACAGTTATTGATTTTTCGCATGTGTATTTCCCTTTTTACTTTGTTGCGAAACATGTTCATAGTCAATACTTTTATTATCGCTCATATTAAGATAGTCTGGCAAAGCTATCCTACTCTATCTTGTCCCATCAAGATCCAGATATCTTATTTGTTGTCGGCCATTTTGAAAAATTATTTTCATTTGACGTCATTGCTTACGTTATATAAGCGAATAGTACCTCTCAGTAAAATCATGTATTCTTACTCTAGGTACAAAGCCAATATAAGGTGAAATCTACGGACTTGATTCCTGCATATAATCACTTAAGTTCATAATCTTCTACTACTATCCTGTTTGCTCTTTTCTAGCCATTTTCTTGAACACATTCGTTAAATTATTAACTCAAGCTCAACGTTCATACAAACGCCTCTTAACACACTAGATCACATAATATTTCATAGTATCTTAATTTACTTGAACATCATAGTCTCAAAATGAATCCTTGATCCATATAAGTCCAATGCCCGGGTTCAAAGCAAGCAACAATCATACTTCACATCCTGGATTTAATCTGGTTACCTGAAAAGTGTACTAGCAAGTGTCAACACAAGGTTGGTGAGTTCGTAGTAATGGTTTACAAGGAACCATCATCAATAGTAACAACATATGAAATAATAACATCAAAACAATGTACTTACTATAAACCCATGTACGTCACCTGTTAAACAATTGAGGTTAACATATCGTTCAACCTTGTCACATAAATAATTGAACAACAAACGATACAAGATAGTTCGTATACAATCAAGTACAATTGCTATCATTACCAAGAAATGCATCGTATGTGTATCAATGTCATGCAATGTATCAAATGCGTATGAATGTCAATACGTGCATCATATGCGTATCAATGTTATGCAATGTACTTCAAAATCATATCAAATTATCAAGTATGGCCAATACTTGGCATCAAGTACTTGAAAGTACTCGGATGTACATATAGTACTTAAAGTACTCGAAATGTGGCCTTACAGTTCAACAACTTGCCTTGGTGGCCTTACAGTTAAACAACTTGCCTTGGTGTAAGTTTCTAATGCACACAACATGTATGTCTCAATAAACATAATCATCAATAAACAAGTCCATATGTCCAATACTCCAAACCAGTCTATACGTACATACACTTAGGAGGATTCTACTTTCAGCAAGTCCTAGATGCTTATATATAGGGTCACCCGCAGCCTTTCCACCACATCTAAAACCCTTTGAAGGCATAACCGACTTCCATGTATGTACATCTATCCTAAATAAATTACAATATCACAATCACATGCATAAACCATCAAACACTAAATCAAAACTATCCATCAATCATCAATCAGTTCCATAATTCAATCGAAACATTTCATCAAACAATCAATAAACCGTAAATCAAATCAACCAAATAATCAAACAAGCACGTATATGTACACTTTTCAGCCCGAATCTCAATTGAGTAGGGAGCTACGGAACTCACCTGTCATCCGAAGAATAGTCTGACAATTGATATAAATATCAACGTGAAAATGAGCCTCGTCTGTTAGCCTAGTCATATAAATAACAATTTAAAGAGTAAGTCTTGTGAATATCACACTGAAACGTGACATGCAATTTGGGCCTAAGTAATGATCGGCCCAACAGGTGACTTAAGTATTCACGGCCCAAAATAGAAGTCTAAGTGTTTAGCCCAAATAAAATAGTGGCACACGGCCCATTAAGAAAATAAGACAACTAGGCCTATTGGTTGTACCGAAAATTGTTTTGTCCTGCTAACTTATTCATTGACTACATGTCTACATGATATCTTTGGAATGCCATTTTTGACTAACAAATATTCCTTGACTTTGCTCAGTAAGGAAACTCTTGCACTTTGGCCTATCATAACATCTTTTCTATAATAAAAATGTTTTTCTTAATTTATTAATTAAGTGATTAATTTTGACAGGTAATATCATCCTCTCCAGCTTTTTAGTCCATAATGATCTCCATATTTGCCAAAGTTTTCGGTTTAGTTAATGGCCCACTGAACCTTGTTTTACCCATCCTTCATATATTCATTTTGTATTTATGAAACATCATATTACCGTCATTAATTTAAAACGGTTTGAAATCCTATGCACTATATTATTTGTATGAGTTTGTAACTTAATACCAATATCATTTCAACCAAGATTGATAAACAAAGTATGTAGACTATCAAGAGTTTAACAACAAGTTTTTGTTTCGTGAATGATGGTCATAAACCCAAACCCATTACTAAAACCAAACGTTCGATTAAGATCATGGGTTACCTCAACTGTCGGTTTTGAACACGAAGGTATGTCTATAGAACACTCGTGGCATCTTTGGTTGAGTTCGTGTCTTGCTTTTTGATGATCGAACAGCGGTGGTGGTTGTAGTAAGAACGAGAGAGGGAGAGAGATAGCACCTATATCTATACGTATATATATATATATGTAGGTGTGTGTGGATGTTTAAGGGTGGTCGAATGGTGTTGGGAGGTGGTGTCGTCCGAGAGAGAGATGAAAGGTGGTGGCCGAACTATATCCATTTGTGTGTATATATATATATATATATGTATATATATATATATGTGTATAATATATCTATACGTATGAGGATTCTACTTTTTTTTGTTTTGATAATTATGAGTTCACAAGGCAAATTGAAATTGAATTATAAGTGACAAACGAGTCACAAGACTTTTATGGCATGAGAAAGCATATTTGAGAGTTTTTAAATGTGTATAAATTATTGGGGTTGGTTACTTTCTCTTTGTTTGTTCATGGCAGCTCACGTGTATTGGTTGGCCACAATGAAAACAAAGTTGCTTAGTGATATAATGACTCACAAAGTGAAATGGGTTGGCCAAAAACAATGACACATCTTGTCATGTAGTTTTTGAGAATATAATCATATATCTTGATATCGATTTAAGCTGGTATTATTGGTAGATATAATACTTGAACAATGTGGAGGCAACCCCATCAACTATCCCCATGGGTGGTTGGCTACATACATTAAACAATGTTTATTTTGACAATTTGTATTTTCATTTTATTGGCATAGTTGGAACTAATAATTTGGTGCGCCGAAGTCAAAATTGATGTCTCGAAGACTCATGACTAAAAGTGAACATTTCTAAAAATGAATCTTTATAAAAGTTTACTATTCATAGTTACGAAAGTTTATAGGACCAAATGGTAGTTGTTACAATATATCCAAAGTTTTCATAATTTCATAAAATTTTACCAATTTATTTACAATAGTTAGGGGACCAAAATGACGATTGTTACATTATTCCCCAGTTAAAAGGATTTCGGCCTCGAAATCTATATTGTATCGAGTAAAAATATACTTAAGTTGATTTTTGTTTTGTCTCGGTAACAATTAATCAATACTAGAGAAACACGACATCTAATTCTACATACACATATACGTAATTAATTAAAAGAAAATCCAGGGAGCACCCCCAATCGATACCTTCTACTCTCATCAGAGTAGGATGAACTCGTATGATTCTAAACAGAACCCTTCTACTCTCAGCAGAGTAGGATGAACTTGCACACAATCCTCGACAGGATTTACATTTAGAACTAGCATGTATAACATTCTACAACTTGTACCCATGAAGAAATCAATAACTTGTACACATATAGTATAGCATAACTGATCCGTCTAGACACAGGTAAGTCTGACTAGGGCACTATGCAGAGTTCAAATTCATTTCTCTTTCCATATTTGTCCGTTAGAAACGGCTCATTTTTAAACTATATAATAACACCATAGCATACTTTTCTCCATACCATATCAACTTAACATTTTCTTTTCTTCAGAATCTAACCAAAACCCGAAACCTTATATCAAAAATGTTGAGCCCTTTCCTAATCGTGATTTACATAATTATTATAGCATGGTTATTTACTGTGGCTCAACTACCATTGGATGAGGCTTATCCGTGGTTAGTAGCGTTTGTTCTTGGTGTGGTTCCCTTACTGTTCGTCGCCACATGGGTTTCTTTGTATGGTTTTTAAGTGTGTTATAGTCTCAGTTGTTGTATTTCTGTTTAAATAGTGTAATGAGCCTCGTTCAATTTTTAACAGTGATGAAATACAACATGTTATCTATTATAGACTATTGCTTAACTGTCCACCCTCTTATATTCGTTTTTGTCGTGTAGGGAATTCCCCAGTTAAAAGAATTTCCCTTAAATCATTCTAATTACTTGCAACGTGATTTAAAGACGACTACCAAATATTTTCTAACCGTCGCAGTAGTTATAATTTACTATAGTTTCTGAACACTTGTCCGTTCTTCCAGATCACACTTCATCTATTATTCTCTACATAAGAAGGACACTTGTAGAGATGATAGACACACAAAAATTTCCTTCTCTACTTTACATTTTTCTTATCTGAAGCTATATTTCCACGCAATCTAATCGACCACTTCTATCAATTTCACTTTTAGCTATGGCCACTTCCACACATGTTTCTTTTGAACGTTCAATCGAGCTTTTGTCAAAGCAATTTGAACAACTTAACAGGACTGTAGCATCACTTTCTACAGAACAAACCACTTTGTTTACATCCCTTACATCCCAAATTGACCAAATTCATTTCAGTGCACCGTTTCTTCTTGCAGCCGATAGGGTACTATTACGAGAATCTATTGATAACCAAACAAAACTCGAAGCATAAATCAAAGAAATTAAAGGGTTGATGAATCAGCTTACTATCTTCTCCCAATCTGAAGAAGCAATAGTTGAACCAACTGCTTCCAGGGGAAAGAGACCTATGTCACCGACTAGCCTTATTCTATGTCACAAAAATTTTGAAACACTACAGAGTGATTCTCAAGATGTGATCCTTCAAGAGATCATGGAACGAAAGAGAAAGCAAACGATGAAAGAAGAAGTTTCTCTTGAAGTTAGCCAAAGAACTACTACTTGCAGAAGCAGGAGAAACAGGTTCTGAGGTGCAAACACCAGCAAATCAACACGTCGACATATTGGAACTTGCTCGAAAACGAGAAACTGAGTTGAATGCCAAAATGGCTAAAAGTGAAGCAAGTCTAAGGAAATATCTACAGAAGACTATGGGAGAGGAAGACACCACTCTGAGAGGTGACGAAAATAGCAATCCTCCACTTTCTCAAAGACACGTGAAGAGGCCAAGAACTGTTGGTGCCTCATCATAATTCTTAGCCTTTCAAATAATTCTGATTTTTCAAGTTTGAAGTTCTTTTGTCAAGATTACTATTATTCAGTTAGAGAAGATGGTACATATTTTTGGTTGATAATATTCAATCCTTAAAGGTGATCTATGGTTCAAAGGAATTTATGTTAAAGCTAGTAGGTTCATTGGATGATAGATATTGAGATATGAACATCTCAGAAATCCATTATTTTATAAAAATTTACATTTCTCGACACCTCCGCTGTAAATAGCACATATCTAGTTAATATCTATTGTGATGGAGTAGGTGGGGTTATAGTGGCGGCTCTAGATATCGCCTCAAACATAGCCTCAAACCGTGTTATCTTTTCCTGCAGCTCTAACACAGTGTCTTCAAGATCATGAATCCTGAAATGCGCTCCCGCCATCTCACTTTCCAGTGCGACTATCGTGCTACCCTGGTCTTCCACATGTGTCCGCAGTATGTTGGTTCTTTCTCTCAACTCAGCAATACATCTTTCTGCTTGGAGTGTGCGTAAGACCAAAGTAGGGACAGTGTCATGTAGGGGTTCCATAGTTAGTGCAGGAATATTGGTCGAACCGACGGCTATTCTGAACTGGTTGGAGTTAAGGAGTCCTTCCTCTATTCTCCATTCCGCTAGGAATCTTGGTATTTCGTTTAGGTTGCTGGATCGCCGCAGCCGTTGAGCGGGTGGTTCAGTATGGATAGGTCGAAGGCGTCGTGACTGAGGGCGGTTAAAAACCGGGTATCTAGGAGTTCAGAGCCTTCGTAGCAAAGAGCGGGGTGGCCTTGAGGAACCTTCCCCTGATGAGTTTGGAATAGTAACAATAGGCGTAGCGACAGCAAGAACATTGGTAACGACAGTAGTGGACGTGATGTTCGGTACATGGACAAGTGCGTTATTATATTCTTCTCCAGAATGACCGGTCTCCTCCATAGGTAGGTCTTGTACATGTTGAGGGGAGTCGGGGGATTCAGGTACAGGTGAAGTAATCCCTTCCTCATTGAATCCGGACATTATTCTTGAAGGTATATGTAAAGTATTTGAAACGTACCCGAATACTAGTAGCAGAAACGAAAGAGATTGATATGATGTTTAAATCACCGGTCGAGAAAGCGATCACAATAAAGGAAACTTTCGAGTTTCTCAGCCTAAGAATCCTTCAACAGGTTTGCTTTGAACTAACCGAACAAGACTATTTTTATTTTCTCTCAGTCGTGTGTGTGTAAGTATGTGTTACTCTTATCTTGTTATATTTAACGAAGAGATATGACTCTATATTTATAGAATCATATTAGTTCAGACGTCGTGATCTCAAAGGGCATTTTTGAACAGTAAACATGGTCCACTTGATCACGGGCATATGAGTGCAAGCATATGTTATTAATCAACTTTTAAATAGATGTGATATTTGTAGTTGTAGACATTAAAATCTTTTGAGTGTACGTGAATATCTCCAATAATTATGTTGTCATATATACAGGGATATATATAAACAGTTATTGATTTTTCGCATGTGTATTTCCCTTTTTACTTTGTTGCGAAACATGTTCATAGTCAATACTTTTATTATCGCTCATATTAAGATAGTCTGGCAAAGCTATCATACTCTATCTAGTCCCATCAAGATCCAGATATCTTATTTGTTGTCGACCATTTTGAAAAATTATTTTCATTTGACGTTATTGCTTACGTTACATAACTGAATAGTACCTCTCAGTAAAATTCATGTATTCTTATTCTAGGTACAAGGCCAATATAAGGTGAAATCTACGGGACTTGATTCCTGCATATAATCACTTAAGTTCATAATCTTCTACTACTATCCTGTTTGCTCTTTTCTAGCCATTTTCTTGAACACATTCGTTAAATTATTAACTCAAGCTCAACGTTCATACAAACGCCTCTTAACACACTAGATCACATAATATTTCATAGTATCTTAATTTACTTGAACATCATAGTCTCAAAATGCTCGCATGTTAGTCACACAAGTAGTTAATGCTCTCATGCTGACGTATTACACATAAATCATATCTTTACACTAAGGCAAAAGTACTAATGTTCTAGGGGAAATCATTATGTATCATGCCATCATACCAAGTTCACAATAATCGTTCATCACTAAACCACATACTCATGTTCAATACATCACACCATCAAGCAACTAACACAAGTGGTTCAAAGTATAATCCGAATCCGATATGCCCTCTAGTTATTGACCGGGTTTGTATACAGGGTGTACCAGCGGCTAACCCTCCACCCAATCAACTTCCATTAAGCATATCGGTTCTTATTATACCCTAAACCAAGCGTGTGCAATCCGTGATGTCATTAACTTGTTATAATACCGGGTAACCATAAAATAGTTGATCAAGCTCTTTTAGGGTTGCCACAATGTTATATCAAGTTAACGCCATAACTTCATTTTGCCCTAAATCATCAAACTATTATCAATTAATAACAACAATCCATCTCAACCATAATCAAGTTCAAATCAATGCATAAGTTGACCACATTGTACTCATGTCATCACATAGTAGGTCTTAACTACGAACTCACAACGTACACCTTTTAGGGTTCACATAATTCACGTTGCACACAAAATTCCTAACCATGCATGCTATATGAAGAGTTTTAACTTAAGCCGTAGTCTAGGTCAAACCGCCTAATTCTCTACGACCACGCATGGGCCACCATTCTGTTACACCCCGAGCTGGGCCCAGAATATTACGGAAATTATATAGCACACAGTGGAATTATCGTAGAACATGAACTATATGAATAAAAAGGGATTCGGTGAATCCATCAAATAAGATAATTCAAGTACAAAATACATAATGCAAAAAAGGCAAATGAATCCATGATCCATATAAGTCCAATGCCCGGGTTCAAAGCAAGCAACAATCATACTTCACATCCTGGATTTAATCTGGTTACCTGAAAAGTGTACTAGCAAGTGTCAACACAAGGTTGGTGAGTTCGTAGTAATGGTTTACAAGGAACCATCATCAATAGTAACAACATATGAAATAATAACATCAAAACAATGTACTTACTATAAACCGATGTACGTCACCTGTTAAACAATTGAGGTTAACATATCGTTCAACCTTGTCACATAAATAATTGAACAACAAACGATACAAGATAGTTTGTATACAATCAAGTACAATTGCTATCATTACCAAGAAATGCATCGTATGTGTATCAATGTCATGCAATGTATCAAATGCGTATGAATGTCAATACGTGCATCATATGCGTATCAATGTTATGCAATGTACTTCAAAATCATATCAAATCATCAAGTATGTCCAATACTTGGCATCAAGTACTTGAAAGTACTCGGATGTACATATAGTACTTAAAGTACTCGAAATGTGGCCTTACAGTTCAACAACTTGCCTTGGTGGCCTTACAGTTAAACAACTTGCCTTGGTGTAAGTTTCCAATGCACACAACATGTATGTCTCAATAAACATAATCATCAATAAACAAGTCCATATGTCCAATACTCCAAACCAGTCTATACGTACATACACTTAGGAGGATTCTACTTTCAGCAAGTCCTAGATGCTTATATATAGGGTCACCCGCAGCCTTCCCATCACATCTAAAACCCTTTGAAGGCATAACCGACTTCCATGTATGTACATCTATCCTAAATAAATTACAATATCACAATCACATGCATAAACCATCAAATACTAAATCAAAACTATCCATCAATCATCAATCAATCAGTTCCATAATTCAATCGAAACATTTCATCAAACAATCAATAAACCGTAAATCAAATCAACCAAATAATCAAACAAGCAAGTATATGTACACTTTTCAGCCCGAATCTCAATTGAGTAGGGAGCTACGGAACTCACCTGTCATCCGAAGAATAGTCTGACAATTGATATAAATATCAACGTGAAAATGAGCCTCGTCTGTTAGCCTAGTCATATAAATAACAATTTAAAGAGTAAGTCTTGTGAATATCACACTGAAACGTGACATGCAATTTGGGCCTAAGTAATGATCGGCCCAACAGGTGACTTAAGTATTCACGGCCCAAAATAGAAGTCTAAGTGTTTAGCCCAAATAAAATAGTGGCACACGGCCCATTAAGAAAATAAGACAACTAGGCCTATTGGTTGTACCGAAAATTGTTTTTTCCTGCTAACTTATTCATTGACTACATGTCTACATGATATCTTTGGAATGCCATTTTTGACTAACAAATATTCCTTGACTTTGCTCAGTAAGGAAACTCTTGCACTTTGGCCTATCATAACATCTTTTCTATAATAAAAATGTTTTTCTTAATTTATTAATTAAGTGATTAATTTTGACAGGTAATATCATCTTGTCCAGCTTTTTAGTCCATAATGATCTCCATATTTGCCAAAGTTTTCGGTTTAGTTAATGGCCCACTGAACCTTGTTTTACCCATCCTTCATATATTCATTTTGTATTTATGAAACATCATATTACCGTCATTAATTTAAAACGGTTTGAAATCCTATGCACTATATTATTTGTATGAGTTTGTAACTTAATACCAATATCATTTCAACCAAGATTGATAAACAAAGTATGTAGACTATCAAGAGTTTAACAACAAGTTTTTGTTTCGTGAATGATGGTCATAAACCCAAACCCATTACTAAAACCAAACGTTCGATTAAGATCATGGGTTACCTCAACTGTCGGTTTTGAACACGAAGGTATGTCTATAGAACACTCGTGGCATCTTTGGTTGAGTTCGTATCTTGATTTTTGATGATCGAACAACGGTGGTGGTTGTAGTAAGAACGAGAGAGGGAGAGAGATGGCACCTATATCTATACGTATGAGGATTCTACTTTTTTTTGTTTTAATAATTATGAGTTCACAAGGCAAATTGAAATTTAATTATAAGTGACAAACGAGTCACAAGACTTTTATGGCATGAGAAAGCATATTTGAGAGTTTTTAAATGTGTATAAATTATTGGGGTTGGTTACTTTCTCTTTGTTTGTTCATGGCAGCTCACGTGTATTGGTTGGCCACAATGAAAACAAAGTTGCTTAGTGATATAATGACTCACAAAGTGAAATGGGTTGGCCAAAAACAATGACACATCTTGTCATGTAGTTTTTGAGAATATAATCATATATCTTGATATCGATTTAAGCTGGTATTATTGGTAGATATAATACTTGAACAATGTGGAGGCAACCCCATCAACTATCCCCATGGGTGGTTGGCTACATACATTAAACAATGTTTATTTTGACAATTTGTATTTTCATTTTATTGGCATAGTTGGAACTAATAATTTGGTGCGCCGAAGTCAAAATTGATGTCTCGAAGACTCATGACTAAAAGTGAACATTTCTAAAAATGAATCTTTATAAAAGTTTACTATCTAAGCATATTCTCAAATGTTAAAAGTTTATACAATAAGTAGAAAATTAAAAAAAGAAAGCAAATGGTGGCTAAAGTTAAAAAACCAAAAGATTAATGATAAAAATTAAAAACCTTAAAAGATTACTATATAAGCATGTTCTCAAATGTTAAAAGTTTATACAATAAGTAGAAAATTAAAAAAAGAAAGCAAATGGTGGCTAAAGTTAAAAAACCAAAAGATTAATGATAAAAATTAAAAACCTTAAAAGATTACTATAGCTAAGCATGTTCTCAAATGTTAAAAGTTTATACAATAAGTAGAAAATTAAAAAAAGAAAGCAAATGGTGGCTAAAGTTAAAAAACCAAAAGATTAATGATAAAAATTAAAAACCTTAAAAGATTACTATAGCTAAGCATGTTCTCAAATGTTAAAAGTTTATACAATAAGTAGAAAATTAAAAAAAGAAAGCAAATGGTGGCTAAAGTTAAAAAACCAAAAGATTAATGATAAAAATTAAAAACCTTAAAAGATTACTATAGCTAAGCATGTTCTCAAATGTTAAAAGTTTATACAATAAGTAGAAAATTAAAAAAAGAAAGCAAATGGTGGCTAAAGTTAAAAAACCAAAAGATTAATGATAAAAATTAAAAACCTTAAAAGATTACTATAGCTAAGCATGTTCTCAAATGTTAAAAGTTTATACAATAAGTAGAAAATTAAAAAAAGAAAGCAAATGGTGGCTAAAGTTAAAAAACCAAAAGATTAATGATAAAAATTAAAAACCTTAAAAGATTACTATAGCTAAGCATGTTCTCAAATGTTAAAAGTTTATACAATAAGTAGAAAATTAAAAAAAGAAAGCAAATGGTGGCTAAAGTTAAAAAACCAAAAGATTAATGATAAAAATTAAAAACCTTAAAAGATTACTATAGCTAAGCATGTTCTCAAATGTTAAAAGTTTATACAATAAGTAGAAAATTAAAAAAAGAAAGCAAATGGTGGCTAAAGTTAAAAAACCAAAAGATTAATGATAAAAATTAAAAACCTTAAAAGATTACTATAGCTAAGCATGTTTTCAAATGTTATATATTTTAAAAGTTTATATAATGAGTTGAAAATTAAAAAAAAAAAGAAATGGTGGCCAAAGTTGAAAAACCAAAAGATTAGTGATAAAAATTAAAAACATTAAAAGATTACTAAGCATGTTCTCAAATGTTAAAAGTTTATACAATAAGTAGAAAATTAAAAAAAGAAAGCAAATGGTGGCTAAAGTTAAAAAACCAAAAGATTAATGATAAAAATTAAAAACCTTAAAAGATTACTATAGCTAAGCATGTTCTCAAATGTTATATATAATAACGAGGTGTAACCTACGAATAGTAACTCGTCATTGTCAAAAACTTTGACATATGAAATAAATATTAATTCAAAGGCACTATTAGAAAGAAAAAAACGATAAAAGTTTTCTTCATTATATTATTTGGAAACCCGAAAGAGAAAAAATTATAAAAAACCAAAATATAACATGTAGTTTTATACCCGAAGAGGATCAGATGTGGTAAAATCCGAATAGTGGTAAAAAAAAAAGAATAAAAATTTTCAATATAATTATTTAGAACCCGAAAGGAAAGAAATATGCAAGAAACCAAAAAGTAACACGTAGTCAAACCCCGAACGAAATGCGATTTGGCAAAATCTGAATAGTAATACGGAGTGTAACATGGACGAATAGTAACTCGCCACGTAGGCAAGTTACTATTCACAACCAAATGTCTTAATATAGTATATATAATATCAGGTAATATTTGTTAGAGCTATCACAGTGGCCATGACTCATCCTCCAAGGACTAGTCCCTGTCAGCACCACATCAGCTCCACATCAACCCAAGGACTAACTAAAGACTAATCCCCCAAAACACCCACAATCCCAGGACTAGTCTAGGACCCACCATTTATTTATTTTTACCTTTTTAACCCAATATTCTACCATCTATTTAATTATACACTTTTAACCCTCTAACTTATAAAACTTCAATTTTTTAATAAAAACACACTTAAAAATTTCATTAAATAAAAAACATACAATACAATAAAATAAAACAGACATAATACTAACACATTAATAATATTAAAACATAAACACACTTAATACTAACACATTAGTTTAAAGCATACATAAGACTAACACTCGGAGTAGTCCGAGTCCACAGTATTGTCGTCGTCATCGCGATGAATGTACCAATATGGTTCAGGAGACCCGGCAGCGTCGTCGGGTTGCGGAGATGCGTACTCCTCCCCAGGGTCAGTCAGGTAATCATCAGGACGACCACCACCGATAGCACCTTTCCAGAATAACCCGTGGTCTAGAGTGGCGTTTAAAGTGGTAGTGGCAGCGGTAAGCTGGAAAATAGTTTGATTGAGCCAGTCGATGTGCTGCCGAAGATAAATAATGTACTCATCTTCGACGGCGTTACGAGCATGTTCTGCAGCTTCAAGTCGTTCAATTTCGGTTGTGATTGCCGCTTTGTTGGAAGTCATGTTCTCAATCACATTGTTAACTGCAGATCTGTTTGTATCATCGTTAAGCATGTGATCCTGCATGCCCATTTTTGCATCGTGAACGGCCATGTTTGGTATGTTATTTGCCATGGTTCTTTTGTGAATGTGTGTTATTTGCTTGAGTGTGTGTTTTTTAGTAGAGAATAAGAAGGTAAATGGTTTGTATATATATATGATAAATAGGGACCAAAAGTGTAAAATTTTTAAAATTAAGAAATCTGGCCGTTATACATTGAGGGACTAGTTGTGCAACTTTTTTGAAATTCAAAATCTGACCGTTACATTGAAAAGAAAAAAAAATAAACTCGAACGAATCTCGTCCCTGGGGGACGGACGAGCAAGAACGGACCCGAGGACGAGTCACACCTAACAGTGTGCACTCGTCCTCCTACCAAAAACGAGCGCATGGACGAGTGAGAACGAACCCGTTGTGACTACTCTTATGGAGAAAAAAGGTAAAGTAAGGTGTAGTATTCAAAAGGACAACGTTGCATGATTTGGGGCCACGGAGGCTGGTTGATAGCCATTTTATGTCAAATATAAAAAACAGCTACCTTTTTTTCAATCGTTATGTATAATTACTATTCTCTTATTATAAACGAACATTTTGACTGGTTAGAGGAGGGGTACATATTCTTTTAATTTTTTTTTAAGTAATTGGATTGTAGATAATGTTAAAGATTTGATACCCAGTAGTTCTTATTATTTGTTTAACTACCAAGTGTTGAAATATATAACTAAATATCATTATTCACGAGTACGCAACGGAAGCAAATCAAACCATGTAATCAAATAATTAACCTTGAAATAGGATTAAGGAATACCTCTTAATGTAGATGATAAGTAAGAAACTTTAAAAGGATTTGAAGTAAATCTCTCTACGATCGCACACTAGACACCCCTTATACCGTATGCTAGTACCCCGATCACGAACCAAACAACCCTTTGTTTAAAATAAAAGTTGCCGTCGAACAAAACTCAAAACCACAACTAATGCCAAGTGATTTGATTATAATATATATAATATATACATCACTTTGAATATTAAAACTCAAAGTCTAGATGTCATTGTTTTGTTGTTTTCGGCCGAGATGAGAGAGATATATTTATTTTGTGAATTGATGCTAAAACCCTAAGACTTAAGCATCTATTTATAGGGGGATATTAGGGCATAATGACTTTGTAAACAAGTCATCTCAAAACCCTTTTTGAGCCTTCAAAACCGGCCCCCCTTCTATGGATTTAGAGCCCAACTCTAATTTCCATATTTCACAATTAAACCTTCTTTTAATTAATTTAAATACAATTAACCCTTTAACTTATTTAAATTAATCATTTCGTGATCTAATTAATCAATATATTACTTTAATATACTAATTAATAGTATAGAGTTACCGTGTCATTTTGTGTGACCCCGTAGGCTTAAATCATTTCCGGACATACGTTCATTTTACGTGATCATATACTAACAGCTCCCACTTGAGCTCGTAATAAATGAAGGTAATAACATTGGTTAGCGTCTAGCAACACGCCAATGCTCCCAGAAATATTTAAGTATAGTTTCTTAAAGTATATTTAAATGGTTGAGGCATTTATTATCCCTTTGTTCAGATACCTTGTTAAACATGAATATGGATCAATGTCATTTCATGATTTAACGATTATGTTTCTCATTTCATCACTACTTAAGATTACCAAACATAATCGAGACAAATTTGGATTCATTTGGACATGGCCATGTAAACATCTTAAATAGTCCCAATGAGGGGCCCAATGGTATCATTCTGCAACTATTAGTTGGAGGAACAAATCCTGTATTGACTACACGTGTCAGTCATCATACTTCACTACACTTTCTGAAAATAGCCCTTTATGTACTCCCTTATTCAGGAGAGTTAGAACTATATCAAGTAAGTGCAATCCATACATGCTAACCTGCTTGTATCTCAAGTCAAAGGATCAACAAAGTAACCATTTACGAATTTCACTTAATGACGTCGATCCATAAAGTGATAAATTCGTTGGTGGGGTAGTCCGATATGCATCATATGGATACCATGTGAGTTTGGTGGGACCAGCCATTATATATTCAAAGAATATAACCAATCACTCAGATTTGTCTTAGTTTAATTATATTCCCATATAATTAATCGACAATGGACAATTTAGAATATTTAATAAAATATTCAAGGATTAAACATGCAAATATAGGATACAATTAATATTAAATGAAATCAAACATATCAAGTACTTTATTTCATTATGGAAAATATAAATTGTTTAACATCCCTTATCCAAATACCGAAACAACAGATTTACATGAAATAACTAGCTAATTTAAGTCCTATACCCTTGGCATGCCTTTCAAGCTTGGGCCTAGCCAAAGCTTTTGTGAAAGGATCAGCTAAGTTAAAATCTGTGTGAACTTTGAGTAATTTGATCTTTCCTAGTTCGATCTGCTCACGAACATAGTGATATCTTCTAGCATAATGTCTGGCACCTTTCTGAGCTCCGGGCTCGTTGGCAATGATTAATGCACCAGTGTTATCACAGTACATATCAGTGGGTAAGTCACTCGAGGGGATCACGTCAAGCCCACTAATGAACTTCCTTATCCAGACTGCTTTCATTGCGGCTTCTGAGGCGGCAATATACTCAAACTCTGTTGCAGACATAGCAACTGTGGATTGCTTTTAGCTCATAGCATTCCACCGTGTCTTCATTTAAATAATGAAGACGTATCCCGACTGATATTCTGAATCATATTTATCAGTCTGAAATCCAACATCACAGTATCTATTCACTTTGAATTCTGGATCAGGATTTCATCCATACACCAAGAATAATTCTTTAGTAGCACACATGTACTTAAGAATATTCGTTACAGCAATCCAATGATCCTCTCCAGGATTTTGCTGACAATGGTTAACTATATTTTGCGCGAACGCAATATTAGGTCTAGTGCATCTTACCGCATACATAATAGATCCCACAACCGAAACATAAGGGATTTTTCGCATACGCTCCACCTCATTAGGTGTAGAAGCACCGTTCTTGCTAGATAAGTTAAGTCCTTGCATGAGTGACCTTATCAATATAAGCACTTTGACTTAGCCCAATTAACCGCTTTGATCTATCTCGGTAGATCTTGATTCCAATAATAAATGCCGCTTCTCCTAAATCTTTCATGGCAAAACACTTTCCAAGATGGGATTTAACATCTTGCAACATTGGAATGTGTTTTCCTATGATCAATATGTCATCAACATATAAGACAAGGAAAGTAACATTACTCCCATTAGCTTTGCGATATACACATGGCTCATCGGGATTTTGAACGAAACCAAACTTTTTGATTTCTTCATCAAACCACTTGTTCCAACTTTTTGATGCTTGCTTTAGTCCATAAATGGACCTTTGAAGCTTGCATACTTTGTTGGGATGTTTTGGATCAATAAAACCTTCAGGTTGATCCATATAGACTTCTTCATCCAGGTAACTATTTAAGAAGGCAGTCTTAACATCCATTTGCCATATCTCAAAGTCATAGTACGCAGCTATGGCTAAGAGAATCCTAATAGCTCTAATGTCCGCAACTAGAGAAAAGGTCTCGTCATAGTCAACACCGAAACGTTGAGTATAACTTTTCGCCACGAGACGAGCTTTATAGGTGTGTACATTTCCATTCATGTCCGTCTTCTTCTTGAAGATCCACTTACACCCAACAGTTTGAGCATTTTGTGGAAGATCAACCAAGCTCCAGACTTGATTGTCTTTCATGGATTTCATTTCCACCTTCGTAGCTTCAAGCCATTTGTCAGATTCTGGATCTGATAATGCAGCTTTGAAATTCGGAGGCTCATCGAGATCTCCTAAAACGTTTTCTTCTACCATCAGACATAATCTGTCAGTAGGACGTCTTGTCCTTTCGGACCTATGAAGTGGAATCGCTTCATCATCATCGACTTGAGGTTCATCACTTTGAACATTTTCCCCCCCAAGTTGATGATTGCTAGGAGCTTCAGAAGGTGACACATCTTCCTCTTGAGTCTCATCAAGTTCTACAACCCTCCCACTGTTCTCTTGAGCTAATTTCCTTTCAAAGAATTCAGCATATCGAGCAACGCGAACAGTGTTTTTGACGGATCATAGAAGTCGTAACCCATCGTTTCCTTAGGGTATCCGACAAAGATGCACTTAGTAGTTATGGGTTCAAGTTTGTCAGGCGTATCGCGCTTCACAAGTGCCTCACATCCCCAGACTCTTAAGTAAGACAGATTAGGTGGTGTCTTGTCAACCTTCTTGGTTGGAATCATATTGAGAATGCGTACAGCAGTCTCTAGAGCATAATCCCAAAACAAAAATGGGAGAGTCGTAAGGCTCATCATAGATATCACCATGTCTAGCAAGGTTCGATTTCTCCTTTCAGACACTCCATTATGTTGAGGAGTGTATAGAGGAGTAAGCTGTTGGACAATTCCACACGCTTTTAGATAATCCTTAAACTCTTGGCTTAAGTATTCACCACCTCGATCCGAACGAAGAATCTTGATGGTTTTGCCGAGTTGATTTTCTACTTCATTTTTTAAACTCTTTGAATGTTTCAAACACTTCATGTTTATGTTTAAGCAAGTAAACATAACCATAACGACTGAAATCATTCATAAAAATGATAAAGTAGCTAGCATCTTTCCTTGACTCATGTCTAAATCGGCTACATACATCCGAATGTATTAGTCGAAGTAGTTCCTTAGCCTTTTCCGATTTTATGCGAAAAAGGTATTCTTGTCATCTTGCCGAAAACACAAGACATGCATTTTTCAAATGATTCATCATTTGATTGTAAGATCCCTTTACGTTGAAGTCTTTCAATGCTTTTCTTGCTAACGACAATTCAAAAGACACGCATTTATCAAATGATTCATCATTTGATTTGTAAGATTTCTTCACATTGAAGACTTTTAATGCGTTTCTTGTCAAAACCACGCATTTTTCAAATGATTCATCATTTGATTTGTAAGAATTCTTCACATTGAAGACTTTTAATGCGTTTCTTGTCAAAACCACGCATTTTTCAAATGATTCATCATTTGATTTGTAAGAATTCTTCACATTGAAGTCTTTAAATGCGTTTCTTGACAAAATTAAACAAGATGACAATGTCAAAGATAGATAGAGTCCAAGTTAACTTGACTCTTTTGCTATTGAATTATCATTTGAATCTCATCAACACTTATAATTCAGTTAAGAAGATACTTGAAGAACTGGTTAAACCAACTTGCTTCTTCGTCTTGTTCAACTCAGCTAGATACTTAGGACAATTCCTTTTCCAGTGTCTCACTTTAGCATAGTAATGACAAGACTGGTCTTTAGCCGTATGCTCCTTTTTCCAAGGGGTCTTTTAAGGTTTTGAGACTAAATACTTTGTTTTCTCTTACCAAAGTTCTTGCCCTTAGCTTTACGGTTGTTTTGCTTTCTAAACCATTCCCCCTTGATCATAAGAACTTGGGGTATCTCAGATTTCTTAGGAAGGTTTTCCTCACACTCAATCAACTTGATTATGAAGTCCAACTTATGCTATGCAAATTGTAATTGTGCACAAACTTCTCAAAGTCTCTTATGCCAATAACAATCGACAGAAGATACGCATAGTTTAACCTTTCCAAAATGCTCAAAGTAACTCTTCATCTTGAGTACACGAGCATTCACCGGTTTCCCATACTCGTGTTCAAGTTATGGAGTGACTCAATTAGCTAAAGTAATTTCAACTCCAACTTGTTTTCCGTACATAGACTTGAGTTATTTGATCATATCACACGGATTTTGCAATCCGGATTGCTTTTTGAAGCTCGGGAGACATGCTTCTAGCATCAAATAAGCAACCTCAATATGTCTATAGTACTGAGTATTTTATGCTTCCAACTGCAAAGCAGTGGCATTCGCATCAGGAATAGCGATATCTGAGTTTCAATGACACGGGTTTTCTTTTCATCTTTTAGAACAATTCTCTATTGACAAAACAGCCATTGAAATTGGTTTTAGAAAGTTTTCCCTTTCTAGCATCGACCTAAAAGCCGATTGGTGTATGTTTTGTGAAGGATTTGTTGCCTTTTACAAAACAGATTCAAGTTCAATTATCGGTATTTTCGATAATTAATCTTTAAGAAATTAATTACCCAATGTTTATAATATAAACAATTAATTTCATTAAGGCTAGGATCCAATTGATATACAATCATTTCATCAGTTGATCTGCTAGAAATGATTGCACTCAAAAGGTAAGTGACGAGCAGTAATTGCATTACATGTGCAATTCCTAGTAAAAATAGGACCTACAAATGACACTCAATGCATCAAGTGATTTGTAGTCATGTTTTGTCCCATCTTTTGCCACGGGTCAAGGTCTCACCGCTTAACTCGCTTTAAGTCGTCCAACCAAGAACGCGCAAATTTGTCCACCACTGTGTACCAGTGAGTGGGATTTGCCATGAAACTGCCATTTCACCACTGTGTACCAGTGAGTAAAACAACAACCACAAGTGTCCTTTACGAGTTGGATGGCAATGACTTAAGTTTATTGGGTCAATTAATTTGATGTGTGATCAAAAAGTTATGTTTGAAAATTCATGCATATCTTCTAAACATAATATGTTTATAAAACTCATTTTTATTGCCTTTAAATACAAAAGAGCTCGGTAGCTCCATTTGAACGCACAAAGAAGCGCAAGGGCAAAGATTTGCGATGGACGCAATTAAAAACCCGCCCTTTTAGAAGGCTAGCGCACTCCGACTTATACCTCTCTTAGAGTTTGTTCAAATGGGTGAGCCGGTGTATCTTTTGATTTTAGGGCACCAATTTTATAAACAAAATCATTATTTCAATGTAATTTAGTCAAGTTTAATTTTCGAAAACCAATTTTGCACACAATTTTCTTAAAGGGCAAAACTAAACTTTTACTAAATACAAACACGTAACAATTAGGTATCCATCCTCGGTAAGGCCACTATGGTTTAAGATTGGCTCCCCTTTCTCAAGGAAAAGGACCACATACATCAAGTAAACTTGATTGCGTAAGCCAAAATTTAATAACAAATTTATCACATAAACACATAAGGTGCTGATTTGAAAAATCCAGCAGCTTCACGACTCATTTAGGACTAGAGGATGGCCGAACTGGACTTAGCACAGAACTAAAAAGTTGTAGCCCTATGAGTCAAGTATCTACTGTTCAAAGGACGACTTCTAACTCCTTACGGATTAAAAGATATGATCGTTTTAGTGGACTGGTGTCAAGCAGCAACATTAATATATAATTATCACATTGTCAAACAATTAATTATTTTAATTATCCACCTAAAAGACCTAGTGATCAAGTAATTTTATCATTATAACTAAGTAATAATCATGAATCAATTGCATGTAAAAACTCATGATTATTACTTCTTTTTAACAATTAAAATAGAGGTAATCCATAAACGCATGCAATTAACACATTAATCATGCAATAAATCAAAACTTGTAATCTGGGTTTCCTTAAAACAATTTTTTTTTTTTATTTCCAGATTTTCAAATTTGGGGTTTTATCAAAAAGAAATAATTTTATTGTTTATTTCATTATTTTATTACAATTAAACCAATTAATTAATAAAATAATCAAAATAATTTCATAAAAAATTCGAAAACTATGAAACCTTAACCCCCCTTCAAGTTTTGATTTTTAGGTAATTAAAAATCACATGGGTGGCTCGTGATACCACTGTTGGAATATATAACTAAATATCATTATTCACGAGTACGCAACGGAAGCAAATCAAACCATGTAATCAAATAATTAACCTTGAAATAGGATTAAGGAATACCTCTTAATGTAGATGATAAAGTAAGAAACTTTAAAAGGATTTGAAGTAAATCCCTCTACGATCGCACACTAGACACCCCTTATACCGTATGCTAGTACCCCGATCACGAACCAAACAACCCTTTGTTTAAAATAAAAGTTGCCGTCGAACAAAACTCAAAACCACAACTAATGCCAAGTGATTTGATTATAATATATATAATATATACATCACTTTGAATATTAAAACTCAAAGTCTAGATGTCATTGTTTTGTTGTTTTCGGCCGAGATGAGAGAGATATATTTATTTTGTGAATTGATGCTAAAACCCTAAGACTTAAGCATCTATTTATAGGGGGATATTAGGGCATAATGACTTTGTAAACAAGTCATCTCAAAACCCTTTTTGAGCCTTCAAAACCGGCCCCCCTTCTATGGATTTAGAGCCCAACTCTAATTTCCATATTTCACAATTAAACCTTCTTTTAATTAATTTAAATACAATTAACCCTTTAACTTATTTAAATTAATCATTTCGTGATCTAATTAATCAATATATTACTTTAATATACTAATTAATAGTATAGAGTTACCGTGTCATTTTGTGTGACCCCGTAGGCTTAAATCATTTCCGGACATACGTTCATTTTACGTGATCATATACTAACACCAAGTTGGATCAAGGTAACCCGGCCCAACATTATGAAACCCTACCAGCTTTATAAGAAATAAATTCTTGCTAATTAATATCTATTGAAGCTGCCGGAAGGAGGAGGTCAAACTGAAACCTAAAGAAACAATAATTATGGAGGAAAGCGTAGATAGAATAAGTTCGTTACCAGACTGTTTAGTTGTTGAAATCCTTGTCCGTTTACCTTCAACAAAATACGCTATCAGAACAGGTATTCTCTCCAAACGATGGAAACATCTTTGGACTTTTGCTCATACACTTATTTTTCTTGAGTGCGATGTCCATATATCCATGCGCGCGTATAAGCTACTCGGTTCTTGTTTGTCTATCAATTTTTAACAATACCATAATTCAATGCCAATCAAAGAAGCTTAACAAATTCCAACTTCATTTGGACCGTTTGCAAGTTGGCTTTGAGTCACAGGTCAACAGTTTAATTCGTTATGCTATTAATCGTAATGTCCAAGAGCTATACTTAAACATATGGAGTTTTAAGTTAAACAATGACACGACGCTTAACAATTCGTGTTGTACTCATCTCAATCTAGCACACTGCGTATTTAGTCCATTTGGTGTCATTACTTGGAATAAACTTAAGAGTTTGCATGTCTCAAATGTGAAGTTGGATGAAGATATTGTTGAAATATATAGTCTAAACCTATAAATATTATAAGTTCAGGGACTTATTCTGTATATTTGAGAAGTTGTCTTGCAGGATAGAAGTTTCGGGTTGAAAGTGTCAAGAGGAGAAAGATGAGGGTGTTTGTGTCATACGAGAGAAGATGCTTGGTATATAAAGAAGATTATGGCAGATTAGGGTTGATAACGAAACCCTTTCAACACACACATATACATATTTCTATATATTCTTCATATTGGTTCTTTCCCATTCGGTTCTGTAATAATTTCTAGGTAATTGATTATGTAATAGAACTATTATCATTTAGATAATAGAATCACAACAGAATAGCTGTGGTGATTTGGTTGTTTGTTGATTAAGATCAGAAGTATTTTGTGGTTGATTATTGAATTGAGATTCAATAAGTGAAATATAGGTTGCGATTATAATTTTATCATGGTATCAGAGCCAAGTTACGAAACGTAATCGTTCTTAATCGAATTAAAATTGATTTAATAATAATTTTCTCCGATTTAGGGTTTCTTCGAATTTGGTTTTTTTTTGTTTAGATCTGTGTTTTGAGAACGGCGTATGATCATATGATCACCGTTTGATTCATTGGATCTAATTGTTTAAGAAAACCCTAATTTTTTGTGAAAAAAAAAATTAGGGTTAGGGTTTCAGATCGAGTTCCTTTCTTGTGAAGATTATTTTAGGTTTATTTGAGAATAAACCTAATCTCCTGGTTATTTCCGCTGCAGATTTTCAGTATTGTTCTGATCCTACTAATTATTGACTAAGTGAATCAATAATTTAGTAGGGTTTCATCTCTGCTCATCCTATAGCACTGTTTGCATCTTCTTTCTCTATCTCCTTTATTTTTTGTTGTTTTTAAAATCGTTTTTTTTTATCTTATTCTCATTCAAAACAATTGTGTTAAACTTGACCTACCTCCGTGAGAGGCAAGGAATCCTGTCCCTGACACTTTTGGGAGATAAGATTTATTTACAAAATTATATATATATATTTTTTTATTGTTGTGATTAATTGAGGTTAATTACTTCTGTGAAGCTGTTAATTGAGATTAACTTGCTTTTATTGTTCTTGTGGATATTGATTAATTGAGATTAATTGTTAAATTGTTTGTTGAGTGGTCTTTGCATTATTTGCTAAAATGGATGATGATAATCTTAGAGGTTATGGTTCTGGTTATGAATCTGATGATACTGTTTTAAGTAATAATGTGACTAGGATAAGTAAGCTTGATGTGAGTCATCCTTTGCATTTACATCCTAATGATTCTGCTTCCTTGACTGTTGTTTCTATTAAGCTTAAAGGTACTGAAAATTATTCTGTGTGGTCTTGTGCTATGTTACTTGCTCTTGAAGGTAAAAATAAGACTGGGTTTATTGATGGAACTTGTAGAAGATCAAATACTGATGATGTCTTAGGTAGACAATGGGACAGGGTAAATGCAGTTGTATTGGGATGGATTCTTAATTCTATTTCTGAAGAATTGTTTCTTGGTCAAATTTTTTCAAAAAGGGCTTCACATGTTTGGAAAGAGTTAAAAGAAACTTATGATAAAGTTGATGGGTCTGTAACATTTAATTTGCATCATAGGATTAATTCTTTGTCTCAAAATGGTGCTACTCTTGCTGAATATTATCATAAATTGAATGCTCTATGGAAACAATTTGATGCTCTTGTTAAACTGCCAATGTGTACTTGTCATGCTGCTGAGGATTTTAAAAAACATAATCAACTTATAAAATTAATGCAGTTTTTAATGGGATTAGATGATTCTTATATGCAAATTAGAAGTAATATTCTGACAAAAGAACCTCTGCCTGATGTTAGGAGTGCTTATGCTATTATTTCTAGTGAAGAGTCACATAGGATTGTTGCTTCTAGTAATGCTGCTAGTTCTTCTCAAAAAAGTCAGAATTCTGTGTTTGCTTCTAATGTGCCTGCTAAGAATAACTTCCAGAAATTTGGTAATATTGCTAGACCTGCTAGTATACCAAGATCAAATGAAAATAATAGGAAACCTGGAAATTCTACTGTTGTGTGTGATCATTGTGGTTTTAATGGACATACTATTGATAAGTGCTTTAAAATCATTGGTTATCCTGCTGATTTTGGAAAAAAGAGATTCAATCAAAATTTTAAAGGAAAGAATGTGTCTAATAATTCTGTGAGGAAAGATCCTTCTTCTTCTACTACTGCTTCTACTTCTTCTTCTACTCTGTTTTCTGAAGAACAGATTGCTACTTTGGTTTCTCTCATTAAAAGTAACACTGTTTCTGATAAAGGAGTACATGCCAATATGGCAGGTACAATTTTAAATAACAGTAAGGTCTTTAATGAGAATTTTGAAAGATTTTTTTGTTCCAACAGTTTTATGCACAAAAAATTGGTTACTAAAGGAAAAATTGTTGATTCAGGGGCTAATCAACATATGACATATTCTGAAAAACTTTTAACTAATGTGATTGATATTTCACATTTAAAAATCAAAGTTTCACATCCTAATGGTACAGAAACATATATTACTAAAATTGGGAATATGATTTTAACCAGTTACTTAACCTTGTTTGATGTGTTTGTTGTGCCAGAATATTGTGTAACTTTAATTTCTGTGCATAAAGTTGCTAGGGATAGTAAGCTAATGATTGCTTTTGATGAGATGCATTGTTATATCCTTAACCAGGCTTTGAGGGCAGGGAAAATTCTGGGGATTGGTAGACAATCTGGTGGTTTGTACTACTTTAATGAGAAAGAAGGTAATTGTCTTAATAACTGTGTGTCTGTTGCTTCTTGTTGTTTGTCAAAATTTACTTGGCATTGTAGGTTAGGACATCCTGCTGAACAAGTTTTGCATGTTTTAAAAGATAAACTAAATTTTGATAAATCAAATGATTTTACTGTTTGTGATGTTTGTTAAAGAGCTAAACAAATTAGAGAACCTTTTCCATTAAGTGATCATAAAAGTAAAAAACTTGGTGATCTTGTTCATTTAGATGTATGGGGTCCATATAAGGTCACTAGTAGAGAAGGGTTTAGATTTTTTCTAACTATTGTTGATGATTTTACAAGAGCAACTTGGGTGTATTTGCTTAAACATAAGTCTGAAGTGTTTGATTCTGTGTTTGTTTTCTATAACCTGTTAAGTAATCAGTTTCAAAAGAGTGTGAAAGTTTTTAGAAGTGACAATGGTAAAGAATTTGTTAATCAAAAGTTTAATGAATTTTGTGAAAAACAAGGAATCTTACATCAAACTTCTATGTATTACACACCTCAACAGAATGGTATAGTTGAAAGAAAACATAGGCATTTACTTAATGTTGCTAGATCCCTTCTTTTTCAAGGGGGGATTCCTTTAAATATGTGGACTGATTGTGTTCTAACTGCTACTTATTTGATTAACAGATTACCATCCTCTGTGCTAAATGGAATGTCTCCTTATGATTTAGTTTATGATAAAAGTCCTTCTCTTGAACACTTAAGGTCTTTTGGTTGTCTTGCCTATGCTACTATTTTGAACAATTTAGATAAGTTTAATAAGAGATCAGAAAAGTGTGTTTTAATTGGTTATTCTAATATAAAAAAAGGTTATAAATTGTTTAGTCTAGATAGTAAACAAGTCATTTATTCTAGGGATGTCAAATTCTTTGAAAATGTGTTTCCTTTTAAAGAGAATAAAGATTTTAACATTGATGAAACTGATTCAAATTCTGGTCTTAATCATGAAAATTTCTTTAATAGTAGTGAACTTGATTTACCAATTGACCTACCCAATGATGAAGAGAGGAGGATTGAAAGTCCAATTAGGCATGGCAGCCTCTCTTCACATTCTAGTGGTACTTTAGAAACACAGAATGGAATTGATGACCATTCTGAAGCTTCTAATGAATCTGCTAATGTTGAAGAGAACATTGCAGCCTTTGAGGAGAATGAGAACATGTCTGAGGGTGATGATATACCTCAATTTAATGAGGATAATCATACTATAGGTCTTAACAATGATTTTAATCTTAGAAGGTCAGAAAGAACCTCTGTTTTTCCTAAAAAATATCATGATTATATTGTTGGAAACACTGTTTCAAATAAAAATGTGAAGTATGGTATTGAGAATTATATGAGTTATTCAAATTTGTCTCATGATTACAAATGTTTTGCTGCTCAATTAAGTAAAAATGTGGAACCTAAGTCTTTTTATGAAGCATCTAAACAACAGTGTTGGAATGATGCTATGAATTCTGAAATGCAAGCTTTGTATAGAAATGACACTTGGACTTTAGTTGACTTACCACCAAATAGAAAACCTATAGGTTGTAAGTGGGTGTATAAAATTAAATATAAGTCAAGTGGTGAAATAGAAAGGTACAAAGCTAGGTTGGTGGCTAAAGGTTATAATCAAAAGGCTGGTGTAGATTATGAGGAGACTTTCTCTCCTGTTGTTAAAATTGTTACTGTTAGGTGTTTAATTACACTTGCAGTTCAGAACAATTGGCCTCTTTTTCAGTTAGACATTAATAATGCCTTTCTATATGGTGATCTCATTGAGGATGTTTATATGTCTCTTCCACCTGGTTATTTCTCTTCTTCTGACAAAAGAGTTTGTAAACTCAACAAATCTCTTTATGGTTTAAAACAGGCTCCTAGGCAATGGAATGCTAAATTAACTAGTGCTTTGTTAGAAAATAACTTTGTTCAAAGTATTAGTGACTACTCTCTTTATACTAAGTCTGTTGATGGTATTTTTATTGCCATTTTGGTTTATGTGGATGATATTATCATCACTGGAAATAATTTAGAAGAAATTAAGAAGTTTAAAGATTTCTTAAAAACTAAGTTTTTAATCAAAGACTTAGGAAATTTGAAGTATTTTTTAGGAATTGAGATTCTTGAAACTTCAAATGGTGTTGTTCTTACTCAAAGGAAATACTGCATGGATCTTATATCTGAATTTGGTCTTCTTGCTAGTAAACCAATCAGTACTCCTATGCAACCTAATGTTGCTTTAACTGGTTCACCTTCTGAAAATGATCCTTTGTTAACCAATATCACTGAGTATCAGAAACTTATTGGTAAACTGATTTACTTGACTACAACAAGACCAGATATATCATATACAGTGCATTGTTTGAGTCAATTTATGCACTCTCCTCTTAGATCACATCTGCAGACTGCTTTGAAGCTTTTAAGGTATCTTAAAAGCTCTCCAGGTAAAGGTGTTTTGATTTCAAAGTCCTCCTCTTTTAATGTGGAAGCTTATACTGATGCAGATTGGGCAAGATGTGTTGTAAGTAGAAAGTGTGTTTCTGGTTATTGTGTTTTCTTTTGTGGATCCTTGGTTTCTTGGAAAAGCAAGAAACAAAATACTATTTCTAAATCTTCTGCAGAAGCAGAGTATAGGGCTCTTGCTTCTGCTACTTCTGAGGTCATTTGGATTCAAAAGGTTTTAAAGGATTTAGGTTGTCATATACCTGGTCCAGTAAAGGTTTTTTGTGATAGTGATGCTGCACTTAAAATTGCAGCTAATCCAGTGTTTCATGAAAGAACAAAACACTTGGAAATTGATTTGCATTTTGTTAGAGAGAAAATTTTAAAGGGAGTGATATGCACACAAAAGATAGGGTCTGCAAATCAAATTGCAGATATCCTAACTAAAGCACTGGATACAAAACAACACAATTTTTTGTGTTCAAAAATGAACTTGGTAAATCTTTTCCAGGTTAAGACTAAGGGGGGGTGTTGAAATATATAGTCTAAACCTATAAATATTATAAGTTCAGGGACTTATTCTGTATATTTGAGAAGTTGTCTTGCAGGATAGAAGTTTCGGGTTGAAAGTGTCAAGAGGAGAAAGATGAGGGTGTTTGTGTCATACGAGAGAAGATGCTTGGTATATAAAGAAGATTATGGCAGATTAGGGTTGATAACGAAACCCTTTCAACACACACATATACATATTTCTATATATTCTTCATATTGGTTCTTTCCCATTCGGTTCTGTAATAATTTCTAGGTAATTGATTATGTAATAGAACTATTATCATTTAGATAATAGAATCACAACAGAATAGCTGTGGTGATTTGGTTGTTTGTTGATTAAGATCAGAAGTATTTTGTGGTTGATTATTGAATTGAGATTCAATAAGTGAAATATAGGTTGCGATTATAATTTTATCAGATATGATTCAAAATATATTATCCGGAAGTCCTTTGTTAGAAACCTTGAACCTGAAATATTGCTATGGTTATAAGCGGCTTGATATCACTTCTAAAAGCGTTAAGGACTTGGTCGTCTCTGGATACGACCACTGGTCTGCTGATATTGCTTGTGTAGATATTATTGAAATCAATGCTCCAAATGTTTTATCACTAACATTACAATACGCATTTTATTTGAGGAAGCTTTTGTTGCTAGATGTGTCGTCTTTACACAAAGCTTACTTGAATTTTACGAACATTATGGAACCACATCGACAGTGGCGGAGCTATGTGGTGGCCAAGGGTGGCCATGGCAACCCCACAATTTCTATAAAACTCTATATTTCTAGTACTACTTTATGTATTTATCTAGTTTTAAAGGTAATTGGCAACCCCAGACTGATGTAATTTAATTATGTAGTTTAATTTATACTCTTATTACTATCATAAAAACTGTTTGGCGACCCCAGGATGAAAATCCTGGCTCCGCCACTGCACATCGATATCACTATCAAGAAGATTTGCTTGAAGAACTCATATTCAAACTTCACCATGTCAAAGAGCTTAAACTTGGTAAATTTTGTTTACAGGTAGGTTGCATTTTTCTTTCTGTGTTTCTTACGCTTAATTATCTAGATATAATTCTTTTTCTTAACAATAACTTGTCACATTCCTTTTCACTAGATAATCACACGATTACAATATTTTTACCTAAAGACTCAAAAACAGAATTGCATCATACTCATTTTTCTTAATCTTCTATTTGCTGTTTTTTTGGTTGCTAGGTTCTATCTCTTTTGAAAGCTAATGGACGACGACTTCCATGGGGCTTCAAGTATATTACAGCGCGCGATTGATCATAGCAATTCAGAGTTTCAGACAGCAATTGAGGCTAACTGTTGCTTGACAGCGGTCCTGAAGATGGCCAGGTTAATTGATTGAGGAATTTTGAATTGATTGGTTAGACATGCATGGCTGCTGATTCCAGTTCAAATGCATTATTTAAATTTGTTGCTGACAAATCATTTTGATTTAGTAATACTCTGAAGAATGTTTGTCTCAACCTTAGAAATTAGCTGCTTAATCTTCTTCGCCCACGGTTCACGTGTTCTATTATAAGTTGTACTAGATTAGGGACCCTACGGACATCAACAATTAGTATGCAAATACGTTTCATACTTTGTTAACATTGTATAGTAAAAAAAAAGAAAATTCTTTTAATAGTATTGATTAGAAAAAGACAGTATAAGTTATAACATCAAATAAGTAAGTAACTTTTCATATGATGAAGAAACCTTATTTTCAAAGGAAAATTAAGCATAATTAATTAAATAACATGTTTTAGAATTTGTTATTTTTTGATAACAATAGGAGAAATAAACTATAATTTTACGAGAACAGTACCCGCACGTTGCGGCGGTGATGGAGGTGATGGCGGGGTAGTGATGTAATGGCGGCGGAGGCGGTGATGGGGTGATCTACCTGACGGGCTCCGCCCTTAACCGTACGGGCTCCGCCCTCGGATTTAAAAATTCGTCGAAAGTATATCGAATGACATCTCTAATGAAAGAGCATGAAATTTTAAGAATACCCATATAATTTTTATAATTTATCGATATACGGTTTTTGAGATAAAAGATTTTGAATGAATTAGAAGAATAAAATGATTTATGGAGGAGAGAGAAAAAAAAATGATTGGTTGAGATTTGAGGAGAGAAAAAGTATTATAGTTATTTTAGGTAAATATAGAATAGATAGGAGGGGCATTTTGGGAAGTAAATGTTGAAACTTAAAATCAATATTGAAATTTTAAGTTCAATGTTGAAAATCTAGAGGAAATCTGCTTTATAATATAGTATAGATATAGATGAACAAAATATGTTGCTAAAATATGTACTAGTACATTTTTTTAAAGGATTTAGATTTCGTTTGATTAAGTTTAATGATTGTTTAAATTTAGATTAAAAGTTTACTATGTGGAAGAAATTGGAAAGTTAAAAGCTTAAGGGACTAAATTATAATAAATAGACGAGTTAAAAAGAATGTCATGTCACTAATTGAAAATAGATTATAAAAAGGTAGTTTCTTTTAACGGAAGTAAATCGATGGGGATGGTAGATTCACAATGACTATTTAACCAATAATGAAAGGGTTATATATATTGCAACATCTTTATAGGTATAGGTAAAGTTAGAGTACATTAGATTAAAAACAAAGATCAAGATTAAAATATCAAATTTGAATCTTAACCTTTAATATTAATTCAATGGTTAAAGATATTTAATTTTACCTATAAAGTTGAATCAACTTTAAAGGATTCTTATCCTAATAAAAGTGTTAAAGTGGTTGTCGTAGCAGGCGCTGTGCATTTGCAAAAATTAAAGTTTAATCAAGTTAACTAATTGAGATTAGTTAAGCTAATTCTCCTTTAAAAGCATGAGATCATGATATGGTTTAGTTAAGACATAATTAAATGATTTATCGTGTGATTAAGCTCCTATTTGGTTCCATGATAATCTATATCATGATTTAACTACTTTAGTATGATTTAAATCGACTATGATGAACAAATACCAAATTTTAAAGTCTAATGCAACGACTTGTTACAAAAACGTTGAATTTGGCCTGAAAACGATTTTTTTTCGTATTAAGTGTTTTGTCAAAACAAAAAGCCTTTCAAGACGTCACTTTTCATGAAGTTAAACACCAAAGATGACACTAGTGAAATGATTTAAATGCCCACCCTTTTTCCTTGGCAAATTAATCTTGACATACACAAGAATTATGTATTATTGATTCATGCGATTGTTGGATAGTTTTGATGTATAATCATAGATCCAAAATTATTTACATCTTCATGTTATCATTAATTTTATATTAAGTGCTTGTGAATTTATTTCTGATTAATCTGTCTATATTTAATCATTGGGGTTAACGAACATGATATGAAATCAATCAATCCGTCTTTAATCCATTGTATATGATGACTCTAATCTAGGGAGTGAGCGTAGAATTAATATGATTAGATCTAAACGATTGTAACTTAAACTAGTCTCGTCACTTGAATAGCTCATTACTTGGTCGCTCTCAGCGAGGATCCTCATATACATAAAGATAAAATCATACTTACAGGTTTAAAGCTTAATCTTAATTAGATGAATCTAGCGAGAATCTTAATTAACGGGTTGGGTGACTTTATCAAGAATCCTTACCACTTAGACTCAAGTCGAGAATCCCAGTCATGACAAGTCGTCCAACAATCTAACATGATAAATTAAGTAGTCTCTACATGTGATCCGATCCCAAACACGTATGTTTCTTATAAGTATTGTCTACAACTTTCGCAATTAATTAACTAGGCAGAACTCCTAAAGACGAATGGTTGAGACCTTTACATTAATCTTTACTTTTATGCATTTTAATTTAATTAAAAACGTTACACCCCCAACTGCAAGCATCACATATTTTTTCTATTTTACTAAGCACGTATCCTCAAGAACGATCATGAGCTAACCTAACTACTATCCTACAAACGAGCGGGTCCATGTCCGTGAGTGAGTGTGTAGTCGATAAGTATTTCCTTGTAAAAATAAGCTTTAAAACCTGAATACACATCAATCACCACATAATCTTACAAGTCTTATCCCACAACCTGGTTAACTCACAAATTAGTCACGCTAAAAACTCCTCTGGTTTGAATGAAGATTTAATGTGTACATATACATAAGATTTAACTCACAAATTAGTCTGTGATAGCATATTCATTTAATCAGTCAGGCTAATCCTGTATCAGTTATCATCTTAGATGTAATGTTACCTCGCTAAAGAGTTGGAATGTAATGGCATTTGATCGAAGAACATGATACACTTCAGATATAAAATGAACACAAGTAAAGAATGATCGTCTGGATGAGGAGTCTTGTATTCTTGGTCTCTCCAGCATACCCCATTTTGGGCTTTTGGCCATCATTTTTGACCCAAACCCTTTTGTATGCCTTTCAAACTACCGGTATAGACTTTCCCCTACTTTCAGTATCTTTAGGGCTTTAGCCCACTGACCTATTAAACCTTTGTGGTGGGGTTGTGCCTACATGCTAGATTTCAGGAGCCATTGCTCCTAATCCGAGTAATTTTGGCCGCTCGATCACTTGAATGGGCTCGGCTATTCCTCTACCATTTTTCCCCAATCCACCTCCATCCACAAACCCCATTTTTGCCAACATTTTTGAACCAAAACCCGTTGTGTGCGTCTCAAAGGCGCCATAACTTGATGAGATGGCAGTTTGGTGTCTTGGCTTTGATTCATCAAAGGACGTCATATCTGGTTCAGATTCCATCTTACCACTAGATATAAATGACACGGCCCCGTAAGTGCCAGTTTTGTCTCTCTCTCTCCTTTTTATCTTGCTTGATTCACCAAAAGTCTTGTTTTTGGTCAATCTAAAGTCTAACATGCTTAAACCAGAGGTTCCTCTCAAAGCCTTCTTCATTTTCTTCAAAGCCCTCCTCCTTTTCCTTGAAGCCTTCTTCCTTTCTTTTGAGGTCATCTTGGTAATTGGTGGAGTGTTAACCGAAAAGTCAGCTTCTTCATTGCTGACTCCTATTAGCTGTAACATAGAAGTAGACAAAACATACTGTAATAATTGCTGGTATATTGGGTCACTGTAAGAAGGTTGAGTCATCAGATGTGGTCCTTGTGGAGAAACATAAGCAGATTTTGGGATAGTGTAGGAGTTGTGACCCTGAGGGCACCCATCAACATGATTCTGAACCGGTTGTAAGACTAAAGCACTGTGTTCACCATCCAAGCCAACTGTATGATCACGAGGATCCACCTCAGGCATTGTCCTATACCTGTTACAGGATGAACTCAGATTAATACATTTATAAACTATCCTACAATGGTTGAAAAAAATTACAAAAACCCTTAAGTGCACCATACAACAGTAACTCGCTATGCAAAATGTAATATTCAGAAAAGAAAAAAAAAATCATATTTAGAAGCACAGGTTCCAATAACAAAAATTCGACAATTTCTAGATACAAAACAGGCAATTGTACAAGTGGCTTAAAGTATATTCAAGTTACTACAACATGATAATACTTTTGTGATCATAAAGTTCATACTAAATGATTTGAAATTACAAAAACAACTTGTACATGAAAATGGCAATGGCAGGTCAACCCAGCATAAACTTTAAAATGTTACATTGTGTCAACATTTTAAACACTTTTTAGCAAAGACTATATAGACGCCTTACAAACATTCAACTGATGATAACGCAAGTAAGTAATATAGCTCAAACTAAAAAGAAACAACCTAAACATCAGATATTGAGATGCTATTCACAACAGAGTCCTTAAGGCTAAAAGGTAGTATTAGAAAGCACTGTACCTTGAATATGGTTCATTAGAGAGGTATGGTGGTTGATTCTCAGCAAATTCATATGGATTAACAGGGGCTGGAGGGGCTTGATGAGGGGTGGGACGGTGTAAATGTGGATTTAGCTCATTTCTCAGAACGAACTGAGGCTGCGTTATTGGTTGTGAACAATTATGTAAAGGTCCAACATGATAAGGTCGATAGCAATTCTGTGAATATGGCGTTAATGAAGAATTAAGCCTTCCATTACTTGCCGGAGCTGGCATCCTTGGTCCCGGTACGCCATTAGGTTCTAAAGCTAGCTTCTGTGTTCCGGGTGCAGCATACCTGTGACAGAATGAACTCAGATTAATACATTTATAAACAATCCTACAATGGTTGCAAAAAATTACAAAAACCCTTAAGTGCACCACACAGCAGTAACTCAATATGAAAAATGTACTATTCAGAAAAGAAAAAAAAAATCATATTTAGAAGCACCGGTTCCAATAACAAAAATTCGACAATTTTTAGAAACAAAACAGGTCAAATGTACAAGTGGCTTAAAGTATATTCAAGTTACTACAACATGATAATACTTTTGTGATCATAAAGTTCATACTAAATGATTTGAAATTACAAAAACAGCTTGTACATGAAAAAGGTAATGGCAGGTCAACCCAGCATAAACTTTAAAAAGTTACATTGTGTCAACATTTTAAACACTTTTTAGCAAAGACTATATAGACGCCTTACAAACATTCAACTGATGATAACGCAAGTAAGTAATATAGCTCAAACTAAAAAGAAACAACCTAAACATCAGATATTGGGATGCTATTCACAACAGAGTCCTTAAGGCTAAAAGGTAGTATCAGAAAGCACTGTACCTTGAATATGGTTCATTAGAGAGGTATGGTGGTTGATTCTCAGCAAATTCATATGGATTAACAGGGGCTTGATGAGGGGTGGGACGGTGTAAATGTGGATTTAGCTCATTTCTCAGAACGAACTGAGGCTGCGTTATTTGTTGTGAACAATTATGTAAAGGTCCAACATGATAAGGTCGATAGCAATTCTGTGAATATGGCGTTAATGAAGAATTAAGCCTTCCATTACTTGCCGGAGCTGGCATCCTTGGTCCCGGTACGCCATTAGGTTCTAAAGCTAGCTTCTGTGTTCCGGGTGCAGCATACCTGTGACAGAATGAACTCAAATTAATACATTTATAAACTATCCTACAATGGTTGAAAAAATTACAAAAACACTTGTACATGAAAAAGGTAATGGCAGGTCAACCCAGCATAAACTTTAAAAAGTTACATTGTGTCAACATTTTAAACACTTTTTAGCAAAGACTATATAGACGCCTTACAAACATTCAACTGATGATAACGCAAGTAAGTAATATAGCTCAAACTAAAAAGAAACAACCTAAACATCAGATATTGGGATGCTATTCACAACAGAGTCCTTAAGGCTAAAAGGTAGTATCAGAAAGCACTGTACCTTGAATATGGTTCATTAGAGAGGTATGGTGGTTGATTCTCAGCAACTTCATATGGATTAACAGGGGCTTGATGAGGGGTGGGACGGTGTAAATGTGGATTTAACTCATTTCTCAGAACGAACTGAGGCTGCGTTATTTGTTGTGAACAATTATGTAAAGGTCCAACATGATAAGGTCGATAGCAATTCTGTGAATATGGCGTTAATGAAGAATTAAGCCTTCCATTACTTGCCGGAGCTGGCATCCTTGGTCCCGGTACGCCATTAGGTTCTAAAGCTAGCTTCTGTGTTCCGGGTACAGCATACCTGTGACAGAATGAACTCAAATTAATACATTTATAAACTATCCTACAATGGTTGCAAAAAATTACAAAAACCCTTAAGTGCACCACACAACAGTAACTCAATATGAAAAATGTACTATTCAGAAAAGAAAAAAAAAATCATATTTAGAAGCACCGATTCCAATAACAAAAATTCGACAATTTTTAGAAACAAAACAGGTCAAATGTACAAGTGGCTTAAAGTATATTCAAGTTACTACAACATGATAATACTTTTGTGATCATAAAGTTCATACTAAATGATTTGAAATTACAAAAACCCTTAAGTGCACCACACAACAGTAACTCAATATGCAAAATATACTATTCAGAAAAGAAAAAAAAAATCATATTTAGAAGCACCGATTCCAATAACAAAAATTCGACAATTTTTAGAAACAAAACAGGTCAAATGTACAAGTGGCTTAAAGTATATTCAAGTTACTACAACATGATAATACTTTTGTGATCATAAAGTTCATACTAAATGATTTGAAATTACAAAAACCCTTAAGTGCACCACACAACAGTAACTCAATATGCAAAATATACTATTCAGAAAAGAAAAAAAAAATCATATTTAGAAGCACCGATTCCAATAACAAAAATTCGACAATTTTTAGAAACAAAACAGGTCAAATGTACAAGTGGCTTAAAGTATATTCAAGTTACTACAACATGATAATACTTTTGTGATCATAAAGTTCATACTAAATGATTTGAAATTACAAAAACAACTTGTACATGAAAAAGGTAATGGCAGGTCAACCAGCATAAACTTTAAAAAGTTACATTGTGTCAACATTTTAAACACTTTTTAGCAAAGACTATATAGACGCCTTACAAACATTCAACTGATGATAACGCAAGTAAGTAATATAGCTCAAACTAAAAAGAAACAACCTAAACATCAGATATTGGGATGCTATTCACAACAGAGTCCTTAAGGCTAAAAGGTAGTATCAGAAAGCACTGTACCTTGAATATGGTTCATTAGAGAGGTATGGTGGTTGATTCTCAGCAAATTCATATGGATTAACAGGGGCTTGATGAGGGGTGGGACGGTGTAAATGTGGATTTAACTCATTTCTCAGAACGAACTGAGGCTGCGTTATTTGTTGTGAACAATTATGTAAAGGTCCAACATGATAAGGTCGATAGCAATTCTGTGAATATGGCGTTAATGAAGAATTAAGCCTTCCATTACTTGCCGGAGCTGGCATCCTTGGTCCCGGTACGCCATTAGGTTCTAAAGCTAGCTTCTGTGTTCCGGGTGCAGCATACCTGTGACAGAATGAACTCAAATTAATACATTTATAAACTATCCTACAATGGTTGCAAAAAATTACAAAAACCCTTAAGTGCACCACACAACAGTAACTCAATATGCAAAATGTACTATTCAGAAAAGAAAAAAAAAATCATATTTAGAAGCACCGATTCCAATAACAAAAATTCGACAATTTTTAGAAACAAAACAGGTCAAATGTACAAGTGGCTTAAAGTATATTCAAGTTACTACAACATGATAATACTTTTGTGATCATAAAGTTCATACTAAATGATTTGAAATTACAAAAACAACTTGTACATGAAAAAGGTAATGGCAGGTCAACCAGCATAAACTTTAAAAAGTTACATTGTGTCAACATTTTAAACACTTTTTAGCAAAGACTATATAGACGCCTTACAAACATTCAACTGATGATAACGCAAGTAAGTAATATAGCTCAAACTAAAAAGAAACAACCTAAACATCAGATATTGGGATGCTATTCACAACAGAGTCCTTAAGGCTAAAAGGTAGTATCAGAAAGCACTGTACCTTGAATATGGTTCATTAGAGAGGTATGGTGGTTGATTCTCAGCAAATTCATATGGATTAACAGAGGTTGGAGGGGCTTGATGAGGGGTGGGACGGTGTAAATGTGGATTTAGCTCATTTCTCAGAACGAACTGAGACTGCGTTATTTGTTGTGAAGAATTATGTAAAGGTCCAACCTGATAAGGTCGATAGCAATTATGTGAATATGGCGTTAATGAAGAATTAAGCCTTCCATTACTTTCCAGAGCTGGCATCCTTGGTCCCGGTACGCCATTAGGTGCTAAAGCTAGCATCTGAGTTCCGGGTGCAGCATAATCTGCTGCAGGGTGTAGTGAAGTAGTCGATGGTGCAACAATGGGCTTAAACAACAACAGAAGGTCTCTCACCTGCATTCAAATGTTCGAGAATTAACCATTAGCCATATGTAACAACTTGCATATATTTTACTAAAAATGTTCAATTCAATGCCTAAAATGCCAATTAATAGGGGGAAAAATAGCGTGAACTTGTGATCCGCAATTAAAGTTATTAATATCAGCGGATGTTTATTATGGAGAAAAAAGGTAAAGTCGGTTTTTAGTATTCTGAAGGAGAATGTTGCATGATTTGGGGCCACAGAGGCTAGTTGATAGCCATATAATGTCAAATATAAAAACAACAAGATACCTGATTCAAAACGCACCCAAGAAGTGCATTATATACCATTAATATCTCTTTATAAACATCATGATCAAATCAATATATTTAACTGAAGATAGCATAAGTAGTGCAAACCTGCTGAGCATTAAGTTCTGGTGTAAATTTGGAGCCTTGATAATTGTCTTTAATAGCAGTTCTGAAAGAACTCACGGGCAGCGGAATACAATCGTTGCAAATTTTGAATTGCACCTGAGATAATTACAAAGTACTATAAAGCCGTTTTATAAACAGAAAATTACATTTTTTTTTCTTCCCTTTTTTAATTATTTAATTAAAGGCATAACAATAATAACAACATCAAACAAGTAAATTGGGTGGATCAAATCAAGTGAGCAGTCTAATGATTGCAATGTGGTTTTAGCATATTGTAACAGTATCCTATTGCAACCACCAATGTCGCCATTATTTATATATATACCATTTAAAGTAGCTTTAGCTACAATGAAGCAGCTAGCCTGGCTGCTGTGCAACAGCTTGGTAGCCTGCCTGCTTGCTCTTTTTTCTTTTTTATAATTTTATTCGCTTTTTAATCATCCTGACTGGCAGGCATGCAGGATGATGTGTAGCTTCCTGTAAGCATGCCTGCTTTATATTTTGTTTAGCCTTTTTGTTTTTTGTCACGCTTTTACCTAATGTTTACTTTTCATTTACCTTTTTTTTCCATTTATGTTGCTGCGTATGTGCTTATAAGCATGCCTTTTTGATTTCTTTTTTAGCCTTTTTTCATTTTTTGGTCATGCTTTTACCTAACGTTTGCTTTTCATTTGTCTGTTTTTTTTTTTTTTTCATTAATTTGTAAGAGTTTATTTAAGGGTTCTCTTAAGCAAGTAAACAGTTAATATTTATTATCCCCGGCCAACGGCCAGGCAATCCCCTGTTACTTATGTTCGGTAAAATGTATTTAAAACAAATGTTATATATTTTGTAGTTAACGAAAACTGAACATGACAAAACCGTGACGAAGCGCAGAGTGATTTTCTAGTTGTCATACAAAATGAAAGCTTATATTTATGTCATGTGCATCATCGTTATTGTCATCATCAAATCTTGATTGAACTCCATTATTTCTATTATTAACTTCAAGCCGATTACTTATATATGGGTCAATTTGGGTCATCTTATATCTAAGTGCAAAAAATTAAACTTAAGCTACCAAGAAGATTGGCTGTATGGGTCGAGAAAGTCATCCAATGATCATTTTTAAAGCATACGATCTCCTAAACCACTAATATTAATAATAAAAGAATTATACTAGTTTAAGTGTTGATATTTAACACAAAATAATTTATTAAATTTTTTGATAGTTCTTGACAGATACTGTTATCAGGAGTTAAGTATCCATTATTACCAAAAGACCCATTTTGACATGACATGTTACCCAACCCACCCATATTTCGGCTTCTTGAAACAAGAAAATAGATGGGTGTACACTTACCTGTGCTGGAAACCTTCCCCCAAAAGCAGATGGGTGCAAGTTCATCCCTCCCTTGGAAGCGGCCTCGTACACACCATAGAGAAGCTTCGCTTCAAAATCGAACAGAAATAGCTTGGTACCCGGTTTGATCTTCTCAACAACTTCCCTTCTTCCCGCAGGAAGCCCAAAAACACGGTTTAGGTAACACTCCGGTTTTGTCACTCCACTGCACATGAATATGAAACCGAATAGCTCCCCTTCTTTCTGGGTAGCAAGAGGAGCCATCCGACAGCTTTCTGTAGAATTAATGAGAATCCAAAATGAAAATCCATAACTTTATATCAACAAACTTCTCAGATAATATATCTTCTATACACCATGTACAGCATATATGAGAATCAAATAAACAAGTTCTAGATATGTTTCAATATCTTAATTGTTCATCTTATGACAAAAGCGTACAACTATACAAACAACATTATAATGTCCAAGACAAGACACAAAACGGAATACGCCAAAAGTCTCCAATGCTATGACACACTCTATAACGTTATTCAACTATACACATACCATAATCCAATCTAAAACGTCAACCACTAAACCGTTGTTGCAAAAATAAAACAAAAAAATCAACTGCATACACTTATGTAGTCGATTTCCATACTCCTTTAGTCCTAAAATAAATAAATTTTCAACTTACTATTATAATGTGTCCTGAATTACTGTCCACTACTAAGATTCGACATTGTTGATTACGTTTCTCATATTAGCCCTAATTGAAATCAGGGTGCGTTTGGCTTGTAGTCGGGTTTTAAACTACAGATATGTATTTCATTCCCATTCCTCTATCTATCTCGAAACCATCGAATCAAATGCACCCGATACCGATAGCATTCAGTAATACAAAATCCCAAGAAGCTATGTACTTATATGGTAATGGGAAAACCTGTGATTATTATTATAGTAAATATTTTGTTGACTTTATATAGGAATCATCAATCATAATCTTCATAGTTACTATAACAATTCAAAGAATAAATTGGAACAATAAATATATATACATATAGATTACAATGAAATAAAAAAGTGGGAAATAAAGAAAACAAAAAGGGTGATCAGATAGGTGAAATTACCTGTGCGAGTATTGAAAGCACTGATAAGAGATTTAGAGGCACAGAGAATATGGGCGTATTAAGGTAATACTAGATTTGGGGGTGGAGGGGGGGGGGGGGTGGAGGACTGGTGGTGACGTGATGGTTTCTTTTCTTTTTTTGGGAATGGCAGGTGGTGATGGTGGTTGGTTTCCCGGATAAAAAAAAAAAAAAAAAAAAAAAAAAAAAAAAAAAAAAAAAAAAAAAAAAAAAAAAAAAAAAAAAAAAAAAAAAAAAAAAAAAAAAAAAAAAAAAAAAAAAAAAAAAAAAAAAAAAAAAAAAAAAAAAAAAAAAAAAAAAAAAAAAAAAAAAAAAAAAAAAAAAAAAAAAAAAAAAAAAAAAAAAAAAAAAAAAAAAAAAAAAAAAAAAAAAAAAAAAAAAAAAAAAAAAAAAAAAAAAAAAAAAAAAAAAAAAAAAAAAAAAAAAAAAAAAAAAAAAAAAAAAAAAAAAAAAAAAAAAAAAAAAAAAAAAAAAAAAAAAAAAAAAAAAAAAAAAAAAAAAAAAAAAAAAAAAAAAAAAAAAAAAAAAAAAAAAAAAAAAAAAAAAAAAAAAAAAAAAAAAAAAAAAAAAAAAAAAAAAAAAAAAAAAAAAAAAAAAAAAAAAAAAAAAAAAAAAAAAAAAAAAAAAAAAAAAAAAAAAAAAAAAAAAAAAAAAAAAAAAAAAAAAAAAAAAAAAAAAAAAAAAAAAAAAAAAAAAAAAAAAAAAAAAAAAAAAAAAAAAAAAAAAAAAAAAAAAAAAAAAAAAAAAAAAAAAAAAAAAAAAAAAAAAAAAAAAAAAAAAAAAAAAAAAAAAAAAAAAAAAAAAAAAAAAAAAAAAAAAAAAAAAAAAAAAAAAAAAAAAAAAAAAAAAAAAAAAAAAAAAAAAAAAAAAAAAAAAAAAAAAAAAAAAAAAAAAAAAAAAAAAAAAAAAAAAAAAAAAAAAAAAAAAACACGGTTTAGGTAACACTCCGGTTTTGTCACTCCACTGCACATGAATATGAAACCGAATAGCTCCCCTTCTTTCTGGGTAGCAAGAGGAGCCATCCGACAGCTTTCTGTAGAATTAATGAGAATCCAAAATGAAAATCCATAACTTTATATCAACAAACTTCTCAGATAATATATCTTCTATACACCATGTACAGCATATATGAGAATCAAATAAACAAGTTCTAGATATGTTTCAATATCTTAATTGTTCATCTTATGACAAAAGCGTACAACTATACAAACAACATTATAATGTCCAAGACAAGACACAAAACGGAATACGCCAAAAGTCTCCAATGCTATGACACACTCTATAACGTTATTCAACTATACACATACCATAATCCAATCTAAAACGTCAACCACTAAACCGTTGTTGCAAAAATAAAACAAAAAAATCAACTGCATACACTTATGTAGTCGATTTCCATACTCCTTTAGTCCTAAAATAAATAAATTTTCAACTTACTATTATAATGTAACAATTATCATTTTAGTCCGCTAACTAATGTAATAATAAATTGACAAACAATCCGTAAACTCAATAATTCAAATCTTGTGAAACTATAGTGACCAACCAAAAATAATGGCTTTCGTATTCATCAACTGTTTTGTTCAAAAGTGTCGACCACATCACTAAAATATCTTGATATTATAAGCAACTTGTACGACAACTACTTGCATGATTATGACTATCTATAACTCTCTAATTGAATAATAGACATAAAGTTGGCCATGGAAATTAACAAGAAACAAACAACACCCGTGACAACTCTCTTATTATTGATGATCTACTCCACTAACTCTATAACTATATATATTATGAACTCTTTTAAATTTCGAAGACGAAATCATTTTAACTGGGGAATAATGTAACAACCGTCACCTGAACGACACGTTCAGATTATACTCTTCCAATCATCACTATTATAGTGTAACAATTATCATTTTAGTCCGCTAACTAATGTAATAATAAATTGACAAACAATCCGTAAACTCAATAATTCAAATCTTGTGAAACTATAGTGACCAACCAAAAATAATGGCTTTCGTATTCATCAACTGTTTTGTTCAAAAGTGTCGACCACATCACTAAAATATCTTGATATTATAAGCAACTTGTACGACAACTACTTGCATGATTATGACTATCTATAACTCTCTAATTGAATAATAGACATAAAGTTGGCCATGGAAATTAACAAGAAACAAACAACACCCGTGACAACTCTCTTATTATTGATGATCTACTCCACTAACTCTATAACTATATATATTATGAACTCTTTTAAATTTCGAAGACGAAATCATTTTAACTGGGGAATAATGTAACAACCGTCACCTGAACGACACGTTCAGATTATACTCTTCCAATCATCACTATTATAGTGTAACAATTATCATTTTAGTCCGCTAACTAATGTAATAATAAATTGACAAACAATCCGTAAACTCAATAATTCAAATCTTGTGAAACTATAGTGACCAACCAAAAATAATGGCTTTCGTATTCATCAACTGTTTTGTTCAAAAGTGTCGACCACATCACTAAAATATCTTGATATTATAAGCAACTTGTACGACAACTACTTGCATGATTATGACTATCTATAACTCTCTAATTGAATAATAGACATAAAGTTGGCCATGGAAATTAACAAGAAACAAACAACACCCGTGACAACTCTCTTATTATTGATGATCTACTCATAACTATAATATATATATTATATATATATACACATTATATATGAGCACACCACACACACTTAACAAATCACACACACATACGAGACACACATTCTCGTCTCTCCCTCTCTCTCACGTCCCTCATGCAACCACCACCACGTACTACTGCTGCTGCTTTGTTATTCGCAGCCAAAATGGTTGCTGCCACGGAGCCATCGCTGCAAGATTTCTTGCTGCTGCTCGAATACTACTATAGCTGCCGCTGCTACTGTTTGGTACACCATCACCGAACCATCACCTAACTATTGCTGCTGCCGTATACTACAACCTCTACCATCATCACCCTGCTGCCCGTTCTCCTCTGGCCAAACAGCAGCAAACAAGTTGTGATCAGCCCTGAACCAGCCTTAGAAACGAGACCCAGCAGCCCTCGTGTTCACTGTTTTTCCACTTAAAAGGTTAATCTTGATGTCCTTTTCGTTTATCATTATTCATGTTTCGATGTTTGCAATCTTTCTGATGTCGTTCTTCCTTCTGATCGAGGCCGTAACAAACTGGAAATCACTTTTCAAGGGTGACCCAACAACTTATTTGGTTGTCCAAACAATCTCACAAACCAGGTCATTCGGCTATCTAAGGTTGTTACCTTGATTCATTCTTGTTTGAAGCTTATACAACTCGAGTTTTTCTAAAACATATACACGAATTAATGATCATGTTGCATACATGATAAGTAAAATTTACAATAAACAAGTATATATATATATATATATACCAGTATGTGTGCGTGATATTATATCAGTATGTATGTATGCGTTATAAACATAAGGATGCGTATTTGGGTGTAAAATGTGTGTGTGTTCAGCCGTGGCCCCTGAAACAAGTACTATATCATCAATTGTTTTATGCAAAGCAAGTCACGTGAAAGTCTTGTAATGAATAAATTACTATACCCAAAGTGACTTGTGAGTGAGTAGATGAGACAAAATCCAAACATTTAAATGAACAAAATTGTATATTTTCAAGTGATACACATCGGTCTCATTAAATTCGGGTTTCATTAAATAGTTTTTGGAATGAAAAATTAACGTCTAAATATCCATATGAATTGAAAGACAAGATTTTTAAACCATACATAATTGACATGGACTTAAACTTATCACATTAAACGTATGTTATCGGAAGGATAAAAGTAAACTTGAAAACATTAAAATAGGTTAACAAAGAATAACCAAGTGGCGAAATAATATAGCTTGACAACTAAACGACGACACAACATATATGGCATTTCTTAAGACACTAGTATAAGACATAGGCTAGTACAATGAGTTCTAGTATTTACTATTTGATTTGATGACAGTGTATGACATTTGGACTATTCATGTGATTACTGGATGATTTTCAGAATACATATTGATCTAAGGACGTCAGGTGAGTTTCGTAGCTCCCTACTCAATTGAGATTCGGGCTGAAAAGTGTACACTTTGATTGTTCGATTATTTGGTTGATTCGATTGATGGATGGTTTTGATTGATTGGGTGATGGTTTACGCATATGATTTTGATATTTATGATTATTTAGGATAGATGTACATACATGGAAGTCGGTTATGCCTTCAAAGGGTTTTAGATGTGGTGGGAAGGTTGCGGGTGACCCTATAAATAAGCATCTAGGACTCGTTGAAAGTAGAATCCTCCTAAATGTATGTACATATAGTTTTGGTTGTTTTGTTGGACATATGAACATGTTTATTAATGATTATGCTTATTGAGACGTACTTGTTGTGTGCATTGAAAACTTACACCAAGGCAAGTTGTTTAACTGTAAGGCCACCAAGGCAAGTTGTTGAACTGTAAGGCCACATTTTGAGTACTTTAAGTACTATATGTACATCCGAGTGTATAGACGTATACACTTGTGTTGAATTGATGATATGATATGATTTACACCACGATGTGGACCAAGTATTGTGATACTTGATGATTTTGAGGTACATTGCATGACATTGACTCGCATATGATGCACGTATTGACATTTATACATATTTGATACATTGCATGACATTGACATGCATTCTGTAACACCCCAAGCTGGGCCCGGAATATTAAGAAAATTATATAGCGCACAGTGGAATTATCGTAGAACATAAACTATATGAATACGTTGGACTCAGTGAATCCAACTTATTAAGTTAAGAACAAGCACAAATTTCAATACAAGCATATAATCATCATACATTCACAAGCAAATTCATAAGATAGTATTTAATTCTAGACACGATGCAATGGTTGGGAAAATGAATCCTTGATCCATCTAAGTCCAAGCCCTGGTCCACAAGCAACATCATTTATACTTCATGCCTTGGAATAACTTGGTTACCTGAAAAGTGTACTAAGCATAGTCAACACAAGGTTGGTGAGTTCGTAGTAAGGGTTTACAAGAAACCATCCTCAATAACATTATCATAAGTAATAACAACATCAACAAAGTAATTATAACAAACCCATATACGTCACCTGTTAGACAATTGAGGTTATCATATCGTTCACTTTATCAAATAAGTAACAAATGATGCCAAATAGTTCATATACTGTCAAGTACAAATGATATCATTACCAATAAATGTATTGTATACACGTCAATGTCATGCAATGTATCAAATGTGTATAAATGTCAATGCGTGCATCATATGTGTATCAATGTTATGCGATGTACCTCAAAATCATCAAGTATCACAATGCTTAGTCCATATCGTGGTGTTAATCATATCAAGTCATCAAGTATGGCCAATACTTGGCATCAAGTACTTGAAAGTACTCGGATGTACATATACATATAGTACCCAAGGTACTCGAAATGTGGCCTTACAGTTCAACAACTTGCCTTAGTGGCCTTATAGTTAAACAACTTGCCTTGGTAGCCTTACGGTTAAACAACTTTGCCTTAACAGTTCACCAACCGAATCCCATAAATCGGTTTCCCCAAATCCAACCACAAGTCAAACAATCAACCAACAACAGAAACTATACATACATACACTTAGGAGGATTCTACTTTCAACGAGTCCTAGATGCTTATATATATATCATTTATATTGTCATGTAATAAAAGTATTCAAGTTTTATAAAATTTGGTATACATCTTTAAATTGAATAATCCAAACCAAGCCATAATCTACAACTTGACACCATTAAAATACTTATAAATTATGATTAAGAGATCAAGAATTATTACCTTATATGTGCACTTAATCAAAAGGATATTTAAAGGAATGATCAAAGATGACTTAAAACTAAGAACTACTGAAATTCCAGCCCTCTG
>CM067173.1:56210989-56403489 GCA_034093135.1 Erigeron breviscapus
AGGATCCTCAGTATGAGGATCCTCAGTATGAGGATGCAGAGCATGAGGATGCTCAGTATGAGGATCTCAGTATGAGGATCCTCAGTATGAGGATGCTCAGTATGAGGATCCTCAGTATGAGGATCTCAGTATGAGGATGCTCAGTATGAGGATCCTCAGTATGAGGATCTCAGTATGAGGATGCTCAGTATGAGGATCTCAGTATGAGGATCCTCAGTATGAGGATCTCAGTATGAGGATCTCAGTATGAGGATGCTCAGATGAGGATCTCAGTATGAGGATGCTCAGTATGAGGATCCTCAGTATGAGGATCCTCAGTATGAGGATGCTCAGTATGAGGATGCCTCAGTATGAGGATCTCAGTATGAGGATCTCAGTATGAGGATGCTCAGTATGAGGATCCTCAGTATGAGGATCTCAGTATGAGGATCCTCAGTATGAGGATGCTCAGTATGAGGATCTCAGTATGAGGATCTCAGTATGAGGATCCTCAGTATGAGGATGCTCAGTATGAGGATGCTCAGTATGAGGATCTCAGTATGAGGATCCTCAGTATGAGGATCTCAGTATGAGGATCTCAGTATGAGGATGCTCAGTATGAGGATCCTCAGTATGAGGATGCTCAGATGAGGATGCTCAGTATGAGGATCTCAGTATGAGGATCCTCAGTATGAGGATCCTCAGTATGAGGATGCTCAGTATGAGGATCTCAGTATGAGGATGCTCAGTATGAGGATCCTCAGTATGAGGATGCTCAGTATGAGGATCTCAGTATGAGGATGCTCAGTATGAGGATCCTCAGTATGAGGATGCTCAGTATGAGGATCTCAGTATGAGGATGCTCAGTATGAGGATCCTCAGTATGAGGATCTCAGTATGAGGATGCTCAGTATGAGGATCTCAGTATGAGGATCCTCAGTATGAGGATCTCAGTATGAGGATCTCAGTATGAGGATCTCAGTATGAGGATCCTCAGTATGAGGATGCTCAGATGAGGATCCTCAGTATGAGGATGCTCAGATGAGGATCTCAGTATGAGGATCTCAGTATGAGGATCTCAGTATGAGGATCCTCAGTATGAGGATGCTCAGTATGAGGATCTCAGTATGAGGATCTCAGTATGAGGATCCTCAGTATGAGGATGCTCAGTATGAGGATGCCTCAGTATGAGGATCTCAGTATGAGGATCTCAGTATGAGGATGCTCAGTATGAGGATCCTCAGTATGAGGATCTCAGTATGAGGATCTCAGTATGAGGATGCTCAGTATGAGGATCCTCAGTATGAGGATCTCAGTATGAGGATCCTCAGTATGAGGATGCTCAGTATGAGGATGCTCAGTATGAGGATCTCAGTATGAGGATCCTCAGTATGAGGATGCTCAGTATGAGGATCTCAGTATGAGGATCTCAGTATGAGGATCCTCAGTATGAGGATGCTCAGTATGAGGATGCCTCAGTATGAGGATCTCAGTATGAGGATCTCAGTATGAGGATGCTCAGTATGAGGATCCTCAGTATGAGGATCCTCAGTATGAGGATCTCAGTATGAGGATGCTCAGTATGAGGATCCTCAGTATGAGGATCCTCAGTATGAGGATGCTCAGTATGAGGATCTCAGTATGAGGATGCTCAGTATGAGGATCCTCAGTATGAGGATGCTCAGTATGAGGATCCTCAGTATGAGGATGCTCAGTATGAGGATCTCAGTATGAGGATGCTCAGTATGAGGATCCTCAGTATGAGGATGCTCAGTATGAGGATCCTCAGTATGAGGATCCTCAGTATGAGGATGCTCAGCATGAGGATGCTCAGTATGAGGATCTCAGTATGAGGATCCTCAGTATGAGGATCTCAGTATGAGGATCTCAGTATGAGGATGCTCAGTATGAGGATCCTCAGTATGAGGATGCTCAGCATGAGGATGCTCAGTATGAGGATCCTCAGTATGAGGATCCTCAGTATGAGGATGCAGAGCATGAGGATGCTCAGTATGAGGATCTCAGTATGAGGATCCTCAGTATGAGGATCTCAGTATGAGGATCTCAGTATGAGGATGCCTAGTAGAGGATCCTCAGTATGAGGATGCACAAAATGCAGAGAATGAAGATGCTCAGCATGAGGATGCTCACTATGAGGATCCTCAGTATGAGGATCCTCAGTATGAGGATGCAGAGGATGATCAGGGTGGTGAATATTATGAAGACGTTGATCAAGGAATTCGTGTTGGAAATGTACCGAGGGGACTTAGAAGCGGCGTCAGGACCTGTACTTACAAGAACTTCAAAGACTGTGGTGTGCAAGAGTATGATGGTAGAGGTGGAGCAGTCAAGTTTATCCAATGGTTAGAAAAGATGGAAGCTGTGATTGGTATTAGCGAATGTACCCCTGAGCAAAGGGTTAAGTATGTGGCAGGCTCATTCACTAAAGATGCTTTGTCTTGGTGGAACACTCAGTGCCGAGTCAGAGGTAGATTAGCGGCAGAGGCGATGTCTTGGTACAACTTCAGAGAGTTGATGATGAGGAAGTTCTGTACAACAACCGAACTGGTGAGGCTAGAACGAGAGTTTTTGGAACATAAGATGGTTGGTGCTGATCATGCTAGATATACTACCCGTTTTAATGAACTGTCAAGGCTCGTTCCACATTTGGTTGAACCTGAGAACAAGGGTATAGAAAAGTATCTTCGTGGGTTAATTCCTCAGTTAGGTCGACTATGGCTGCTGTTCACCCACTTACCCTGGAGGAGGCTATATTAAGGTCTGAGGCTATGACAGAGGAGTTGGTTCAGTGTAGAACTATTACTGTTGTTGGAACAAAAAGGAAGGAAAGCAGTGGGGCGAGTAGTAGTAAGAAAGTTTGGCGATCTGATGGGAAGAGACGGGACAGAGGCAAGGTATTTGCAGTGACTGATGCTGGCAAAAAGGAATATGTGGGTCCTCACCCTAAGTGTACCAAGTGCAATCTTCATCATGCAACAAATCAGAATTGCTTAACATGCTACAACTGCAATAAGACTGGGCATTTGGCAAACTACTGTAGGGAACCAAGGACTCAGGTGGCACCATTGAATAGGGCACCATTGAATGTTGTACCATTGAATCAAAGGGGACCAACTAGAGTTCGTGGGGCATGTTATGAATGTGGGTCTACTGAGCACTACCGAAACACATGTCCTCAATGGGTTGGGCAACAGGTTCAAGTGGCGGTTCATCCTAACCAGCTACAGATTACTGGACCCAATCAGAATAGAGGTAATCAAATTCAGGCTGCTAGAGGTCGTGCTTTCGTGCTGAATGCTGCTGAAGCTCGCAATGACCCGAACGTTGTTGCAGGTACTTTTCTTCTAAATGGTCATTATGCTACCGTTCTCTTTGATTCGGGAGCTGATTATAGTTTTGTAGCGAATAGTTTTGTTCCTTTACTGAGTACTAGACCGAGCCCTATGTATATATGTTTCGATGTAGAAATGGCTAACGGTGGGTTAGTCAGATTAGACCAAGTCATCCGTTCGTGCACATTAGTTCTTAATAATCATGCTTTCCTTATTGACTTGGTACCTTTTGAAATGGGGAGTTTTGACGTTATTATTGGCATGGACTGGATGTCTTTGGTCGACGCGTCGATTCTATGTAGTACAAAAATCGTTAGAATTCCCTTACCTAGTGGTGAAATACTAGAAGTCCAGGGCGAGAAGTCTGAGTCTTATAAGGGTCTTGTTATGAGTGCATCTGTTAAGGAGGTTAGCTTGATTGATGTTCCCGTCGTTCGTGACTATCAGGATGTTTTCCCTGATGATCTACCCGGCTTACCTCCGTCTCGACAACTTGATTTTCGCATTAGTCTTATTCCTAACGCAGCTCCTGTAGCAAAATCCCCTTATAGACTAGCAACGACTGAACTACAAGAATTGGCCGCACAACTAAAAGAACTTCAAGACAAAGGATTTATTAGACCTAGTCAATCGCCGTGGGGAGCACCTGTTTTATTTGTCAAAAAGAAGGATGGTTCCTTTCGTATGTGTATCGACTATCGTGAGCTGAATAAGTTAACGGTAAAGAATCGCTATCCTCTTCCTAGGATTGACGATCTGTTCGACCAGCTTCAAGGTGCAAAGTGCTTCTCAAAGATTGATTTACGTTCAGGGTATCATCAATTGCGTGTACACGAAGACGACATACCAAAGACCGCTTTCAGAACAAGATATGGACATTTTGAGTTCATAGTAATACCCTTTGGATTGACTAACGCGCCAGCAGTATTTATGGACTTGATGAATAGAGTGTGTCGACCGTATTTAGACGAGTTTGTAATTGTGTTTATCGACGACATTCTGATTTACTCAAAGACAAAGGAAGAGCATGCCGAACACCTGAGAAAGGTATTGGACTTATTGAGGAAGGAAAAACTGTACGGGAAGTTTTCTAAATGTGAATTTTGGCTGGAGGAGGTACACTTTTTGGGACATGTCGTGAGCAAGGATGGAATACACGTGGATCCTAGCAAGATTGATTCAGTCAAGAATTGGAGAACACCAGAGACACCGACTGAAGTCAGACAATTCCTTGGTCTGGCTGGTTACTATAGAAGGTTCATTGAGAACTTCTCTAAGATTGCATTGCCGCTTACGCAATTAACGCAGAAAGATAGACCGTATGTCTGGGGCGAGAAACAAGAAGAAGCGTTTCAGATTCTGAAGGATAGGTTGTGTAACGCGCCTATTTTGAGTCTGCCAGAAGGGTCTGATGACTTTGTGGTGTACTGCGATGCGTCGGGTCAAGGGTTAGGTTGTGTGCTCATGCAAAGAGGCAAAGTGATTGCATACGCCTCGCGACAATTGAAGGTCCATGAGAAGAATTACACAACTCATGACTTGGAATTAGGAGCAGTGGTATTTGCATTAAAGTGCTGGAGGCATTATTTGTATGGAACCAAGTGTGTAATCTACACGGATCACAAAAGTTTGCAGCATATCTTCACTCAACAAGATTTGAATATGAGACAACGTAGATGGCTTGAGTTACTCAGTGATTACGATTGTGACATTCGTTATCATCCGGGGAAAGCCAACATTGTGGCTGATGCTTTAAGCCGTAAGGAAAGAGTTAAGCCTAGACGAGTACGTGTTATGAGTATTACAGTGCATAGAAGTGTTAGAGATCAGATCATAGAAGCACAGACGGTGGTTGTTGGCGATGAAGAACTTCTCAAGAAGGAATTGCGAGGTATGGAACAACATTTAGATAAAAGGGACGATGGTGGATTGTATTTCGTGGATAGACTATGGGTCCCTTTCACTGGTGATTTACGGACTTTAATTATGAACGAAGCTCATAATTCAATGTACTCGGTACATCCGGGCACTGACAAGATGTACTTCGACATACGCGAGTTGTATTGGTGGCCTGGCATGAAGAAGGATGTTGCTGAGTTTGTAAGTCGATGCTTGACGTGTTTACGAGTGAAGGCGGAGCATCAAAAGCCTGCTGGATTGCTCCAACAACCAGAAATTCCTGAATGGAAGTGGGAGTGTGTAACTATGGATTTTATTACAAAATTACCCAGGACTAAGGAGGGTCATGATATGATATGGGTAATCGTTGATAGACTAACAAAGTCTGCACATTTCTTGGCCATTCGCGAGAAAGACCCCACAGAGAAATTGGTGAGGAAGTATGTAAAGGAAGTCGTGTCGAAGCATGGTGTACCAGTTTCGATTATTTCGGACAGAGATACTCGTTTCAATTCATCTTTTTGGCGAGGGTTTCAAAGGGCTTTTGGAACTAGGATAGACATGAGTACGGCGTACCATCCTCAGACCGATGGTCAGAGTGAGCGTACGATTCAGTCTTTAGAAGACATGTTGAGAGCGTGTGTCTTGGACTTTGGTGGTAACCGGGATGACTGACGTGTGAAATCGAGTTTAGAAATTAAAACAAGAAATACCCTAAAACTGACTACTACACACTTGCGAGCAGTGGACCCATTCGTATATAGTATAGCTAGAAGGTAAGTCCAGGATCGAACACGGGGAATGGTTTTAAAATAGTTGTCAGCTAAAGTGGTTTTGGAATAAGGATGGAACCGTAGCCGAATTGCTACCTCACCTTGACAATATGAAATTAAAGAAATTGAAATGACAAGACAATTGAAAAGTAGAGAAAGTTCAAACAATATGAATAAAGATCATCCACTTCGAATCCACTTGACTTCAGTTATGATTGCACACGATAAAGTTCAGATTATTTAGAGTTGACAAGATAATCGTGAAAGGATAAAATGCTCGCGTGGTACCACCAACCGCTCACAAATAACCCAAACACCTAAGTTGCTAGTTAAATTACCCAAGCCGGTACCACCAATGCCTAGAAAATCTCCCCAACAATTAGTTTGCTTGATTATTCAATTACCAATTATGCCTATGTGAATGAAAACGTGGTACCACCAACCGTTTCTAAACACGTTTACCAATTAACTCCTATTATAGATTTGACATTCGTTGTCATACCATGAATCGGTGACAAACGACCATAGACAATCGAATTAAAACGATAAACGTATTCACCTAGTACCACTAACGATGAACACATAAACCATCAACATCAAAAGAATAAATCGCAAGGAATTAATTGATAAAGATCACGACACAACGATAATTGAATCAACTCTTGAATTAAAATATTGCAATCATATCATTCGTCAAGTTTCATCAAAGTGGATGATTAGAAATATAGCCAATCATACTAAATTGAATTGCAATAAAGAAATTGAAAGAAAACATATTGTACCAATGATTGTTGAATATAAATTGCAAGACAGAAGATTAGATACGATCTAGATGGATGTTCTTGAATCTTCAATGAATCAAATGATGAAATCTGCGATGATCCGTCAAAGACTCGTGGTAGAACAGCTCCTAGAAAGAAAAACTTGGATCCTTGGGCAAATAGGGTTTTTTTCTTTATATACCTCCCCCAATCTGATGCAAAGAGGCTGTAGCCCTGATCTCCCCGTGCACTCACTGCGCCGCAATGGGCATGGTGCGCTCCCACTGCGGCGCAGTGGAAAGTCCTGGAATTCTGATCATAAGGTGACTGCGGCGCAGTGGGGAATGAGTCCTCCCACTGCGGCGCAGTGTTAAATCTCTGGAAAGCATTGGCTTCTTCTCGACCAGTGACTGCGGCGCAGTGGGGCATCATCCCTCCCACTGCGGCGCAGTGTGAATCCACTGGAAAGTTGTGGCTTTGGCACCCATTGACTGCGGCGCAATGGGGAATGAGTCCTCCCACTGCGGCGCAGTGCTAACTTGCTGAAATCTTTGTTCTTCTTTATCATCGGCCCTCGAATACTCGGATCAACATCTTGGGCTAAAATCGTCAGAAAATGTACCAAATGGGCGCACAACCTGCTAAGAACCTGAAAGCACTAACAAACACCATAAACGCGCCAAATGCATACAAAATCGACTCAAAACACATACGAAAAGGCCAATAACGATCTGGGCGATCTATATAAATTGGTCACATCAAATCCCCCCACACTTGAGCATTGCTTGCCCTCAAGCAAATCTGGAAATTAAGCAAAAAGCATTCCTTGGCAATGAAGCTATATAAACAAATTACGAGTATCAAAAAGAAGCCACACCAAGCATGTCAATGACAAAAAGTTGGGTGAAGCAATTTTAATCTTAAATGAAAACCGAAATGTTTGACAATATCTGAACAATCCACAAGCCTCAATAACACGACTAAGCAAAAGTGAAACAAATGAGCCTATCAAAATCATCCTACTCCAACGAACTTACTATTGGGGTTGAATATATATATATGAATAACCACTCATTGCACGGTCGTGATGCATATCTTACCATAGGCTTGAACAAGGATCATAGCTCACCGACATGGCGTGAGCACCAAGTACATCATCAAAATAGGCATATAGGACGGTTGTATAGTTAGGCTAAGGTATATATAATGGATATTTACATTGGAGTATGGGAGTGTAGGTTAGAAATGAAAGGAAACAGTCAAAAGTATAGGGTATGTATGAAATATGTACAAAATAGTCTAATCAAAACCCGTACCATTGATTGCCAACAAACTACCAACCCCTAAGATGTAATCCCGCTAAGACACCTCAAAAATACCAAGCAAAACCCGACACCATTGTGGTGTATCAACTTCAAACAACTTCAATTCAACCAAGTCTTCCATTATATTCACGAACCAAATGATACAACAATTCTTTTGACATATACGAATGAGAAATACCTACTAGTAGCCCAAGTTCTTTTCTTTCTTTTTTTTTTTTCATCATCATTTTTTTTTTTTTCATCATCATTTTTTTTTTTGAACCATTTTTACTCTACTAGTAGGCACCCTCTTACAATGATGAACAATGTCTATAACCATATACTTCCTTTGAACAATCCAAGACATTCCCCAATAACTTGACCAAATGACGTATTCTCATAGACAAGAATATTCCACTAGACAATCCACTGAAGCTCTCCCAAACCATCCAAACAAACCAATGACAATCAATGGCCCCCCAGATTAGACTATCGGTATAGTAAGGTATAATTAGGTAAAGTTTACATATTTAAGTGGATATATACAAAGGAAAAGGCTAAGTTAAAAGGGATGTATAAGTGTACTTTGCACTAAGGATGAGTGCAACAAAGGTTTACAAAGGAAGGAAAGAAAGTGTATATATAGTAAAGGTAAAAATATACAAAAGCAAAGGTGCAAAGAAAGAAAGAAAATACGGGTCAAACCTAATATGCCAATTCGTCATCCAATGTACTTATATCACAAAAGTGATCTCACTGCGGTCTCGTAACGATCACCGGGCCAAGTTCTAGCTCAACACATCACCGGCACACTCATATCAAAGAAATGAACCCGGAAATGGAATAAATAAACCTCAAATTCGTACATCTTAGTTCAGAGTTTGAAATGGAACCCTTACTCCCGAATAAATCCAAGAGCCTAAGAGAGGGACAAATTACAAGGCAATCAAACCAAAACCGTAAACACCTAGCACATCTATAAATGAATGATGAATCTCACAACTTTAGGTCTTTGGGAAATTTGAGTATGCAAGTAATGTTATCAATCCACAAGGATTAGCCCAATAACCGTTCAGAACACATTTCGCCGATTAAAACTTTGCCAAGGAAAAATTTTGTAGTAAAATTGCTTATTAAATTATTATGAATTAAGTGACAAAAGCAATTTACCATAAGGACAAGCTCAACACAAGTTTCAAATCATATCATCTTCCGTTATCCTACCAAATTGAAACCACCAATCTCAAACATGCACATCATAGTTCAGAGTTCAAAATAGAAACCCTTACCCTTGGATAAAATCCAAAAGCCTATGAGAGGGACACATCCACAAGACCGGTTGAATACCCAATGGCAAAACAACAAAAGAGATATATCCGGTTGCTTAAACCTATTTGCCACCCCCCCCACACACACACACACTTAAGATGGACAATGCCCTCAATGTCCATATTCGGTCAAACAAAGGTAAATAGGGGTAAGCAAGATAGATAGAAAGAATGAGAACACATACCGGATTAAGGACACACTCCGTTTCAAAACAAGTAAGTCGACCCCGCGTCACAAATGGCGCTTCCTAAAAAGGAAGAACACTTTGCTTGACGGGAGAAACAAACTAGCCCAGAACGGAAGGTGCGAGAGCTGTGTGTGAAACAATGGCAGTAAACATACCAATAAACAATAAAGCGCTGAACTTACTGCCAGCATATGCACACGATCACACAATCAAATCAATGGATGCCACAGAATGTAGGTGAGAAAGAGAATCCAACGGGTCCCCCCCCACAGTTGGGTTGCACAATAGGTGTGGCCATCAAACGGATAGAACCTGCCCAACTTCAAATAACAACACAACCAAATATCCATACAAAAATTCAAACTAATCTAAAGTCTCATGCAGAAAATTAAAGGAACAAAAGAAAAGAAAAGAGTGCAAATGTTTCATCACCCCGTAGGGTGGATACCAGACAAAGATAAGAAAAATACAGTCATCAGAATACCAACAATATCAATCACCAAATGATTCCATCCCACGGTACCGGATGGGAATCATTATCTCCTCACTGCAACTGCCCGTGGTAACCATATGGAAGACCGGGGATGGGGAATCATCTCCACTCACTGCTGCTGTCCATGATAACCATATGGAAGACCGGGTGGACCAAAAAGGTCAGTAATCCAATTGCGCTCCTCTTCTTGACCTGAACCTGAGCCTCCAGCATCTCCTCCAGACTGTCCACCGCCAAAACCCGAACTCGAACCTGCAACAAAACCAGGAACAAAGGAAGATGAACCACCGACATCATGTCCACCAGCAAAACCTCCGGATCCACCAGCATCATGTCCACCCTGAAAAGTACCAAACTGCACTGGCCCACGAGGAGATCCTCCCAAATTATGGGGCCGAGGTGACATGTCCCCCGGGGTAGTCATAGGGAAGAAAGACTGTCCACCCTGGCGATAATCGGGGACATGAATAGGTGGTGGTCTAAACTCCGGAACCGGATCTGATGGAACAAACTCGTTCCCATGATATTGTGCATTCCACATAGGCTGATAATAGTCCAATGTATAGTTCGTGTAGGCCTGCTGCGAACCAACCCATGTCATATCCTGGTCCATCCGCCTCTGATAAGCCTCAAATGCCCGGCAGCTCTCCTGTTGATCCTCATATATCTTCTGAACTGTGGATCCTAACTCAGTCAAATCAAAACCGCTACGGCCACGCCTCCTCTGTGGCTCCTGAGGAGCATCCTCCATATCAACATCATCCCCCTCCACATCCGGCGGTGGTGACTCAACAACCCTCTCATCATCCAACAGTCTCTCCGGCACATTCCCCTGCTTCTTCCTTACTATCTTCGCCCTAATCAACTCCTTAGAAGTTAAATCCACTTGATAGACGGCCTGAGAAAGATACGTCTGGCACACATCCAATTCGAACACTCCCATCCTTTTATAAATCCGGGTGATAAAATGACCCAAAACAAGCTCAGAATCGGAATGGTTGCACATTCGGTCCAAGAGTACCATCGGAGGCAATGCAAACTTCCTAGGCGACCCCTCAGAAAACAGCTTCATCAACCACAAATCTAATTGATAGGCCTTATCCCAATGAGTCGACCTTTGAACAAAAGACGTCACTAATATCCTGTGGAGCAACCGCAACTTAACACTTTTGATTTTAGAGACACTACCATAACCTCCAGTAGGCCAAGCCACTCCCCCAGAAATCCGAGTCCAATATTGAGGAATGGACTCACCATCACCCAAATCTGCCTTAACATAAATCCTTGCCTCAAAAGATTTCTCCAATCCGGGTTATCCAACTCTTGCCTAGAATACATACCTACGTAATGACCAACTCCGCTATGGATAACTTCCTCTTCTCTCCCCCATAGTAGAACACAACAATCCTTTCCTCAAAAATGTCTTTGACCTTGTGTAATTCCTTAGTCAATCTCAAGGTCGAATAAAACTCCAAGCACAATTCCCGGTAAACTGGTTCCCTGTTAAGAAACACTCTATCCCAAATTTCGCAATTGACCACCCTATTACCAACTCTCATCCCCATAGAATACCACTGACGAATACCTGCTTGCACCCCAAAGTATTGAGCCTGAGTATGAGTGAAATACTTAGGTGGGCAAACGGGATGCTTTTGAAGCTTGTACAGTTTGTTCAAGTAGTTGTTCTTGTGAGGTTGCCTAATATCATCAAATTGCAACCAAGCATGTCTTTCATTCAACTCTCCCACAAAGTGAAGCGGCACTTCCTCTTGTCGCCTAGGTGCTTTATGAGGCACGTTAGCTGCCTCACTAGATTGGCCTTCAGCTTGTTTCCTCTTGTCAGCAGCGGTCTACAATCAAATACATAAAGCAAATAAAACATGAGAACTAAGAATGCAAGACTTAACCCATTACGTAATAACAAACAAAATCGCTGGTCAGAAAGTCTGCATTGCGGCGCAGTGAGACTTGGCAGCCCTCACTGCGGCGCAATGAGATTGTAATCACGTGCAGGTCAGGTGGTGGCCACTGCGGCGCAGTGGCAACATGCATACCCACTGTGGCGCAGTGGCGAAGAAAAACTGGGCAAGTTCATCAGTTCATCACGATGGGTAGCCAAATAGGGGTTAATTAAATACTCAAATTCAGCAATAATGAAGCAATAGTCACCAACTAATCCAACATTAACCTCCCCCACACTTGTTCATCACAAATCTCTAAATTCACAAAACCCTAATTTCAAAATCAAAATCGGATGAACAAGTGTTTTAAATGAAAGATTAACCACCCCATTAGCCTCATTAGCCCATAAACAACAAAACCCTAGAATTAATTACGAAATATTAAGCTAACATAAACCCTAGAAATTTAAAGCTCAAAATAAAAGAAAAATACAAAGAAACTAAAGAGAAAACTTACACTTCTTCCCATTATGCAATGTATTAAGATGAAAATCTGGAAGATTGATAAAAGATGGAAGAAAAATGGAAGATCTTGAAGGATGTTAATGGGTATTTTCGGTTTTTAGAGAAGGGAGAAAAGAAAGATAAGGTGAAAGTGAAAAGTAAAATAAAATAAATAAAAAAAACTAAGCTATATTTACATCGGCCAGGAGATGACTTACCTGGCAGCCCACTGCGGCGCAGTGGAACAACTGCACTCCCACTGCGGCGCAGTGGGGATTATTTTACAATTGGGCAGTGGTTTAACACTGCGGCGCAGCCAAGCCATCCCACTCCCACTGCGGCGCAGTGGGAAGTTGCTGGAAAATTACTCTTCAAATCATTATGTCAAAACTCAAATTGCACATAACCGGAACCGCACCGAATCGAGAACATACCTGCACTTACTAATAAAACAAGATTAAATCTAACTAGTTCAACGAAAAGGAAAATGCGATAAAATAACACGGGTTGCCTCCCGAGAAGCGCTTAAGTTATTAACGAGTCTTTAGCTTGACTCTACCAACCTTCAAGTATCAAATTCAAACACGGGGATCACATCAAATATCCCCTCAACCTGCTCTTCTTCCAAATATAACTTAAGTCGATGACCATTGACAATGAACGATCCTTCACCATTTCGCTTAAACAACTCAACATATCCCGACGGGTACACATGCTTAATCTCAAACGGTCCAATCCACCTAGAAGTGAGTTTGGGTTGCTTAATCTTAAATTTGGACAAGAACAACAACACTTTAGCCCCAACCTTAAACTCCTTTCTACGAATCCTCTTATCATGCCAAATCTTGGTCCTCCTTATAAAGCCTCGAATTCTCATAAGCACCTAACCTAAGCTCATCAAGCTCATGTAGTTGTAACATTCTAAGTTCACGTGCTTCCATCAAATCCAAATTCAGATTCCTCAACGCCCAATACGCCTTATGCTCTATCTCAATAGGAAGATGGCAAGTTTTGCCGTAGAGCAACCGGTATGGCGTGGTGCCAATCGGCGTCTTATAAGCCGTCCTAAACGCCCACAAGGTGTCATCTAACTTCTTTGACCAAACCTTGGGGTTATCTCCAACGGTTTTCTCTAAAATCCTTTTCAAAGCCCTATTGGTGTTTTCTACTTGTCCACTAGTTTGTGGATGATAAGAAGTAGAAAAATAATGCACAACACCATACCTCTTCATGACCTTGGCTAATTGATGATTTGCAAAATGGGTTCCTCGGTCACTAATCAAAGCTCTAGGGCAACCAAATCGACAGAATAATTGTTTCAAGAAATCAATGACTACCCTCGCGTCATTCGTGGGCAAAGCCTTGGCTTCGGCCCATTTAGACACGTAGTCAACGGCGACAAGAATATATTGAAACTTATTAGACGGTGGGAATGGTCCCATGAAATCTATACCCCAAATATCAAATACCTCGCATACCTGAATGCTTTGTTGAGGCATCTCATCCCGCTTAGTAATGCTCCCTTGTCTTTGAAAAATGTCACAAGTCTCTACCAAAGTCTGGGCCTCCTTGAAAATTGTAGGCCAATAGAAACCTGCATCAAAAACTTTCTTACCAGTAACTGAAGGACCGTAATGACCTCCAGTTGGACCATAGTGACAAGCATCAAGAATCTCCCTCGTCTCAGCTCCAGCTACACATCTCATTACCATACCATCTGCACAAACACGAAACAAGTATGGACTATCCCAAAAATAGTGCTTAGCATCCGATATGAGCTTCTTCTTTTGCTGGGACGTGAAATCATTCAGTATCTCACCTGCAACCAAATAATTAGCAATATCTGCAAACCAAGGAGCATCATCAGAGTTAGAAATAAACATTAAGACTCATCGGGGAAGTGATCATTAATCTCCCCATCTCGAAGTTCCTCCCGGTGAGGATCTTCCAAACGACTCAAATGGTCGATCGCCAAGTTTTCAGCACCTTTCTTATCCTTAACCTCTATATCAAACTCTTGTAACAACAAAATCCATCGGATAAGCCTAGGTTTAGCATCTTGTTTCGAGAACAAGTACTTAAGGGCTGAATGGTCAGTGAAAACTATGGTCTTACTCAAAATAAGATATGATCTAAACTTATCAAATGCGAAGACCACTGCAAGCAACTCCTTTTCTGTGGTGGTGTAATTTTGCTGGGCGGGGTTCAAAGTTTTACTAGCAAAGTAAATGGGCTTGAAATGCTTATCAACCCTTTGCCCAAGCACGGCTCCTACAGCATAATCACTTGCATCACACATCAACTCAAATGGCAATTCCCAATCCGGACCAACCATGATAGGAGAATTAGTCAACTTTTCCTTTAAAACCTGAAATGCACTCAAACAAGCATCATTAAACACAAAAGGGACGTCCTTCTCCAACAAGTGGGTCATAGGACGAGTAATCTTAGAAAAATCCTTAATAAAACGGCGGTAAAAACTGGCATGTCCAAGAAAACTTCTTACCCCTTTCACATTGGAAGGCGGGGGTAACTTGGCTATAACATCAATCTTAGCCCTATCAACTTCGATCCCGGCCTTAGACACTTTATGCCCTAACACAATTCCCTCGGTCACCATAAAATGGCACTTTTCCCAATTCAAAACAAGGTGTGCCCTTTCACACCGTTCTAACATCCTTTCCAAATTATGCAAGCAAGTATGAAAAGAGTCCCCAAAAACCGAGAAATCATCCATGAAAACCTCCATGGAAGTTTCAAGCATGTCCTGGAAAATAGCTATCATGCACCTTTGAAAGGTGCCTGGGGCATTACACAAACCAAACGGCATTCACCGATAAGCAAAAGTACCAAATGGGCATGTGAAGGTGGTTTTTTCTTGGTCCTTGGGATCAATGGGTATTTGGAAGTACCCAGAAAACCCATCTAAGAAACAAAAATATTCATTACCTGCAAGTCTTTCTAACATCTGATCAATGAAGGGAAGGGGAAAGTGATCCTTACGGGTGGCATCATTAAGCTTACGGTAATCAATACAAACCCGCCAACCCGTTATAGTCCTAGTGGCCAAGAGTTCCTTATTCTCATTCTCAATAACTATCATGCCCCCTTTTTGGGCACACAATGAACAGGACTAACCCAAGGACTATCAGCAATAGGAAAAATGATCCCAACATCTAATAACTTAATGACCTCTTTCTTAACAACTTCTTTCATGTTCGGATTAAGCCTCCTTTGTCTCTGGACAATGGGCTTAACATCATCAACAAAATCTATTTTATGCTGGCAAAAGTTAGGACTAATACCTGGAATATCGGTGGTCTTCCAAGCAAAAGCCCGCTTATGGGCTCGAAGCACAGACAAAAGACAATCCTTCTCGTCACTCGAGAGTGAGGACGAGATAACCACGGGTAAAGAAGATTTACCTGACAAATAAGCATACTCCAAATGGGAAGGTAATGGCTTAAGCTCCAAATCAGTGGGTGGTACATCAACAGAATTCGGTACTCTCGAACTTCCATCAGCAACAACCTCCTCAAAACTCTCATCCTCGGGAGGTGTCTCATCCAAGCCAAGCGCCATAACCTCTGCAAATAATTCATCGTCAGATATATCTCCCGATCCTAAATTAGCAATCTCCTCATCTCCAGTGTCGGCCTCCATTAGTTCCTGAAACTCTCGGTCTAAAGCATCATCAATAACGTCAATCCTGAAACAAGACTCATCATTAGAATATGAATGCTTGATAGGACTTTTCAACATTAAACACAATTCTATCCGTACCCACACCCAAAGAATTTCCTTATCCTTCACACGGATGATAGCATCCGCGGTATTAAGGAATGGTCGTCCAAGAATAAGGGGTACCTTCGTATCTTCCTCCATCTTGAGGATAACGAAGTCAACTAGAAACACAATATGGCCTACCCGGACAGTCATGTTTTCATCAATCCCAATGGGATACTGAAAAGAATGGTCAGCTAATCTAATACTCATGCGGGTAGGTCTCAAAACTCCTAGAGCTAACTTACTCCAAACCGAGTAAGGCATCAAATTAATGCTAGCACCTAAATCAGCAAGCGCCTTACAAGTAAGAGTACGAATAGAACAAGTAATAAGGAAACTCCCTGGATCTTCAAGCTTAGGTGGGATGCGGTTCTGTAAGATAGCAGAACACTCGGCATTAAGATAAGTAGCTTTCACCTCATCCATCTTTCCTTTGTCAGTCACAAGCTCCTTAATGAACTTGGCATAATGGGGCATCCCCTGAATAAGATCAACTAAAGGTACATTAATGTGAACATTTGTTATCATCTCCACAAACTTGTTATATTGCTCCTTCAGCTTTGCCTTTTTGAACCTCTGTGGAAATGGTATCTTTGCCTTGTATGGTTTAACCTCTGGAACCACATCCGGTTTTGGTGGAGTCACCGGAGTCTTCACGGTTGAATCTTCCTCCATTTCAATCTCTTCATTAACCTCGTCATCATCACTCCCTTTATCCTGCACATCTGAAACAACAACATTAGGCATAGGAGGTGAGTCATAAGACCTACCAGTACGAGTGGTGATGGCTTTGGCTTGCTCATTTCGGACTGGAGGTAGAGTGTATTTCTGTCCCTGATTCTGTCCTTGATTTTGTCCCTGACTAAACTGAGGTCTAGGATTCTGCTGTGTGTTGCTAGGAAGAGTCCCCGTGGGCCTAGCAAGAGCGGTCATCCTACTTTCGAGATCCTTGAAATTAACTCCTTGGTTTTTCATGTTGATCTCCACCTTCCCACTTAACTGATCCAACCTCTCACTCAAGGTCTTAGTATCTTCCCTGATCATTTGAATGCTAGTATTTGTTTCAACCTGATTACTAGCCAACTGCTTCATCATCTCTCTCAACTCGGCATTAGGATTGGCATTAGAAGAAGAAGAACCTGATCCTTGTCCTTGCTGAGTCTGCTGTTGTGGCTGATTCTGATAATTATCTCTTTGCCACCTATTACCTGAAAAATGAGAATTATTAGATTGAAAAGGAGAGTTATAAGAAGTATTACCTGAAGGCCGGTTCTGGAAACCGGTGTTGCGGTAAAAATTCCCTTGGGGCTGATTTTGAACATAATTCACATCTTTGGGTGCCCGATTTGGACACTCATCAGAATAGTGCATATCACCACAATGATCACACCCATCGGATACTACCTTAACATCCCTCTCAATTGCTCCAAACCTATTCTCTTGAGTAGCAAACCCCTTTTCCATGCGCTCAGATAGCGCCCTAATCTCTCCAATAACCCATGGGTCATTGCTAGCTTCAACCTTAGCAACTCTCCCTTGGTTAGTACCTCTCTTCATCTTTTTCTCATTCTTCAAAAACCTTTCATCATCCAAAGTTGAGTTATCCTTCGCCATGTCTTCCAAGATTTGATAACCTTCATTGGGTGTAATGTTATTGAAACTACCCCCGAAAGCATATCCCAATTCGCGTTTGGACTTCTTATCTAACCCATCAAAGAAAAGCTCCACATATTTTTCCCTAGTCAAATCGTGACCTGGACAATTTCTCAACATTTCCTTGAAACGAACCCAAGCATCAACAACATCTTCTCCATTATCTTGTTCAAAAGATCTAATCATGTTCTCCAACCTTCTTTGAGTTCTAAGTGAATAAAACTCACCAATGAAAGCCTCCTTGAGTTGGTTCCAAGTAGTAATAGAATTTTCTGGAAGATCATTGAACCAGTCAAGTGCTTCTCCGGTGATTGACATGGGGAATGTCTCAAGTTTCACGTGCGTTCATTTGGTTTTGCCCATATTGATATAGCCGAGACAACTTTTCGAACCTATCCAAGTGTTGGTAAGGATCCCATTTCCGTTTACCATCAAATTGATGCTCTTCTATGCTTTTTAGATGGTTTCCTTTCAAAGCGAAAGTGTGATCAATGGTTGGAGGTCTAATGGCGGAACCACGTCCCATTGGGATAGTTTGGACCCTCTCGCCATAGCGAGTGTCATTCGGATCCCTTGGTTGTTCGTCCCCCATTTCCTCTTGCTTTACTTCTAAATTGAAAAACTCGTCCAAAAAGAACCCTTCCTCGTCCGAATCAGGAGTGGGTTTAGCTATAGGTGAAAATGGTGTCGGTATTGGTGTTGTGGGTTCAACGAAGTTAAACCTACGCCCTCTTGGTCTTCTCGGAGTAGACAAAGGACTATTCAAAGGGAGACCCGAAGAACGCAAGTTCATCAACTAACACAATTCCTGCAAATACACAACTAACACAAACACGTCAAATGCACCTGTGATAAGAAAAGAAAACTAAACTAATAAACAAGTAACTTTCTCACGCGTGAGAAAGGATCAAACCACTAAATAAACAACTAAATCGGCACACATTCCCCGGCAGCGGCGCCAAAAACTTGATGTATGAAATCGAGTTTAGAAATTAAAACAAGAAATACCCTAAAACTGACTACTACACACTTGCGGGCAGTGGACCCGTTCGTATATAGTATAGCTAGAAGGTAAGTCCATGATCGAACACGGGGAATGGTTTTGAAATAGTTGTCAGCTAAAGTGGTTTTGGAATAAGGATGGAACCGTAGCCGAATTGCTACCCCACCTTGACAATATGAAATTAAAGAAATTGAAATGACAAGACAATTGAAAGTAAAGAAAGTTCAAACAATATGACACTGCGGCGCAGTGCTAACTTGCTGAAATCTTTGTTCTTCTTTATCATCGGCCCTTGAACACTCGGATCAACATCTTGGGCTAAAATCGTCAGAAAATGTACCAAATGGGCGCACAACCTGCTAAGAACCTGAAAGCACTAACAAACACCATAAACGCGCCAAATGCATACAAAATCGACTCAAAACACATACGAAAAGGCCAATAATGATGTGGGCGATCTATATAAATTGGTCACATCAATGACCATCTACATTTGATAGAATTCTCTTACAACAATAGTTATCACGCGAGTATCAATATGGCACCTTTCAAGGCATTGTATGGACGGAAGTGCAGATCACTTGTCGCGTGGGCTGACTTTGGGGATAGTCAGTTGGTTGGGCCTGAGCTTATTGAAGAGACTGCCGAGAAAATAATTCAAATTAAAGAGCGACTTAGATTAGCCCGGGAACGACAAAAGAAGTATGCTGACGTCAGGCGTAGACCTTTGGAATTTAGTGTCGGAGATCGTGTACTTCTCAAGGTTTCCCCTTGGAAAGGAGTGGTTAGATTTGTGAAAAGCGGAAAGCTCGGACCAAGATATATCGGACCATTTGAGGTACTGGAAAGGGTTGGTAAGGTAGCCTATCGATTGAGACTTTCAGAAGAACTTAAAGGAATTCACGACGTATTTCATGTGTCGCACCTCCGAAAATGTCTAGCTGAGGAGGAACGTCATGTGCCTATGGACGAAATCCGGATTGACGATAAGTTGAACTTCGTTGAAGAGCCTTTGGAGATTGTGGATCGCAAGGTGCGGAAATTAAAGAAAACCAAGTATACCCTTGTTAAGGTTCGTTGGAATTCAAAGCGAGGACCTGAATATACTTGGGAACGAGAAGATCATTTCAAGACTAAATACCCCCAGTTGTTCAATGGGACTAGTACCGGTTGAATTTCGGGACGAAATTCTTTTAACGGGGTAATAATGTAACATTTTCCATTTTGGTCCGTTACTTGTTATATATGATGATGGCAAACTTTTATGAATATATGAAAACTTCGACTATTTTTGTGCATATATATATGAGTTGGGCTAATTACAATATTTAGATGGATTCAGATATTGTAAATGATTCGATGTGATTAGGCCCATATTATGAGGCCATGATATTGGCCCATACGTGTTATGAAGGTTATATTATAGTTGATGTTTAAGTGACTGTGGTAACACGAAGAATGTAAATACAAAGCATTAGTATAATCTACGGTTTCAACAGTGTCGGTGGCTATCCAATAATTCCATTAATGGGACAAAAGCCGACATAACTTTATGTAAAAGAGAAATACGCGTGATATCTCTTGTTGTTTATTGATCATGAACCTAATCCCTTAGCTGGATAACTACCTCTATATATATATATATATTATATTATATCAATATATATATATATATATACCTATTATATTATATCACTCAATATGTCCAAAACTAAATATAACTTTAAATGTGCTAAAAATGATAAATTAACGTTGCTGTAATGTTTTGACTATACTTCTTCGTCCGATATCCGTTTTTGACGAGTAAGCTGTCTACGGAAAGAGGAGAGAAATATCTACAACTATAAATATGAATTTAATCATCAATCCTACTCATAGTAACCAGCTAAACCACGAATTTTAGTGGGAGACAAGTACCTAACACACTAATTGAACTAAACAACTCACAAATTGTCTTTTAGTATCTAATTCAATCTATCTTTTAATTATTCATTCAATCAATATGTAATTAACTTTCAAAAAGCCTTTAATTTCTGAAAAGTATAAGCTTCCAAACACCTAAATTGATTAGAAAACAAACATGGGAGCCTACCTAGCAATTAACTAATGAAAAACTAAATAATACATGCATGCATATAATGCATATCCTTCATTCTATTTTCCCTATATATAGTACTATCTTTCTCACTTCCTCTGCACAAAACACATACAAATTCAAGTTCATAATCATTAATAAGTCATAAGTGACTTTGAGAAAGAAAATATCCAAAACAACTCACAAATTGTCTTTTAGTATCTAATTCAATCTATCTTTTAATTATTCATTCAATCAATATGTAATTAACTTTCAAAAAGACTTTAATTTTCTGAAAAGTATAAGCTTCCAAACACCTAAATTGATTAGAAAACAACGTATCTCAATGCTATTTACTTGATTATACTTACATATATCTTTATATAGTTTCTGCCATTTGTTCTTGCATTAATTTATATTGTCAATTGTTTCTTGTTATCCACATCTGGATCGTAAGCTGAACTTGTCCATTCAAGATCAGTTGTACTTGCCAGTCGGGTTTATTTTTCATCTATACATAGTTCGGGACTCACACTTCTTCGTCCGATATCCGTTTTTGACGAGTAAGCTGTCTACGGAAAGAGGAGAGAAATATCTACAACTATAAATATGAATTTAATCATCAATCCTACTCATAGTAACCAGCTAAACCACGAATTTTAGTGGGAGACAAGTACCTAACACACTAATTGAACTAAACAACTCACAAATTGTCTTTTAGTATCTAATTCAATCTATCTTTTAATTATTCATTCAATCAATATGTAATTAACTTTCAAAAAGCCTTTAATTTCTGAAAAGTATAAGCTTCCAAACACCTAAATTGATTAGAAAACAAACATGGGAGCCTACCTAGCAATTAACTAATGAAAAACTAAATAATACATGCATGCATATAATGCATATCCTTCATTCTATTTTCCCTATATATAGTACTATCTTTCTCACTTCCTCTGCACAAAACACATACAAATTCAAGTTCATAATCATTAATAAGTCATAAGTGACTTTGAGAAAGAAAATATCCAAAACAACTCAAAACCCGTTTTTCATTACAGCAGCCCAGAAAACCTCCGATCCCCGGAGATTAAACCGTCGGATCATCATGGTTCTTTGACAGTAACTTCCTAACATATAGACCAACGTTTTCAACCGTTGAATTTTCCAAAAAGGTCCAGAAGTCGAATTACAAGTCTAGAACAGAGGGCTGAAATTTCAGTAGTTCTTAGCTTTAAGTCATCTTTGATCATTCCTTTAAACATCCTTTTGATTAAGTGCACATATAAGGTAATAATTCTTGATCTCTTAATCATAATTTATAAGTATTTTAATGGTGTCAAGTTGTAGATTATGGCTTGGTTTGGGTTATTCAATTAAAAGATGTATACCAAATTTTATAAAACTTGAATACTTTTATTACATGACAATATAAATGATATATATATAATGAAAACCATGTACATATATATATTTACTTATGCACATGATCCCATATACCTACTGCGTTGCACCAACATCCTTGATTGATAGGAACCGGTGTACATGTATGGATTTACAACACTACATCCTTGTTTGATAGGAACCGGTGTACATGTATGGATTTACAACACTACATCCTTGTTTGATAGGAACCAGTGTACATACCTAATCTCATGTGTAGAAGTTATTTATATATATATATGTAAATTAAACAAATGTCATGATAACAATCTAATTTGGGTGATGAAGATTACAAAAAACAAACTTCCTTTCATCTATCTTCTAACAAGAACATATTAACTAAATCAAGTATTACTTTCTTTGAAAAGGTTCCACGAAGCACAACATAGTCTACTTACTTTCTTCTTTCTTCATCCCACGATTCACTCCAATTAAGGTGAGTTTCGTAGCCCCTCTTTTAATCAGTTTTGGGGTGAAAAGTATACTTGTTTCTTTTAAACACTTTTGTTGATTTCTGATATGTTCAATATTAAGCCTATGCGTATAGAGTTATTTGTGCCATATGATATGCTCATGTCTTGTTGTATGTATGTGATTATGTGTTTGTTGTTGTGCTTATTTGACGTGCTTATTTGACGTGTTTTTGTGAGTATTGGAGACTTGAGACTTTGAGACTTTGGACTAAGGCAGGTACCGTAAGGCCGAAGACTTTGAGACTTTGAGACTTTGAGTACTTTGGTACTTATGGCGTAATTCTGCTCATTGCAATATTGAACTACTACTTGTTTATACTTAAAGAATTGACAAAAGACTTATTTCATTGACTGGACTTTTTGACTAAAACCTACGAACTCACCAACCTTTGTGTTGACACGTTTTAGTATACTTTTCAGGTACTCAGGCTAATCAGGGATAAAGATTTGAATTCTAGGCAGGACTTCGGAGATTAGTGCTCCTTTACTTATATCAGACTTTAAGGCTGCATGCCTTGGTTTATTTTCTGTTATGGACGCATTAGTAATAAGCTCTCCTAGCATTGTGTGACTTGGAACTCTTGTATTAAGACTTATGTTTTGGGAATATATCATTATATTCTATTTCATTTAGCAGTATCTATGTAATTCCATGTCGTGCTGTACTTTTCATGACACCTCATGTTTCCGCCAACGGTATACGTACGTTTTTTAATCCAAACTAATTGAAAACCCAATTTATCAATATCAAATTTTTAATTAATTTATAATCTTCTCTTTTTCTTTTTTCTTTGAACTATTAAGAAGGTGATTGGTAGTTTACAAAATAAATTTTGCGTTTTCAAAATAGATTATGTATTTTAAAACTCGATTTTGAAAAAGCAAGTATATACATGTTTTTTCAAAACTGTGTTTTCATAGCAGATAATCACTTTTTCATACAAATACTTGTAAAGATTATTTGTACTTTACAAACGTAATAACTAAATAATTATTTCAAAACGTTATCTCAAACACCGTCTAAATCATCTTGATATTGGATAGGTTGGGGGTAAATGTGTGTTGGGGTAGGTGATTTTTAATAGCATTAATCGTTGGGGTTGGTCGGGTGGGTAAGATATTTAATAGCTTTAATGGTTGGGGGTTGGGGGTTGGGAAGGACAACGGAAGGATGAGCTTTTTTTTTTATTGCTTTAATGGTTATATTTTTTTTTGAACATTGAAATATTATTAATAATGAAAGCCAGCAAGTTGCTAGTACAACAAGTAAAGGGAAAACAAGCAATACAGAGAGCAAAATGAGATAAAATAAATGAAAAAAAGGGGGTTCAAAGATAGAAGGAATTCCACTGGTTCCAAGTTATTTGCGATCTCCTGTCACGATTTTGAAGCCAAAGGAAACTTGTTACTTTAATGTCCTTGATTGCATAACGGATTGATGGGGATTTCCTTGAGAAGATACATTCGTTTCTTGCCTTCCATATGATCCAACAAAAGGCAAGAATAATGAGGTTGACATATCTTCCAGTTCTGGGAGTTGTCCAGTCGTTTTTGTGCCAGTTGAAAAGATCATGAGTCGAGAATGGTTTGCTGGGAGGTAGTCGGCACCATGAGCAGATAGCACACCAGATGATATCGACAAAGCTGCAGTGTAGGAACAAGTGGGTGGACGACTCATTGTGATTGTTGCAGAGAGGGCAATTAGGTGAGGCAATTGGTATGTTACGTTGGAGCAGTTGATCCGAGGTTGCTAGACGGTCCATTTCAATTCTCCAACCTAAGATGTTAACTTTTGAGGGAGCTATAGAGTTCCATGGAAAAACCCAACGGTTTGGCCCATGGTAAGCTGATTGAAGAAGATTTCTCATGGATTTGACGGAGTAAACTCCGGATGAGTCATGGTTCCAGCTCCAGCGGTCAGGCAAGTCAGTGAGTGAAAAACTGGAGATTTGAGTTAGCAGCTCCTGAAGTTGATGTAGCTCGAGTGGTGATGACGGAGGGCGAGTCCAGTTCCATTCCCAATTGGAGAAGTGTCCGTTACCTATGCATCTATCTTTAATGAGGCAGCCTTTGTGTGATTCTAAATGGAAGAGTTCAGGGAATGAGGCGCTTAACGGTTTAAGGCCACTCCATTTATCGATCCAAAATCTTATCGACGACCCGTTCCCAACAGTACCTGTAAAGCAATCTTCCAAGGAAACATCGAAGACATTAAGGTGGGAGTTTAGTTTGGCAATTGAGTTCAAAACTCCCACCAAACCGTTCTTAACAGGGACTAAAGAACAATTACGAGATGATAGGTGAATGGCGTTGATGACACGAGCCCAAAGGCTATTTGGTTCCTTTTTAAGACGCCACCACCACTTTGAAAGAAGAGACAAGTTTTTAAAATGTAAGCAACCCAACCCGAGTCCGCCCGTATCAACAGGAGCAATGATCCTGTCCCAAGAGACCCAATGAATTTTCCTATTAGAAAGAGACCCTCCCCAAAAGAAGGATTTTATGATTGATTCTAACTTGGAAATTACACTTACCGACGCCTTATAAAGTGAGAAGAAGTGAGATGGCAGGCTATCGAGCACCGAGCGAATGAGAGTGATACGACCACCAATGGATAAGGTAGAGGCTTTCCAAAGAGAGAGCCGGTTTTCGAAGGTAGTAATGACCGGAGACAAGTGTTTGATGAGGTTCATGTTTCCAACCGTAAGGCCGAGATAAGTGATTGGAAAGTTACCCGGGTTACAAGTGAGGATGTTGCAGGAGGTTATGATATTGTTGGACTTTCAAATAAAAGTTCGTTAAAAAAACAACTCTTTAATTGAAATGAAAGAATTTAATACAATTGATATGTATTTATTGATCGTATAATTTATTAGTATCATTGATCAATTTACAATAAAAGTATAAAATACAAAAACCTCATTATCCTAATGTACAATTTTTTTGTTAAATCATCACGTGTTACGTCATACTGGCATAAATAAACACAATTTGAGATAAAGTAAACTAACATTCACCATCGCTTCCCACGGGTCATAAGTTTTCAGATAAAATCTCACCTAAAAGTGTAATTAAAAGGAGTGCGTGTTGTATGTAGTTCATCGAGTACTTGGTTGTTCTTTTGATTCAAACAGGCTAGATTCACGAAGTCCGCGGGATTCAGGAAGACATATTGTCCCCTGATAATGTGGTCTTAGCTAACATGATACAAAATCAAGAACAAAATTAGATATTTCAAGCCTCTGGCCAGCAAGTGTTGACAAACCACTCGCGGGCCCTTTTAGGACTACAATAAGAAAAAGAGGGGATACAAGAAGTACAAGAAATCACTCAAACATTTATGTATGACTTGATATACTCTTTATGGACTCAGTAACACTTGATGGATGGGTACTATTAAGTCTTAAATGCCCTTGCCGCTTTCCCATAAAGCATTAAATGCCGAAGACTGAACTCCACTCATCAATTGACACATGGATTCCACTCAAGCATAAATGATAAGTTTTACCAATAAATAAAGAGGTTCCTTTCACAAAAAGAGTAGTGGAAAAAAAATGAGACAGAGAGAGAAAGAGACTTAGAATAGTTTTCATTTAAGTTACCTATCCCTTTATACCCCGCGAACTCACCAGCCACACGTATTAGGGAGGGGTCAGAGAGTTCAAACCAATAGTTTAAGTATCTTCAAGTACTTTACTAGGGGTATCTTATTTTGTCATTCAATTTTGTATAGGTCTTGTGTTCGAACTCAATACCACATCTCACTTTGTAATTTATTGATTTTTTTAATCAATAAAAAATTATCCATTAAAAGAATATCTACATGGGAGGGCTTCCAATGGAAGTCTCACTCCAATAAAAAAAAAAAGGTGAGTTTTTTTGATGACTAGGCGTCATGTGTCACAAAATGTTTTATGGAGGGTATCTAATGGAAGCATCAGTCTTTATAGTCTAAGTTTCTTCATGTACTTACTTATTTTGTCATTCAAAGAGATGTAGCTTAAATCTCGTGTGCTGAATTTAATACCACAACTCATTTGTAATTAATTGACCTTTTAATTAATAAAGAATCATCAAACGGAAAGTATATCTAAGTGTTTTATTTCTAAATGTATATCCGTTTTTGATGTTTACTCGGTTGACACAAATTCGATGAAGCAACAATAAGACCTAATATCATATTTAACGGTGTATGGAGAAAGAGTTAGATGTAAACATCCATACATTTACTTATCTATACTATATTATTAAAAAAATAACAATTTATTTTTTGAAGTGTTGAAACATATGTAATATTTTCACTTAACACCCCTTAAAATATTTTCACATACACTACCCCTTAACATTAATGATTAAATTACACTATCAATCCTTTATCTTTTAAAATATCTCTATTAACCTTTACATCAATTATCTACTCCACTCGACGCCACCTTCACTACTAACAGTCGCCCCCACTACCACACCGTCACCGCCACGACCACCGCCGTATTGCGCGGGTACCGTGCTAGTCTAAAATACAAAAAAAAACTTCAACTTACAAAAGGTAACGATCAAACTCTTAACCTCTAGGGCAAATAAGTTTTTACTTTATCCAAGTCCAAGACAAATAAAAATTGAGATGGATACAAAAATATTTTGATCTTCACCTTCAAGATTGAAGATTGAAGTCGGCCAAATATCTGATCTTAACCTTCAAAAGTTTAAGCTGGGCCATCATATATATATAAGCAATTGAAGCGGCCCAAATTTGTTGGGCCCATCATATATGAGTACTATATAAAGCAGCCCAAATATTTGATCTTCATCTTCAAAGACTTAGCTGCTGGTGTCATATAAATTTGAGAAATTGAAGCACTTTTTCTTTCTCTGTTACACTGCCGGTGGGTGTAAAATGTAAAAAAAATGATGATGACACAAATTATAAACAGGATTCATTTCCGTACTTGTTGTTGTATATGGCGGCCATGGCGCTCCAACCACACCATTACTCACTTTCCTTGTATCAAAACTTCAGGTTACTTTTTCTTACCCTCGTTAAATTAAATTTACCGTACCCCCCTGATTTTATTTTTAACTGTAGACTGTAAAAGGAGGAAGCTTTTCTGTGTTTTGATAACCCGTGACAGTGGCGAAACCAAGATTTTTAGTGTCCGGTCTAGGGGACTTAATAGTTTATGATCCAAGTGTATGTTTTGTTAGGGGCCAATTAAATTTGGATTGAATTAGTTACATAAAAATAATACTAGAAATTTAGAGTTTTATAGACATTGTCGGGTAGCCACGACCACCCTTTACTTAAGGGATGATGCTTCTTTTTGACTCGGATGTATACGGCCTAACTGTCCCCAATATTTTTACTTAGGAAGTTTCAAACCGGGAACCTCGTATGAGGAAACGGAATGCCAAACCGCTAGTCCAACTTGGTGGTTGTTTATCTTTTATTTCTAATTGTATCTATTTATATCATGTGAGTTTCTTCAAATTGCGCCTGTTATCTGTTTGATAAAGTGGTAAACATAATAGGGTAACTTTTTATTTATTTATTTGCATTAAGGCTTTTTTGTTGGGACAAGTGCATGTTAAGCTTAGTCCGTTTTGCTAATATATGTATTTAAGTCTTACAACGTTAATTGTATGTATCAAATTTTCAGTTCTTACTATTGTATGTATTCGGTTATCTCGTGAAGATATTAGCATGTGACAAACATATAAGAGTTCTTTTGTCTCTTGATGGTAACATTCTTTTATCAAGTTGCCATGTCATCTAGCACATCATCAAGACGGGTTCTGGTTAAAAGATTTTACAATATATAAGAGATTACATAGATACAACAAAAGTTGAAAGTTTGATACATGAAGGTTCTGTGAGTTGGATACATACAATACCAAAATGACTCAAGTTTAATACTTTCCGTTCTTCTTTAGTTTAAATCTAGTCATGTCACAAAAAGTCATCATAATTGAAGCGTAGTCAGTGTTAGATTTAAGAAATTGTGTTAGTATATAACCTAAGTTGCAGAAATACATAAATAAGTTACCTAAAATGTGTTAGTAATTTGGCGTGATTGAGGGATATTGTTATAAGACATGGACATGGGTCACAAGTGTACACTTATTGAGTAAATGACATCTCTAGACCCAAATAGCAAGGTTTAAGGGGGTTTACGCCCCCTTGAGGGGTCCTAGCGGCAACTCTCTTGTGGTGTTTAGAGCAATGGCCCGACACATGAACGAAGCTTGCATAACCAGCTCAGGGTGTTGATTTATATCAGCAAGGCTTGGAGTAGGCTCGTCTGGGCATACTGATCAGGAACTTGCACTCGCTGACCAAGCTGATTAATGACCAGGCTGATCAACAAGGACTACACCATACTCTATATATTTTGTATTGCAAGTACATATTATAGAATTTATTATTGCACACACTATATTTTGGCTCACATACGAATAGCGTTTGCTTAACTGATGTGCGTCTGCAACTGTGTCTGTTCTGGATTGCATGTACATGAATCTTGAAGCATATACATGAATTTACTCTATTCTGAAGCACACACTTGCCTGGCTAGTTGTGGTCATAGAATAAATCAGTCCAGTTGAGTCTTAGTACTTTTTTATCTATAAAATGCACATTCATATGGGATAAGATTATTGTAATTCTATTGAAATTCTTCTGATATTATAATATTTTCTGATTTAGAGTTTAGATCTTTATATGTCTTAAGCTTCTTTTATTTCACAACTATTTTTTCATTTAGTACTATTAAGAGCTAGTGCCCTGTTGAATAGACACATTTCTGTTCCTTGAACAGGACTTTCAGACCACGAATTGATGGTCCGTACAATGAAAGAGTGCATTATACTGAGCGATCCAACAACTGTTATTGGAACACATACAAGAATCATTAAACTTGGGTATCAGTCATGCCCATCTCTTACATCACTGCTAGTTATAGCATATATATCCTTTAAAAATCTTATCTTTGCTCGTCAATTACTCGATGAAGCTCCTTGTTGGAATTTCAAACTGGTTGCCTCCAATTCAATCATCGCATGTTTTATGAAGATGAGAGATGTTGATGCTGCCAAGAGGATGTTCGGTAAGATGCCAGAACGAGATATAATATGTTGGAACTCAATGATTGGAGGTTGTGTTAAAAACACACGTTTTCAGGATGCTTTTGGGTATTTCAGAAAGTTGTTAAGGACAAATGTGGAGCCAGATAAGTTTACATTTGCATCCATTATCACTGCATGTGGCCGTGTTGGGGCTCTACATCAAGCTAAGTGGATACATGGTTTACTGACTGAAAAAAGGATTAAACTTAATTTTATTTTGAGTTCTGCACTCATAGACATGTACTCAAAATGCGGAAGAATTGATACTGCAAAAGCAATTTTCGATAGCGTTAGACATGATGATGTTTCAGTTTGGAATGCCACGATTAATGGGCTAGCAATGCATGGTCTAGCAATGGATGCCATTGCAACTTTCTCACAGATGGAGGCTGAAAACACTTTACCCGATGCAATTACTTTCGTTGGAATGTTAACCGCATGTAGCCATTGTGGTTTGACTCGACAAGGTCGTGAATATTTTGATTTAATGACCAACAAATACCTTATTAAGCCACAGCTTGAGCATTATGGGTCAATGGTAGACCTCTTTGGTCGAGCCGGGCTCCTAAAAGAAGCTTATGAAGTAATTAAAGGGATGCCAATGAAACCCGATGTTGTTATATGGAGAGCATTTCTTAGTGCGTGTAGAACACACAAAAATCTCGATTTTGTAGAACTTGCAGCTTCAAGTATATCAAATCTTGGTAGTGGAGATTATGTGTTATTATCAAATACTTATTGTTCCGTAAATAAATGGGATAATGCTGAAAAAGTGAGAAATCTAATGAGAAAAAAGAGAGTTAGCAAGAACAGGGGAAAAAGCTGGATAGAAATCGGTGGAATGATTCACCAGTTTAGATCAGGAGACAGATTACATTCCGATACAGAATCGATTTACAAGTTGCTCAAAGCGTTGATTGTCCGTATCAGGCAGGAAGGGTTTGTTCCTGTAACGGAGTTGGTTTTAATGGATATATCCGAGGAGGAAAAGGAGGGAAATCTGAATTATCATAGTGAAAAGTTGGCATTGGCTTACGGTATCCTAAAATCAAGCCCAGGCTCTGAAATTAGGATTTCAAAGAATCTGCGGACCTGTCTTGACTGTCACTCATGGCTGAAGTTGGTTTCCAAAGTATTGAAAAGGGTGATCATTGTGCGGGACCGAACCCGTTTTCATCGAATTGAAGATGGTTTTTGTACTTGTGGAGATTACTGGTAACTGGTAGCTTACCAGGCTTGTAGCTGGTGAGTTTTTCCTTTATTTTTATTTTTTTTGGTAAATATGTTAGAAATATGTTGTAATTTTCCCATATTCTTTAATCTCTATCGATGAATTTTTATAAATTGCATATATGAAATTCTTTCTTTTATTAATGTCCAGCTGAGGATGCCTTAGTTCAATTTTTTTTTCTTATTGTTGTTCAAAGGCATATACATACACCGGTACAAGGCTATAACCATTTAATATATACGTAAATCATCTCAAGTGTGACCCGATTCTGTGTCCTCTCGCTTGATGGGTCACCCCATACCTCTGGCCAAAGGCCCTTTGGTGCCTTGATACTTGTTACTATTTTGATCATAGAAGTATATGTATTAATTTCATATTATTATACAGGTAAAAGGCTCAAGTAGGGGTGAGCCCGTTGAGCTAACCAACTTGTCTTTCTGGAAATATTATGAACTTGTTCTCATATCTGATATCTTGTTAAACTGCATAAAAATTTCAGAAAGATATACCATCTATGATCTATCTTTGAGGCATTGTAATGTATAACTTAATGACCTTTTTTATTTTACATCTATGCAGTTTAATCTTTACACATTCTCTTTAATAGATGTTTGTTGTTAGTTGACTGAAGATACTGGCCTTGTGTCGGATCACATTCTTCTATAACGGCTATCTTCCAAGTAGTTATCTAAAGCTTGTGATATTTAATCAATACTACACGTGGTCATTTCGACCCATTTAATTATGTATAAGTCAATTTAGGTTAGGTTTTCTCTAACAGGTCAAACAAACAGGTAGAGTAAGTCTTAAGTACTTAAAAGGTAACATGTTAAATGGGTTTAGAATTGCTATTTTAAATTCATGAAAACTCTAAAATCATATTTGACCATCTAATTATTCAATAAAACAGTGCAAGATAGTTATGGTAAAACTGACCTCATCTGTTCCCACACATTATTTACCCATCATGACTCGTTACCCAACCCGTCAGCCGACCCATTTGCCTTCTCTGGTTAACACTGTGCTGATATATCATAATCTAATTTCATGCATTAGATGTGTCATGTGTGACTACATAATATCACCTTCAAGCAAAAGTTTAGATACTAGCGAAATTTCATTACATTATACATGTCAAAAACAGGCATTTCTCGCAACCATTTATGGTGCATAATGATCTTAGGAGAACGGAACAGTACTAGCAAGAGTAGACTGTTGCCTAAATTAGCTATCTTGGATTGGAACCAATTTCATTTTGCCTCCATAAATATCTGGAAGTTGGCTCTCGTCTATGTCTTTCAGAAGTGTAGATGTCAGGTGTTTACTATCAACAAAGACGATCTGCAAGGTAAACATAAAATCGATCCAACTTTAGTACTTGTGGGCTTGGTCACAGGGGTCACTAATTTACACTATGTAGGACCGTAGTAAAAAGCTACCGGTTTAAGATCTAGACAATAGAGGTAGTGAACTTGACCCTGTTGGCTAATTTGTCAATGTGTGTAACTTTTCTGTACGTGTTGGGTTGACCGGAAACAATTGTGTAAATATTTAGAATAGCTTACGATAGTGTTATTTTGTGGCAACCATGATTACAGGATTTATAAAATGGCAATGATTTTGCTATGAAAAAATTTGTGCAAATTTATTAGTAGGTGTGTCGAAATTGCGCCTTGCTTACCTTTTTCTTGGTTTTTTCATCAATAAAAGGATAAATCATCTTCCATGCTGCCATAAATACATACGGAACATTCACAACGAACATTTTTCCAAGTCGTTCTGGATAGTAATCCTGTCATAAACATCAATATTTTACATCATAAACTAATATCTACTCTTTTGTTATCACTGTAATCTAAGGTATCATAATGTAACTATAGCTCTCTCGAGTGAAAGTGAAATGCTTGCAAACCTGCAATATAGAGAGTGCGGCAAGATATCCACGGTAGTCACTGTTTGTATATCCCCACCCTTTGATATCTGCAATAGCCACAAACTTCTCCTTGCCCGCAGGCATCCTGATATTCAAAACTAATTATTGGTAATCAAGTTCTATTTTTTACTTTTTAGCATCAATCACAGAAAGTTGAGGTGGTAATTTCTATCCATTTACCCATGAATCGGTCATTTTGAATTTTGTTTTATCTCTAATGGAGAAACGGGTCAAACAGGTATAATCAACCCAAATTCACCCGATGTGTAATTTTTTAATGCATATGACCTGCTAAAGATTTTAATTCACTAATTTAGAATATATTTAGAATAGAATAGCATATGTATTTACAATGCACACACTCATTAGTTAGATAGTAGTTTCAAAGTATTACAGAAAGTTTCATCCAAACCGATATTGAACTGCACAAAACACAAAAGTTGCCCATGTTGACCCGAGTCTATTTGGCCACTTAAATTATTAGCTAACAATTTTTAAATGGATTCAATTAGGAAGGGAAGTTGTAAAACCAAAGATGGTCATACCTTGACAATATTCTTTCAAGTGTGAAGACCACATAACCTGTGATGAATCGCCAAATTAGTAAGGAAAATATTGTAAAAAATTATTTCGGTTAATGAACATATGTGGTAAGTTAAAGAACATACGTTTGAACTCTTCCAGACCTCCTACTTTTTCTGGGTAATGTCTGCCACCAAATACGACAGTTATCAGCCGTCCAGTTTTATCTGTTCCTTGCATGAACAACTTGTTTTGAGCTATGTGGTTTGGTATTTCTGTCACAGAGATGGAACCACTTGGAACAAATGTTCGTCTCCATTTCAGGTACTTCAGAAACATAGCACTGGCTTTGTCTATGTCCAGATCACGAGCACGAAGAAACCTTCTAATTGTCAAATCGTCGTACTCCTGAAATAAATAACAATTATCTAAAAGGATTGAATGACACGACACTAAAATGAAGTCGTATGTTATCTTCTTTTATCTTGTTAATATGTCTAATGACTCTGATGCATATTCACATTGTACTCATTTTGTTAAGAAAAGAGGCCAAATCTGCAAGTCAAGTGACCTGCACCACCTAAAAGTTTTGAGGGATCTTCATTGTTTGAAAATGTTAAAATTTTGCTCATTCATAATGTCATGAATCTCATTACTTGGATGTGGCCACTCCGACCCACTTATGTGAAACTGGGTTAGATATCTGTTTTCTCATAGGTCTAATAGGCTAAATTAAACAAAAAAGAGCTTAAATGAAAAGGAGTCAAACATGTTGAAAGTCACATAAATGTGTGTTCAGAACGCCTCTCCTCGGTTTAGTGTAAATGGTGCGGCTTTGGGTTGATCATTTTAACAAAAACATTTTAGTACAACTTACCATTCTAATAATTTACTTTTTCGTAACAGTAAATATATAAGATCAATGAGAAACTGAAAAGCAAATTTTCTGTGGGTCAGCCCAACGCGACTCAATGTGCTTCGACTTTCAACCCATATTAGAAAGTTACCCTGTTATGACCTAGTGCCCAGCCCACCCATATTGCCAGTTTGCCACCTCTATCAATGCATTTGACAAATCCATCATTTTGTATTATGTTCCATGTGTCCATAAGTTAGAATATACTGTTTGATTGTATCAAAAATCAAAATGGTGTTGCTTTCATAACATAAGAATTGATGATAATTCTTTTGGATGGATAGAAAAATCTTGATTACATTAAGACCTCAATGTCAATGATAAATCTCATCTGGGTCAATTGCATCAGTTACATTTTTTTTACCTAAAGATCAACCATGCTGAATGGTTCGGGTCAAACTAGTTAAAAGTAACTTCTTTTTCGATCAAATTACTATTGTAATACAATAGTTCATACAACACACGTTATGGATCAACCCAACCTGACCCATTTTAACCCGAAGCTTCAAAAAACTTGTAAAATAAAAGTTTGTACTTAAAAATTGTATATAGTAAAAAGGAGCAGTCCACAAACAGATCTTTTTTATAGGAAACATCAAGATTATTAATACCAACATAATCAAACTACATTAACTTGCACATTATGCAATAAAACATAAAGATTTCCTAGTTGGTCAAAACATATAACAGACTAACCTTAGCCGCAGGATCTTGTTTTTCGACCAAACCTCTCATTTGCAATATCTTTTTGTGTTCTTCTTCACTACTTCCATAGTTATTTTCATGTGTTTCACCATTATTTTTAGTCAAAGCTTCCTTACCATCCATCTGTTTGACCTTTTTTTTTCCAACTTTTTTATAGCCTGAAACCTGTACAATATATAGATGTAGATATAGATATTGTTTATATGAGAGAAGTACTTGAATGTGTGAATTACCAAAAAGTCCTTTGATAGCTGTTTCTTGGTGCTGCCATTGAATATATGGTTAATGTTAGTTATTGTTGGCAAATATAAATACTATAAAAATGCTGTTAGGGAAATGTTGTTGTATAGGGCCATCAGAAATGAATTTTTTAGGTGAAGGTCCTTTTCATTATTAGTTATTTTACATTACATCTATCCACCTCATTTATTTTTTTTAATAAGAATGTCATTTGGGTCCCTATGCATTTTCAAACCTCTTAATCTTTTATATTTAAAAGAAATACTGTAATTATCATTATCATATTTTCACACTGATTATGTGAAGTAGTATTAGAAGAAATAACTAGGTAAACCCGGCCAATCTGTTTTGCCTTTAAATAAATTACTCGTTATGATTTGTTGTTAGTTGACTGAAGATACCATCTTTTTCGCCCATACAAAATTACCCATTATGATTTGTTGCCCAACCTATACACCCACTCAGTTTGCTCTATTAATTATTACCAGATTTCATGCATTGGATATGTGACTACAGGATATCACCCTTCATAAGCAAGAGTTTAGAAAATTAGCCCATTCTATTACATTTTATGAATGGCAAACAAAAGGCATTTCTCACAAGTTACAACCATTTCTGGTGCATAACAATAGACATGAACAAGAAGAGAAAAATGAGTCAACTTTTGACCAAACTAGCTATCTTGGATGGGAACCAGTTTCAGTTTGCCTCCGTAAATTTCTGGAAGTTGGCTCTCGTCTATGTCTTTCAGAAAAGTAGATTTCAGATGCTTATTGTCAACAAATAAAATCTGCAAGGTAAACATACAATTCATCTTATTAGTCATGGTGGCCACTATGTTTACCAAAAAATTACAAATTATGGAGAAATACTAGAATGACAAACAAATTACAAACAAATGTTTACGAATTAACATGTCATGTGAGGTGGACCACTTAAAGTGATATCATATGTTTGTAGGACAATATAACATGCGGCCAGTAATTGGTGTAGACAAGTAAGGTGGTAGCGAAATTGATGGGTTGGGTCGACCGGAAACCCTGTTGTGCCAAATTTATTAGTGGCGAAAACGCTTACAGAATACCCATTTTTTCAATGATGATATAATCGTTCGAATAGAATGACTCACTCACTTTATTCATCAAAAGTGCACCGTGATTAACTTCCAACCTATCTGACTGATTCTCATTTAGGATATTCTTGTATATTTACCCAGCTTACCAGTTAGATTAATAATACATAACTTGGATCGACTAGTTAATAAGTGTGCCGTAATCCTACCTTTTTCTTTGTTTTTTCATCAATGAAAGGATAAACCATCTTCCATGCCGCCATAAATATAGAAGGAACATGCACGACAAACATTTTTTCTAGTCGTTCTGGATAATAATCCTGTCATAGACATAAATAGATTGCATCAGAAACTAATATATATTCTAACTTTATCACTTCAATATCTAGGCCATCATGATGTAACTACAAAAAATTCGAATTATAGATTATTCTTTCACCCATTAGATAAACACAAAAAATTAAATGCTTGTAAACCTGCAATATAGAGATTACGGCACAATATCCACGGTAATCACTGTTTGAATATCCCCATCCTTGAATATCTGCAATGACCATAAACTTTTCCTGGCCTGCAGGCATCCTGATAGTCAAACATTAGAGAATGGTTATCAGTCAGACAGGTTGGAAGTTATATCTAGATTTTTATATCAATAAAATCAGCCACAGAAAGTTGAGGTGGCAATTTCCACCCATTTACTTATGAACCAGCCAATTCAGGGTTTGTCTTATTTTTAACGGGTCAAATTAGTATGGTCCACTTAGACTCTCCCAAAGTGTATTTTTAATGCATCTTAAATATTGTATGTAATCATGATGTAAATCACTATTTAGTTACAAAAAAAAAATATTTGCCTTCCTAAACAGAAAGTTTGAAAGCTTTTACAGTTTCTGGTATTACTGTGATACCTTGACAATATTCTTTCAAGTGCAAAGACCACATAACCTTGACAATATTCTTAAATGGATTCCAACAGGAAGGGTTGTCGAAGCAAGATAGTCATACCTTGACAATATTCTTTCAAGTGTGAAGACCACATAACCTGTGATGAATCGCCAAATTAGTAAGGAAAATATTGTAAAAAATTATTTCGGTTAATGAACATATGTGGTAAGTTTAAGAACATACGTTTGAACTCTTCCAGACCTCCTGCTTTGTTGGGGTAATGTTTGCCACTCAACACGACAGCTATCAGGCGTCCACTTTTATCCGAACCTTGCATGAACATCTTGTTTTGAGCTATGTTATTTGGGACTTCTGATACAGAGATGGAACCATTTGGAACAAATGTTCGTCTCCATTTCAGGTACTTCAGAAACATAGCACAGGCTTTGTCTATGTTCAGATCACGTGCACGAAGAAACCTTCTAATTGTCAAATCGTCATATTCCTAAAAGGTGAATCAGTTTATGAGCATGATTGAATGCGTGACACTAAAATGGAGTCGTATCTTATTTTCTTTTCTCGATTTCATGTGTCATTTATCTCCAATGTACAGTCATATTTTACTGATTTTTTTAGGAAAAGTTGCCACATACATAACTCAGGTGACCGGCACTATATAAAATTTAGAGAGATCTTTATTTTTTGAGGTTGCGAAAAGTTAGTTCATACATATTGTCATGTATCTAATTTACTGGCTTTGGCCATTTCGACCCAATCATGAGTAAAAGGGCCGATTTGGGTTATATTTTTTTTCTCATGGGTCAAATAGTTTATATTATTAGAAAGAATAGCTGATATGAAAGAAACCTCTTGATTAGTTTAGTAACGGTTGGCCCGACACTACTCAAATCACTTTAACCCATACAAGAAAGGTACCCAATTATTTCCTGTTACCCAACCCACCCATTATGCCATCTGTAGCCCAATATTTGTTAGATCCATCATTAATTTGAATGGTTTACTTTTTTGATAAATAAATAATTTAGATTATTTACTTAAGTGTGATTTTTTTCTCCGGGCCCTCGCTTTTTTCGTGCATCTCACCTAGGCCACATTCGAGGTCTTATCGCATTGAGTGCGTGTTGAAAATCAGTAATTCCTTAATCCATATGTTAGAAATAACTATAGGATAGTTTGTGTAAATAATAGAAATAAGTGAAAAGGTATGACTCTTGGTAAAGAGACATAACCAAATAGTAGAAAAGATAACCGAATAAAGGAAAGGATGCAATGGTTCGTGAAGAGGTACAAGTGAACCAACACAACCATTCGATCGCACCTTTTCGTTATCTATATATATGTAGAAAAATGTAGAATTCAGTGTGTGACTCAAGAATAGCATTGTAATCTTGTATCAAATTCTCTGTCAATAAAAGTGTTATTATCAAATTCTCTATACAAACATATTGTTTCAATCATTCTCGTTTATTCCTGAATCAAAAGTGTTATCTATATATATGTAGAAAAATGTAGAATTCAGTGTGTCAAGAATAGCATTGTAATCTTGTATCAAATTCTCTGTCAATAAAAGTGTTATTATCAAATTCTCTATACAAACATATTGTTTCAATCATTCTCGTTTATTCCTGAATCAAAGTATTGTTGGTTGATTATCAAAAGATCCGAATTGGGCCAACAATTGGTATCAGAGCAAGGTTAATCAATCAAGTGTTCATCATTTACCAAGTTAAAGTTTCTGATCAGAATTCGTGAATCAAACCGAAGGAATAAAGATTCTGCCATCGAAAAGTTGCAAACATTTTGAACACCAATTCAACAAATATCATCATCAAGTGTTCAAAGATAAGGAAAAATAATTGAATCCATTTGACACCAAGGGAGGCAGTCACAATCGTGATCACTCTCAACCGGCATCAAAGATTCAAATTTGGTTTGCAAAGGTTGTAGTCACAATCTGTGACAAATTCATCAAAAAAGGGACAGAATCATCAAAGTGATATCCCATGTTCAAGTATACATATATTCAGTGATTCCGAATTAAACAAGAAACATCAGGCAAAGGGACAACCACACCAGAATCATCAAAGAGGGCAAATAAATTGAAACAGTGCAAATAAAAAGGAACGAACACACCTGTCTCAATCAGAGCGTACAACCCTCAAATAAACCGAACCATCAACGGTTCAAGTTGTCCAGAAAGAAGGGTAATTTGTCCAGAAACAAACCGGTCCAGAAATCCCCAAATCGCGAACCCTAGTTTTCGCATAAAGAGAGTAACATCAGGGATTCCAGCGGTTGAAGAAGAAACCGCCACCACCGGTCAGAGAATAGAGAGATTTGAAGGCGGTTACACCGGCCAATCGGCGGTTAATCAGACAGAGAGAGACATCGCAGTCAGAGAGAAGAAGGAACGGGCATCACGCACAGAACCATCACCAAAGGGGATACTACGGGTTGATTAAAAAAAACCCCAGGTTCTGAAAGTTAAACAAAACCCCCTCCACTTTCAATATTTTATATAAGGAATATAATTTAGTTTTATTTCCTTTAGTATTAGTGTTAGTAGTATAATAATTTAGTTATTAGGCTACTTTTATTTTATAAATAGAATAGTTAAGGCCTGCGCAACCTTAGATTATTCGAGTTAGAAAAAATCTCCAAAGGATAGTTTGGAAAACTATTCGATAAGTTTTGACATAAAGTTAGACACTTTATTGGACAAAACAAACACGCTTCATTGTATAAGGATTTTTGGAAGAATCCTTACAAAGTTGATAGTCGTAAAGGCCGTAATATCAACATAGTTAGCCTGTGAGGCATAAGAGAAGATACAAGGAGTTTGGTGGAAACGAAATTTCTAGACACTAGGTGTTAGATATTTCATTTGGAGGTTAGAAAATATCTTAAGAAATATGACGAAAGAAAGTGGAGAAACTTCAAAGAAAGAATTAGGTAGTACACTTCAATTCCAATGCCCGATGTTAAACCCAACGAATTACTCGTTATGGGCAATTCGAATGCAAGTCATTCTAGAAGCAAATGGCTTATGGGAAACAATAGAGCGAGATGAAAAGACTCAACCTGACAACAAGAAAGACAAGATTGTTATCGCATACCTTTACCATGCTTTACCCGAAGATCAACTACTACAAATAACAAAGCACAAAACGGCAAAGGCCATATGGGATGCATTGAAAACTAGACACATTGGCGAAGAAAGAGTGCAACAAGCCAAACTACAAACACTCAAATCTGATTTTGAGATGTTACATATGGAGGAAGATGAGACAATCGATACCTTCGCTGGAAGATTGACAACGCTTGTCAATAGAGCTGCTAGTTTAGGGCATGTGTTTGAAGATCAAGTAGTAGTACGAAAGTTATTAAATGCTGTACCTGAGAGATATCTACAAATAGTTGCGTCCATAGAACAATATTCGGACTTAAGTGAAATGACAATGGAGGAAGCAATTGGTAGACTCAAGACATATGAAGAAAGGATAAAATACAAGAAGGGAAAGCAAGTGAACAATCAAGAAACGTAGACGAGGAAAGTTTAAGTACTCGCGAGATCAAGACGATGATAGGGACTATCAAGAGGAAGAAACCGATACACAAGGCAATTCTCAAGTAAAGTGTTATCGATGTCATAAATTTGGACACTATGCCTATGCATGTCCTGTTAGGACCAGTTCACCTGGAACTGGCCAGTCACCAGTTCACACTGACCAGTTCACCTGGAACTGGCCAGTCACCAGTTCACACTGACCAGTTCACCTGGAACTGGCAGTCACCAGTTCACACTGACCAGTTCACCTGGAATTGGCCAGTCACCAGTTCACACTGACCAGTTCACCTGGAATTGGCCAGTCACCAGTTCACACTGACCAGTTCACCTGGAATTGGCCAGTCACCAGTTCACACTGACCAGTTCACCTGGAACTGGCCAGTCACCAGTTCACACTGACCAGTTCACCTGGAACTGGCCAGTCACCAGTTCACACTGACCAGTTCACCTGGAACTGGCCAGTCACCAGTTCACACTGACCAGTTCACCTGGAATTGGCCAGTCACCAGTTCACACTGACCAGTTCACCTGGAACTGGCCAGTCACCAGTTCACACTGACCAGTTCACCTGGAATTGGCCAGTCACCAGTTCACACTGACCAGTTCACCTGGAACTGGCCAGTCACCAGTTCACACTGACCAGTTCACCTGGAATTGGCCAGTCACCAGTTCACACTGACCAGTTCACCTGGAACTGGCCAGTCACCAGTTCACACTGACCAGTTCACCTGGAATTGGCCAGTCACCAGTTCACACTGACCAGTTCACCTGGAACTGGCCAGTCACCAGTTCACACTGACCAGTTCACCTGGAATTGGCCAGTCACCAGTTCACACTGACCAGTTCACCTGGAACTGGCCAGTCACCAGTTCACACTGACCAGTTCACCTGGAATTGGCCAGTCACCAGTTCACACTGACCAGTTCACCTGGAACTGGCCAGTCACCAGTTCACACTGACCAGTTCACCTGGAATTGGCCAGTCACCAGTTCACACTGACCAGTTCACCTGGAACTGGCCAGTCACCAGTTCAACTGACCAGTTCACCTGGAATTGGCCAGTCACCAGTTCACACTGACCAGTTCACCTGGAACTGGCCAGTCACCAGTTAGAGGACCAGTTCACCTGGAACTGGCCAGTCACCAGTTCACACTGACCAGTTCACCTGGAACTGGCCAGTCACCAGTTCACACTGACCAGTTCACCAGTTGCATCTGGTGACCAGTAAACTGGTGACCAAGAAGATTTGTCGAGAAATATATTGAAGTCCAGTTGCACCGTACAGTTAACGCAACTGAAGACTTCCTCCAGTTGAGAACTGACCAAGTTGAAGAAACATTCCAGTTGAAGTCGAAGACAACAAATGGAAGAAAGAGAATGACAATGGCAGCGAAGCCCAGTTGACATTCTAGTCAGTTACAAACTGGAGACCATCAGTGGAAAGCCCTTACAAAGCTTTACACTGATTACGAGGAATTGACTTGTATACTTTATGTACCTTTACCCGGATAATAAGCCTTATCTTATTATTTAAGTATTAAAAGGTACATAAAGGTGGTTGTGTAAAGTCACTTTAACATGCGACTTTACAACACTTTTTAAGGAATTAAATGCTATTCCTTAAATGCTTCCAACCACATTTGTACGGCTAAGTTAACATCCCAATGTTAACTTTGCCTATAAATACAAGTCATTGCACAACCAAGAATTCAAGTTACTTCACAAACAAACGAATAACTTCATACTTTGCAAACCTGCAATATTCTTGGTGAACTTGTGCAATATTCTCTCAATCGCTAAAAGGAACATTTCACTACTTTAAGTGTTTCGATTGTTGAAGAGAAATTCCGAGTATAGATCAATTGTATTTCATAGGTTGTTAGGATATTTACATTCGTGTATTATCTTGGTTCCGCATCAACCTTGTAATTTGTTTAATATCAATAAATAAATTACACTTTGAAAACTACATATTGTCTCATCAAGATTGTTTACAAGTTATTTGTATTATTGCATTGTTCTTTACTTATTGTCTTTTATATAAGTAATCTATCTAGAACTTGGTATATACCACTGCAACTGGTCGTCTCCAGTTCAGTAAGTATATTGCAAAGTAACTCCACCATCGACATAGAGGTGTCTTCAGTAGTACCATCTAACAAGTTGGGACTTACAAGTGGTATCAGAGCAGAAGGCTAATAAACTTGCCTAGATCTGCAAAGATGAACACTACTGAAGGTGGAGATGGTTCTGGTTCAGGTGAAAACCCATCGAACACTAATGCACAACCTTTTCAAAACGTTAACACCAACCCTCCTCCTCCTTCTACCCCAAACCACGTCCATGTACATTACTCTAACACTCCTGTTCCAAAATTTGATGGAAACAGTGAGACTTTTGGTACATGGAAAGCTAGAATGCTGTTGCATTTTGGTGGTATTGAGAGGTATATGTTGAAAATCCTTAAGGATGGACCATATATACCTATGTCTATTGGGGTGAGTCCTCTTCTTGATCCAACTGGAAGAAGAGGCTCAAGGGAAAAGCCAGAAGACCATTGGTCTGATGAGGATCGCAGACTGGTGGACTTGGACACCAGACTGAAAAACATGATCCTTGGGGCTGTCCCTGAAGACCTAATTCCAACACTTGTGTTGTTTCCCAGTGCCAAGTCTATGTGGGATGAATTAGTGATTCAATTTGAAGGAGGTGATGACACAATCGTCACCAGAAAAGTTGCCTTGAACAAGAAGTATGAATCCTTCTTTGCCTTGCCCAATGAAAGTTTAACTGGTACATATACCAGATTTCTAGCCTCATCAATCAATTGAGAGGTTTGGGTGTAGAGAAGGATAAGGATATTCTTCTTGAGAAGTTTTGTGATATTCTTCCTTCCAAATGGGAAAACATGGTTCTTGTCTTGAGACAAGGTAAAACCTTGCACACTCACACTCTTGCATCGCTCTATGGAGCCTTCAGATTCACTGAAGATAATAATGCTGCAAGACTTGTGGCTGAGCAAGATGCCATGAACCATGCTCAGAGTCCCAAGGTTGCTAATACAATTGAGCGACCTTGTGCTGCTTTAATGTCTGCTGAGAGTGTCCAGGCACACTCGATGAAGGAGATGTTGAACAGTTTCTTAAACTCTGGGCTGACCACTGAAAACAGTGAAGGTTATGATGAAACTGACGATGATGATCTGGTCGCCATGATTGCTAAAACCTTTAATAGGTTTAAGCATAAATCTAAAAGATTTAATGGCCCCAACAATGCTTCCAGCTCCAGCTCTCTGGATAAGACCAATCTTACATGCTATAAGTGTGGCAAGAAAGGTCATTTTATGAAGGAATGCAGATCTAGTCAGTTGAATAACCAAACTGGCCCCTCTGTCCCTAATTACAATCGGCCTGATGATAGCTACAAAGCTAAATACAAGCAGCTTAAGGCCCAGATTGCCCTCCTGTCCATGCAAAAGGAAAAGGACACTAATGCACAACCTTTTCAAAACGTTAACACCAACCCTCCTCCTCCTTCTACCCCAAACCACGTCCATGTACATTACTCCAACACTCCTGTTCCAAAATTTGATGGAAACAGTGAGACTTTTGGTACATGGAAAGCTAGAATGCTGTTGCATTTTGGTGGTATTGAGAGGTATATGTTGAAAATCCTTAAGGATGGACCATATATACCTATGTCTATTGGGGTGAGTCCTCTTCTTGATCCAACTGGAAGAAGAGGCTCAAGGGAAAAGCCAGAAGACCATTGGTCTGATGAGGATCGCAGACTGGTGGACTTGGACACCAGACTGAAAAACATGATCCTTGGGGCTGTCCCTGAAGACCTAATTCCAACACTTGTGTTGTTTCCCAGTGCCAAGTCTATGTGGGATGAATTAGTGATTCAATTTGAAGGAGGTGATGACACAATCGTCACCAGAAAAGTTGCCTTGAACAAGAAGTATGAATCCTTCTTTGCCTTGCCCAATGAAAGTTTAACTGGTACATATACCAGATTCTCTAGCCTCATCAATCAATTGAGAGGTTTGGGTGTAGAGAAGGATAAGGATATTCTTCTTGAGAAGTTTTGTGATATTCTTCCTTCCAAATGGGAAACATGGTTCTTGTCTTGAGACAAGGTAAAACCTTGCACACTCACACTCTTGCATCGCTCTATGGAGCCTTCAGATTCACTGAAGATAATAATGCTGCAAGACTTGTGGCTGAGCAAGATGCCATGAACCATGCTCAGAGTCCCAAGGTTGCTAATACAATTGAGCGACCTTGTGCTGCTTTAATGTCTGCTGAGAGTGTCCAGGCACACTCGATGAAGGAGATGTTGAACAGTTTCTTAAACTCTGGGCTGACCACTGAAAACAGTGAAGGTTATGATGAAACTGACGATGATGATCTGGTCGCCATGATTGCTAAAACCTTTAATAGGTTTAAGCATAAATCTAAAAGATTTAATGGCCCCAACAATGCTTCCAGCTCCAGCTCTCTGGATAAGACCAATCTTACATGCTATAAGTGTGGCAAGAAAGGTCATTTTATGAAGGAATGCAGATCTAGTCAGTTGAATAACCAAACTGGCCCCTCTGTCCCTAATTACAATCGGCCTGATGATAGCTACAAAGCTAAATACAAGCAGCTTAAGGCCCAGATTGCCCTCCTGTCCATGCAAAAGGAAAAGGATCAGTGCTTAATGGCACAAACTGAGGGAAAATGGGAGTACTCTGATGACTCATCTGATGATGAAGAAGAGGAAAGGGACATGTGTTTCATGGCCTTGGAAGATCAACAACAGCAGCATGTGGTGAAAGATGATGTCATCTCTGGAAGATGGGTGGACATCATACTGAAAAAGGTATGTGATTATGATCACCAGGTTGACCCTGAATTAAAACTGGACCTGGCTGAATCATTAAGTGGTGATTTGGCATTTGTAGAAACTGTTAGAGCTGATAGTGAAAGATATTAGACACTATCTTAATTGAACTGAACAATGTCAAACCACAACTGAATGATTTGCAAAGTGTCCAGTTGGCTCTCAAGGAGTCAGTTTTAAAGATTGAGGCTTTAGAACTTGATAATCAAAAACTTTCTGATGATTTTGAAAAAGCTCAAAAGATTATCAAGTCCTGGGTAAAAGCATCTGGCAAAAACTATGATGCATTTTCAAGAACTATCGATGCCCAGAAAAATGCATGGAAATCTGAAGATCTGGAGATGGCAGCTCTTATACCAGATCTTCATGCATTGCCTCCAGCTCTCCAGGTTGAAACACCTTATGATCAACCTGAAGCTGTTGAAACTGAAACCAATGAGACCACCCCCATTGAGGTTAAAAATGGAGCCAAACAGGCTAAAGCTCCAGTCAAAAAGGCCACTGTTAACAAGCCTTTACCTCATAAGTCTAAGGAGCCCAAGACCCGACAGACTAAATCTCCAGTTGAACCAATGTCCAAGGTTCAACTGCCTGAACAAAACAATATTTTGGTTAATCTGGAAAGGCAACTCCAACTTTTGTCTCGGCAGGTTCAGAGTTGCACTGCCCGGATTAACAATCTGGAAGGAGGTTCACCACCTCCAGTTTTAAAACAAAATATTAAATCACTCCCTTCTGTACCTAAACAAAAGAATGTTCCATCAGGAACAAAATCTGGTAAACTTAAGGTGAGTAAGTATCAAATACCAATCGTTTTTACTTCTGCACCTGGAGCTGGTGATAATGCTCCAGATGTAGCCTCCAGTTCAACACCTCAACAATCAACTGTGGCTTCTGTAGAGAAGTCCAGTGGACCCATCAAGAAAAGATGGGTTCACAAAAATAACTAATGATTTTTGTGTGTGTGTAGGGCGATCGAAAGAAAAATATCTGGTATCTGGACAGCGCTGCTGGCCGGACTATGACCGGATGTAAGCCCCTACTGGAAGAGTTCACTGTCCAAGATGGACCGACAGTGACGTTTGGTAACGATCAATCTGGAAAGACTGAAGGATATGGTGTGCTCAATAATGGACAAGTCGAATTCAAAAGAGTTGCATTTGTGAATGGTTTGAAATATAACTTGATCAGTGTAAGCCAACTTTGCGATGATGGCTTCAGAGTATTGTTCGATATTGCACAAGGCACCATATTTAACAAGGATTGGAAAGTGGTGATGATTGCACCAAGAAAAGGGAATGTGTACATCATGGATATGGAACCAGCTCCAAAAGAGCAATGTTTCTATACCAAAGCTGATGAGGACACCAACTGGCTATGGCATAAAAGGTTATCCCACCTTAATTTCAAGAACATTAACAAGTTGTCTCGCAAACAACTGGTTGATGGGATACCCCAGATTTCCTTCAATAAGGAAAAGCCATGTCCAGGGTGTGAGATGGGTAAGCAGAAGAGAGCCAGTTTCAAAACTAGGCAAAATTTTAGCATCACTGAACCTCTTCACATGCTTCATATGGATCTTTTTGGTCCAGTGAATGTTCAAACTAGAGCTGGAAAGAAATACACTCTAGTTGTGGTTGATGAATTCACCAGATATTGCTGGGTGGTATTCATCAGATCCAAAAGTGATGCACCTGCTGAAATCATCTCGCTTATCAAAAGAATTGAGCTCAAGTACACTCGAAAAGTTTGTCAGTTGCGAAGTGATAATGGTACTGAATTCCAAAATAAGGTACTTGAAACATTTTGCACTGACACTGGCATTTCTCAAAACTTCTCATCAGTTCACTCTCCAGAGCAAAATGGAGTTGTTGAAAGAAAGAATCGTACACTGATAGAAGCGGCCAGAAGCATGCTATCTGAATCTGGTCTTCCCACCAGTTTTTGGGCTGAGGCAGTTGCAACTGCTTGTCACACCCAAAACCGGTCAGTCTACATCAAGAGACATAAGAAGACTGCCTACGAAGTACTCAGGAATCGTAAACCAAATATTGGATATTTCCATGTATTTGGTTGTCCAGTTTATATACTGAACGATTCCAGTCAGCTTGGAAAGTTTGATGCAAAAGCTGATGAAGGGGTATTTTTAGGCTATTCAGATATTCGAAAGGCCTTTAGAGTTTATAATTATAGACTCCAAAAGGTGCATGAGACAATTCATGTCACATTCGATGAATCAACTGAAGCAATCAACAAGAGACCAAGCCTTGATATTTCTCCAGTCATTCCAATCAACTTTGGTGAAACTGACCAAGTTCATCGGTCAGTTGTTTCACCAGAAGATGCTTCCAGTTACAACAAACTGGAACCAGTCAAGAAGAAGAAAAGCACCAGTGACACATCATTTTATCCCTCCATCAATTTTAACTTACCACAAGAATTGGTGATTGGATCAGATGTACGTGCCACTCCAATATCAGCACCAGTTCAAGCACCTACTTCTCCAGTTACTCATGAAATACCTTCAACTGAGGAATTTCATGATGCCAATCGAGACCTCATTGACTCTGATGAGGATGTAGAAGTTGTTTGGACTGATCCTTCTCCAGAAGCTGTTGCAACTGAAGAAGATCTCCAGGTGACTTGCACTGATATTGTAGTTCACCAGCCTAGTCAATACACTAGATGGACTAAAGCCCACCCAATTGAACAGATTGTGGGTAATCCAACTAGTGGGGTTCAGACTAGAAGAGCCACCAGTGAGCAATGCTTAAACGTCACCTTCTTATCTTTAATTGAACCAAAGAAGATTGACGAGGCTATGGCAGACCCAAGCTGGGTGGAAGCTATGCAAGAAGAGCTCCTCCAGTTTGAAAGGAACAATGTTTGGGAGCTTGTTCCTTGTCCACCAGGGTTAAAGAAAGAACCTATTGGTACCAGATGGGTCTACCGAAATAAAATGGATGAAGATGGCCATGTTGTAAGAAACAAGGCCAGACTAGTTGCCCAGGGTTATTGTCAAGCAGAGGGCGTTGACTTTGATGAGACTTTTGCTCCAGTTGCAAGACTTGAAGCCATTAGAATATTCTTGGCTTATGCAGCCCATCTGCAGTTCAAGGTCTTCCAGATGGATGTCAAAAGTGCGTTCCTTAATGGAACATTGGAAGAAGAAGTTTATGTTAAGCAGACTCCAGGTTTCATCGATGAGAAGCATCCTCATTGGGTTTATAGACTGAACAAAGCATTGTATGGTCTAAGACAAGCCCCAAGAGCCTGGTATGATACTTTAACTAAACATCTTCTTAAAAATGGCTTTCAAAGAGGTGCAATAGATAATACCTTGTTTATCTTGAAAGAAAGAGGTAATATCTTATTGGTAAAATAAACATTTATGTGTGTTGTATATAATATGTAATATGTTACATAAGATATGTAACAAGTTATGTTGCATTTTATATACAAAATGTATAAGTAAATGTTTTATATAAAATTTGCACAAAAATGGTTGGTTGCCACCTTGTGAGGCCGCCCCCCCCCCCATGTGCATTTGTTGATGTGTTGTTCAACATACAACACTTGGAGTCTTGCATGTTGAACTAGATATAACACACTCAACACTCATACATAGAGGGTATCAACTCTAAAAATACACACAAGATTAATCTCTCTAACTCTCTCAATATTCTCAACTAGTTTTCTTCTTTTGGTTCTTGGTATTTTCGGCCAAGGGGAAGCAAAAGGGAAGGGTTTTCAAGTTTAAATCCTAGCATTGTTTGGGTGTTTGTTGGAAGCTTGGGGTATACTTGCTTGAGGTTCTTCTAGGTTGAAGACTTGCCACTTCAAGATAACCATCTCCTTCTTTTCAACCTTCTCATAAGCTTGGAAGAAGGTAGTCTTCTAAAACACCCTATGATTGTTGTTTTGTATGCATGCTATTCATATATATGGATCCTTATTGTTTGGGTTTTATTTTATAAGTTAAACTTTGAATTTAACTATATCAACATATTGAAATGGTTCAATTTTTCCGCTGCGTTTTAATATTATAAGGATAATATTACTTTGATAAAAACCCAAAAATCCCAACAATGGCATCTAGAGCCGGTTATATGGATACATACATCAAAAGTTGATATTTTGTTTGGACAAAATCCAATGTTTTGGCCATTTTGGCAATGGCCGAAATTAATACACAAAAAGGAGGTTCCTTTTTCTTGTGTATTTTAGTGTCACAACTTAGCCAAGAGACCTTGTGATTGTTTGTGATTTGTGGATGTGTTTATATTTATTTAATTATTCAATGGTTGTAATAGTTAAATAGGATTTTCTTCATTCATTTGGTTATGTAATCTATTTATTTCATTTGGTATGTAATAAGTAGATTAGTTGCATTTTTTCTTGTAAATGTAATCTCCAAGAAAAAGCATCAAAAGGTTTGGGGCTAAAGTTGGAGGCCAAATGAAGAAACCAGTGAGTTCCCACTGCGGCGCAGTGGGAGTATGTCAAACCCACTGCGGCGCAGTGGGGTTATGCAGCCGAGGACAGTGAGTTCCCACTGCGGCGCAGTGGGAGTATGTCAAACCCACTGCGGCGCAGTGGGGGATTATGCAGCCGAAGACCAGTGAGTTCCCACTGCGGCGCAGTGGGGATTATGCAGCCGAGGACAGTGAGTTCCCACTGCGGCGCAGTGGGAGTATGTCAAACCCACTGCGGCGCAGTGGGTTATCAAAATGAAGAAAACCATTCAAATCACATCACAAAAGATTACTTGAAGCATTTGGATGCAAGATCAAGTGGGAGCTCAACTAACACAAAATTTTGTGTTACTTTGTCCCTTAGGTTGAGACCTTTGACCCACTTGTTTCGGCTAACAAGTGTGGTCAAAATAGTTGGCTAATGTTGTGCACTTATTATTATGTTTGTCATGTTTGTTTGGTTGTTTATTATTTGTCATGTGGATGCTTAAAAACCAACAAAAGACACACATAAAGATTAAAATTGGTTTTAATATTGACATTAACTTGGTAAAATAAAATGGGTTTATTAAAAGTTAATGGTCACAATTATAAAAATGGATTTTATAAAAGAACCTTGAAATTTGGATTTCAAAATTCATTATGGTACATAGTTTTTAACTAGAATATAAAAACTCAAACGGCCCTTTAAAAACAAGTTAAACGCCATCCTTTTATACAACACTTAATTATTTGGGAACTCTTTGTAGGATAAAGGTCACCTAACTACTTTGAGGGAACTTATAAGTTAAGGTAAATTTATTGTACTTATGGGATAAAGGTCACCTAACCACTAGTATAAGATAAATTTACATGTGTGTATAAGTAGGACAACTTGATTTGGAAGCCATGTGATTAGGGTCACCGAAGCATGGTAACCAAAGGCGTTGATGGGATTAAACATGCCAACTTAATATAAGATATTAAACCGGTCCCATACCACTAGAAATTGCAAAGTGTTGCAATTGTCAAACGTTGACTACCTTGTTAATTTAGATCATGGGATAAAGGTCACCTAACCATCATTTAAATGTAACGTTGGATTCTAGGTTTTAATTATTAATTGTCCATGGGACATAAAAGGGTATTAACAATTAAAATTTATATTTGATATCGAAAATACTAATAAAGAACTTTGTTAATCTTGTAGATGGCCGCTAACAATGCAATTAACCCCAACCCAAACGTCCATAACTTTTCACTAAGATCCATCCTTGAAAAGGATCGTCTTAACCAAAATAACTTTGTGGATTGGTTTCGTAACTTGAGAATTGTTCTCAGGCACGAAAGAAATCCTATATTTTAGACGATCCTATTCCTGATGAGCCCGAAGAAACTGATGTTGAAGCCTATAATGATTGGGCTAAATATGTTGAGGACTCCGTGCAAGTTAGTTGCATAATGCTAGCGAGTATGACTCCCGAACTCCAAAAGGAGTTCGAGCACCATGGGGCATACGACATGATTACCCAACTCAAGGAAATGTTCCAACAAAAGGCAAGGGTTGAGCGCTTCGAAACGGTTCGAGCGCTTCATGCATGTCGCATGGATGATTCACAACCCGTCTCAACATATGTTCTTAAAATGAAAAGCTACATTGATCGCCTCGAAAGGCTTATTGTCCCGTCTCAAATGAGTTAGCTACGGATATGATCCTTAACTCATTATCTAAGAGATTTGAAACTTTCGTGTTAAATTATAACATGAATGGATGGGACAAGACCGTTTCCGAGCTCCATGGGATGCTCAAAACGGCCGAGGCTAGTATGGGAGGAAAAGTTCAACCCGTTCTCATGATCAATGAAGGCGGAAAGAAAAGGGCTTACTCCGGACCCAAGGCAAATGTTGCTAAGGGAAAGGGTAACAACAAAGGGAATTTTAAAGGCAAAGGAAAGGGAAAAATGGATACCCCAAAAGCGAAGAAGCAAAAGGTTGCTGTCAATGACCCATGCTTTGAGTGTGGGGAGGTAGGACATTGGAAACGTAATTGTCCAACCTATCTCAAAGAGTTAAAAGCTAAGAGGGATGCAGGGCAAACCTCAGGTACAATATTTATGATATATATTGAGCTTAATACTGTTTTTTCTTACATATGGGTATTGGATACCGGATGTGGAACTCATATTTGTAATATGTTACAGGGGTTCATAAGAAAGAAGCACATCAAGAAGGGAGACATTAGTCTCTTTATGGGCAATGGTGCATTGGTGCATGTTGAAGCCCAAGGAGACTATCTTTTGAAACTTCCAAATGGTTTGGAAATTGTATTGAACAATGTTTTGTATGCACCTAGTTTGACTAGGAGTATTATTTCTGTTTCCCGTTTAAGACATGTTGGATATGATTTTAATTTTGTTAACAATGATATCCATGTTTCTTTGAATGATGTATTTTATTTTAAAGCTATGCCTTTAAATGGTATTTATGAATTAGTTCATGAAAACCAAACATATGATAACTCAATGTACCAAGCTACCACCAAGAAACTTAAATTAGATTTAAGTGAAACCTATATTTGGCATTGTCGTCTTGGGCATATAAATAAGAATCGCATACTAACACTTCAAAAGAATGGTCTTTTGAAAACAAAATCAAATGATTCATTTAATGTATGTGAATCTTGTTTACAAGGCAAGATGACTAAAGCACCTTTCAAAGGCACTAATGAAAGGGCAAAAGATTTATTAGGTATCATACATTCGGATGTATGTGGTCCTTTTAAGCCAATGACTAGAAATGGTGAAAGATACTTCATTACATTCACCGATGACTATAGTCGTTACGGTTATGTATACTTATTAAACATAAGAGTGAAGCTTTTGAAATGTTCAAAATTTTCAAGAATGAAGTAGAAAACCAACTCAGTAAGACAATAAAAATTCTTCGTTCTGATAGAGGAGGTGAATACCTAAGTGATGCTTTTCAAGATCATCTTAGAAGTTGTGGGATTGTCTCACAACTAACTCCACCTGGAACACCACAACATAATGGTGTGTCTGAAAGGAGGAATCGAACTCTATTAGATATGGTTCGTTCCATGATGAGTAAAAGCTCACTACCTCTATCATTTTGGGGATATGCCATAATCTCTGCTGCCCGAATTTTAAATATGGCTCCCACCAAGAAAGTGGAGAAAACACCTTTTGAAATATGGCATGGAAGAGTTCCATCTTTATCATATTTAAAGGTATGGGGTTGTGAGGCTTATGTAAGACATGATGCCTCAAACAAATTAGAGCCCCGATCCACTAAGTGTATCTTTGTAGGATATCCCAAAGATGATTTGGGATATTATTTCTACAATCCTAATGAGCAAAATGTATTTGTTGCTCGAAAGGCTGAGTTCTTGGAAACTAAATTCCTTATGGAAGGAACCAGTTCCAGAACAGTGGAACTTGAAGAAGATCAAGAACCACTGACAGATACACACTTGGGTGACACTAGCATTCAACAAAAGGATGTTGAAGATGATCAAAGGGTTGATCAAGACACACAAAACGTTCGTAGATCTGGTAGAGCTACTTATCCACCTGAGAGATATGGATTTCTCGTGGATGAATGCTACATGGTAGTTTCTGATGAACCTACCACCTACCATGATGCTATGTCCAAATCAGATTCGGACAAATGGCTAGAGGCCATGAACGCTGAGATGCAATCCATGTATGACAACCAAGTTTGGGAATTGGTTGTTGAACCTCCTAATTCCAAAGTAGTTGGAAGTAAGTGGGTGTTCAAATTGAAACACGATATGCATGGAAACTTGAGTACTTATAAAGCTAGACTTGTAGCAAAAGGTTTCACTCAAACTCGAGGGGTCGATTATGATGAAACTTTTTCGCCTGTGGCAATGCTAAAGTCTATTAGGATATTATTTGCCATAGCCGCACATTATGACTATGAGATATGGCAAATGGATGTCAAAACCGCTTTTCTAAATGGATATCTTGAGGAAGATGTCTATATGGATCAGCCTGAAGGTTTTGTCGATCCAAACATCCTAATAAAGTATGCAAGTTAAAGAAATCAATCTATGGATTGAAACAAGCATCAAGAAGCTGGAATCGTCGTTTTGATGAAGAAGTCAAGAAATTTGGCTTCATCAAAAATGCCGATGAAGCTTGTGTGTATAAGAAGGCTAGTGGGAGCATCATTACTTTTCTAGTATTATATGTCGATGACATTCTACTATTTGGAAATGACATTCCAACCTTGGAAGGTGTAAAAGCCTGGCTTGGAAGTTGCTTTCCATTAAGGATCTTGGTGAAGCCGCCTATATTTTGGGAATAAGGATCTATTGGGATAGATCAAGGCGCTTAATAGGTTTGAATCAAAGTGCATACATAGACAAGATCTTGAAAAAGGTTCAAGATGGAAAACTCCAAAAAGGGTTTGGTGCCTATTCAAAGAGGAACTATATTGAGTACTTCTCAATCTCCCAGCTCAAAAGTTGAGCAAGAGAGAATGAGTGGAATCCCATATGCATCTGCTATAGGATCCATCATGTATACTATGATATGCACGAGACCGGACGTGTCATGCGCTTTAAGCATGACAAGTAGATACCAGCAAAATCCAGGAGATAGTCATTGGATGGCTGTCAAATATATATTGAAATATCTTAGAAACACTAAAGATATGTTCTTAATATATGGATCTGGTGAGGAGGAACTCGTTGTAAAGGGTTACACGGATGCGAGTTTCCAAACTGATCGAGATGATTCTCGATCACAATCGGGGTATATCTTCATTCTAATGGAGGAGCTGTTTCTTGGAAAAGCTCAAAGCAAGATGTGGTTGCATTGTCCACTACAGAGTCTGAATACATCGCCGCTTCTTTAGCAGCACAAGAAGCTGCATGGTTGAAGAAATTCATTGCCGATCTAGGGGTTGTTCCTTCCATTCAAGAACCCCTAGAAATTCTTTGTGATAACGAGGGTGCGATTGCTCAAATCAAGGAACCTCGTGCACATCAAAAGACTAGGCACATTAAGCGGAGATTCAACTACATAAGGGATGAAGTTGAAAAGGGAAAGATATGTATTCACAAAGTTCACACCGATCAAAATGTTGCGGACCCACTCACGAAGCTCCTTGAAAGGCCTAAGCATGAGAGTCATACTTGTGCCATGGGACTTCGATATTCTAGTGATTGGATTTGATCTATTTTATGTATTTGGATATCGGAACACTTGTATTTAATTAACACTATTTATATGAATATTGGTATTATGCATTTAAATTGTGTTATGTTCCATTTTTGCATGTTTAAAATCCATGAATAAGTTAATTATTCTAAATGTCCGTAGTCGATCATATTTGTGGGAACAAATATGAATGTAAGATTATTATGAACTTGGATTGGTAGATATTCAAAAGGTTTTGAATATAGAGCAAAGTGTTGCTACCAAGGTTCATAGATATTTGTGGGATACAAATATTGGACTGACCTGCAATCAAGCATTACTACATGGAATCTCTGTGATTGATCATAAGTAATCTTGAGTTAAAAGGCGAATATCATTGTATCCTCAGACCTGAGATACATATTGGGTCTTGATATTCACTGAATATTATACTTTGACTTAGCTCTTCGCTGTTCTGAAACATGGCAGTACATAAGACTAAGCTCAGGTATGATATAGGTGATTGTGAAGGACGTATGTAGTCGAGATGGAATTTGTCCCTCTTATTCGTTGAGAGTTAGATGTCTAAGGCCTGTTACAAAGTTAAATCAATGGAGAATGATCACTCTGTGTCTCTGAGATTTAACATGACATCTGTGACAAAAGGATAAATGATCGATTCACCTAAATCATTTCAAGTAAGGGACTTGAAGAGGATGATGTTATTGAATGGCACTTCGTCATACGTATTAGGGGTAGCAAACCGTTGTTAGGCGGTATTTGCTGCTTGCGTCAATCTTCTATGAATCTTGTGCAAGTGGGAGATTGTTGGAATTCGTCTGCCCAAGACACATATTAAATTGACGTGGCTAGTACGTGATGATCCAAGTCGGGTCATACCCAATAACAAGCTAGACAAACACTTATGATATTTATTTATATGATATGATCTTAAAATAAATATCAATACTTGAAACATTTAGAAAGTGGTTTTCTAAATACTTGCACTTGAGAAATGTAAATAAATTATATGGATGATTTATTTTGAGAGAAATGTGAATATGTTTATTTGGTAAAATAAACATTTATGTGTGTTGTATATAATATGTAATATGTTACATAAGATATGTAACAAGTTATGTTGCATTTTATATACAAAATGTATAAGTAAATGTTTTATATAAAATTTGCACAAAAATGGTTGGTTGCCACCTTGTGAGGCCGCCCCCCCCCCCCCATGTGCATTTGTTGATGTGTTGTTCAACATACAACACTTGGAGTCTTGCATGTTGAACTAGATATAACACACTCAACACTCAACATAGAGTGTATCCTAATCTTGGTCTTTGGTACCCCAAAGGCTCAGGATTAGATCTAATGGGTTATTTAGATTCTGATCATGCAGGTTGTAAGATTGATAGAAAATCCACAACTGGTGGTTGTCATTTCCTTGGAGGAAAACTGGTGAGTTGGACCAGCAAGAAGCAGACTTCAGTCTCTATGTCCACTGCTGAGGCAGAGTACATTTCTACGGCCAGTTGTTGTGCCCAGATTCTCTGGATCAAAAACCAGTTACTAGATTATGGTCAGAAGTACACCAAGACCCCAATCTTTTGTGACAACACCAGTGCAATTGCTATCTATCACAATCCAGTGATGCACTCAAAAACAAAGCATATTGATATCAGGTATCATTTCATTCGAGATCATGTTATGAAAGGTGATATTGAAATTCATTTCATCCCCACTGACAAACAGTTAGCTGATGTTTTTACTAAACCTCTCGATGAGAAAACCTTTAAACATCTCATCAGCGAACTTGGAATGTTGAACCCTTAACTGGAGCTTTCTTTGTTATTGAACGCGTCAGTGACACTGATGAAGTTCTCCAGTTGAGGAGGACCAGATAATCTTTGCTCGCCAGGCTATCGAACGCCTTGTGATACTATCTTGGCACTAATTGATTACTGGATCATCATTTTAGGGGGAAAGACTCAAAATAATTTTCTGACTAAAATTCGTTTTTGTTGAAAATGCAACTGGAGAACTCTTCAGTTGGAAACTGGTACTGGACTGATCCTCCAGTTACCAGGTTCAGTCTTTGTCTAAATTTTATAACGTTACAAATACCTGGTCTATATGTGTGACACGTGATGATACTCGAGTGTTTTAAACCACTTGATATCGTGATCTGACGTGTTTGAAACCATTTGTAGTACTTGACAACTGTTTGTGTTGGGAAAACAAAAAGTGTGTGGGGTCATGGGTAAAGTAAGCCGTCGTAGCATTTAATGCTGACATGGAAACATTTAATGCTTACATGGAAAATTATATTTTTATTTCAAACTTCAAAATCATTTTGTCAAAATATCTTCAAATTGATTTGGTTTAATAAAATATGACTTTTGGTTTTACATTGGGATCTTGAATCCCCTTATAAATACCCTTATTTACTCCAAAACTCATTTACTTTCTTTTTCATTCTCTTCATTTACTTCCAATCATAAACATTGCTTCATTCTTCTCTTTGCTTCACAAATCTAAAACCCTAAATCCTAAATTTCAGTTTCATTCTATGGCTCCTAGATCATCCCGTTCGAGAGATGTAAATCTCTTGACTGTTCCATATAATCCCTCGCCAGATGCCTCACAGGCACCTGGTGCTCCTTATAGTGCTGCCATAAAACTAAATCCAAATAATCCTATGGCCAGCCTACGAGGAAATCAAGGGTCCGATACCCTTATTGGTAGAATTCGAAAGTTTTTAAAGAATTCTCCAATAGGACCCTCGTTCTCTCTAAACCCACGCAAGTTGTTTCACAACTACTTGTGTGAGTTTTGGTACACTGCTGTTCTTTCTTCTGATTGTTCCTCCATCAGTTTCACTTTAAAGGATGGAACAATCCAGTGTACCTTGACCTCTGACGTGTTAAGGGATGCCTTACGCCTTAACTACTGGAGAGAGAATGAATCTCCAGTCGTCTTGCCCCCTAGCATAAATTTTCGCCAAGTGCTCCTGGAAATGGGACACAAAGAGTGCTTGGAGAATGGGGTGCTCAAGACAAAAGGTGCGATGACCATGAAGGGTCTTACCCCTTCATGGAGGTATTTTTTCATCCACCTGGTGGAAAGTATGGGTGGGAGCTCTGGTGGACTTGACCAGATCAACTCCTCACAAGCAGAGATGGCTTACTGCTTGTGGAATGGTTTGAGGGTGGACTTTGCAGACATTTTGTACAGAAGCCTGGTACAAAAACTGAAGGGCTCAAGGGGTGTTTGTATCCCCTTTTCAAGGTTCCTCTCACTCTGTTTTAAGCAAATTCTGGGCAGGGAAGCATACAATGATACAAATTCACCATTCAATGCTCCAGATATGCTTAGGAATCTAGACTCACTAGTATCTGAAGCTGGTGAGGTTGAAATTCCTGAAAGAATGCAGCTGGCATTCGCTTCAACTGATGCACCTCTGGTAGGTGAGTCAGAAAGGCAACTGGGCGGGCCTCAAAACAATGAGGGACCCTCCAGTGTGTCTAATGTTGTGGTAGAGGATAGAGCTACCATAACTGAAGCAACTCCAATCACATCTATCCCTGGTGACGATACTTCGGTATCTGATCCACCAACAGATGTACCCATCCAGGAAACTGGGGAAGGTCATCTGGAGCCTGACTAGGTAACTGGTCAGCCCTCTGTCACATTCATGGATCTGGAAGGTCATCTGGAGCCTGACTAGGTACTGAAACAGACTTGGAGATTCTTGATGCTTCTGTACAAGCTCAAGACCCTTCATCTCCAGTCTGCCCTCCAGACGCATCAATTTCACTTTCACCATCTGAGCAAAATGTGCCTACAAATATTTCCTTACCAATATATACCGCTCCTTTACCAACTGGGCAATTCTCCTTTGCTCGAGAAATGCCCCCACCACCGTCGCCGTTGTTCACACCTGAGCTTTCTCAGCATGAACAACACATTGTATTTCCAATCCTTTCTTCTTCTACCACACCTCCTATATATTCAACTGCTGGACTGACAACTGGGGAGACTTTCATTAGTTTGCCTCCTCCAGTTGCTCCAGTAGTAACTGCTCGTGGTCCAGTGACACCTTCTCCTTTGTCACTGGACAGTCAAGTTGTCTCTATACAATCCGATCTCCAAAACCTTCTTACCAGGGTGGAGGAGATTCAGAAGACACTTGATAAGAACACCAAGTCCTTCTCCAGATACCACAAAGACTCATTGACAAATATCAAGGTGGTTGATCTGGGGATAAACAAGTTCTCATCAAATGAGGACTTGGTGTTTCATAAATTGAATGAGTTGGTCACTGGCAGTAACAATCTGGCAGGTACATTGAAGGAAGCCTTTGACCTAACTCACTCCAAGGTCACCAGTTCTATCTCAAGTCTACTTACCAACACTGTCAGAACTTCTGAAGTAGATTTGAAGGAGATTGAAAGGCAGGTCAAGGAACTAATTGAGAGACCTGGCCTAGATTTAACTAGCCTTGGAGAGCAGTTGGTATCTTCAGTTGGTCAAAAGATAGAGGATACGTTGGGTGCTAGGGAAGAGCGTTTGGTTGAAAGGGTGATATCTGAGATCACCAAGCTGGCCACTCCTCAGGTTGATCTGGCCCCACTTACCAGTGAGATCAACCAGTTGAGGGGCAGCATTGAAGGTTTGAGCACCCAAGTATCTCTTCATACTGAAACATTGAATAAACTGACCAATGAAGTGGAGAATTTGAAGAAGAGGGATGATGATATGAAGGAAAAGGTGGTTGCTGGTATTGATGAAGAATCAAAGGTTTTGAACGAATTGAAAACTGGTCAAGACAAAGTTATTGCAAATGTCTTGGCCCAGTCTAAAGAAACCAACCACCTTTGGAGGTCCTTCAGAATGATGTGTGGGATTTTTAAAGAGTGCAAGGACATGCAGTCGTGGCAGCCTCTTGACCGGTTGCCATCACACCCTTCTGAATGGGAAGCAATTAGGGCAGGTCTAGATGCTGCCAAGGGGGAAAGAAGTACAGTCCTTGCACCACCAGTTGTATCTAGAAGGGAATTGAGCTTAGCTACCAGTACTGATGCTGGTGAGCAAACTGGTGAGGCTAGTGAAAGGGGGAATGTGTTGGATAAGGGAAAGGGCAAAGTATCTGATGAAGCCCAGCCGGCCACTGAAATGGAAATGCTTGAGACTGGTAATGTTGATGTACTGCCTCCAGTTTCAGATAGTGATAGTAGAAGACTGGCCAGACTTGGTGATAATGTTAAAGAACGGAAGAAAATGAAACAAAGGAACCAAGCTGAAGCCAGGGCACATCTCACACAATTGAATTTGCTAGATATGAGTGATGCCAATCTTCTAGGTATCACTAAGGAGGAGTATCTCAGTGTTAAGAATGATCCTAGGATAGTTGACCAGTTAAATGAAATGCTAGATGTTGAACTGGAAAGACACTATCACGAGGATGAGGCTGAATTTGATGCCAGAAGCCTGAACATTTCTTTGGAGAGGGCTAAGGAGTTAAGGGCCAGTGGGATTCTGAAGAGAATTGCCAATGTAAAGAAGGTTGTGAAGGAAGTGATGAATCCACCAAGAAGGATTCCACAACCTAGAAGACCACTGACCAAAGCTGCCAGGGATGCTGATCTTAGAACATTCGTTGAACCAACTGGCGAGGTAACAAATGAAGACATTAAGTCCGCCGTACTGGCTGCTGGTGCTGGGAGTATTAAAATCACTAATGAAACTGAAGCAAGAAACTACTACTCCCAGATCATGTCAACCAGAAGACATGGTGGTACTATCACTAATGTCAATATTACAATTAAGCCAGGCACCAAGGTCTTTCAAGTTGAAGTAAAGTATGCTGGTGGGCCACTAGTGAGAACTGATGATCCAGGTGTGTTGCAATTTGGGTTCAGTGAATGGGTCGAGATGGTAAATGTGCTAGATGCGAAGGCACAAAAGAATAGGTTTGAGAAGGCATGGGTAAATTTCTTAAAGGGCAAGATTCAACATAAAGAGAATCTGGAGCAAAGGCTGAATATTGACCCTGAAGACACTCAACCTATTTCTCTAGTGACTAAAAGAAGAAGAACTGGCGAAGGGCCATCTGTTTAAGTTCTGTCTTCAGTTATCTACTTGTTATTTGTTTTACATTCTATTGTAACTTGTGTAAATTTCATTCCTTGTATAAATGAAGTTACCAGTTTGTAACCACAAGGTAGATAATAGATTAAAATCTAACAAACATAAAAGAAAAACCTAAGGCATTTATTGATCTATAAAAATGCCTTAGATATCTTAAATAGATTTAAATCGAACAAGTCTCTATAGTTCACACTTGTATAGATACAAGAACTAGAAAAAGACTTAGACTATATTTCTAGACAAATAGGGGGAATTTGTTAGGACCAGTTCACCTGGAACTGGCCAGTCACCAGTTCACACTGACCATTCACCAGTTGCATCTGGTGACCAGTAAACTGGTGACCAAGAAGATTTGTCGAGAAATATATTGAAGTCCAGTTGCACCGTACAGTTAACGCAACTGAAGACTTCCTCCAGTTGAGAACTGACCAAGTTGAAGAAACATTCCAGTTGAAGTCGAAGACAACAAATGGAAGAAAGAGAATGACAATGGCAGCGAAGCCCAGTTGACATTCTAGTCAGTTACAAACTGGAGACCATCAGTGGAAAACACTTACAAAGCTTTACACTGATTACGAGGAATTGACTTGTATACTTTATGTACCTTTACCCGGATAATAAGCCTTATCTTATTATTTAAGTATTAAAAGGTACATAAAGGTGGTTGTGTAAAGTCACTTTAACATGCGGCTTTACAACACTTTTTAAGGAATTAAATGCTATTCCTTAAATGCTTCCAACCACATTTGTACGGCTAAAGTTAACATCCCAATGTTAACTTTGCCTATAAATACAAGTCATTGCACAACCAAGAATTCAAGTTACTTCACAAACAAACGAATAACTTCATACTTTGCAAACCTGCAATATTCTTGGTGAACTTGTGCAATATTCTCTCAATCGCTAAAAGGAACATTTCACTACTTTAAGTGTTTCGATTGTTGAAGAGAAATTCCGAGTATAGATCAATTGTATTTCATAGGTTGTTAGGATATTTACATTCGTGTATTATCTTGGTTCCGCATCAACCTTGTAATTTGTTTAATATCAATAAATAAATTACACTTTGAAAACTATATATTGTCTCATCAAGACTGTTTACAAGTTATTTGTATTATTGCATTGTTCTTTACTTATTGTCTTTTACATAAGTAATCTATCTAGAACTTGGTATATACCACTGCAACTGGTCGTCTCCAGTTCAGTAAGTATATTGCAAAGTAACTCCACCATCGACATAGAGGTGTCTTCAGTAGTACCATCTAACAAGTTGGGACTTACATGTCCAACCAAACGAAAGAATGAAAAATCTCTTCTAGTTGAAAACGAGAAAGAAGAACCTACTTTACTTCTAATACATACCGAGGAAGAAGAGATAGAACCATGATCGAGTAAGACGATCAAGATAAAGACATCGTGTGAGATGATGACAACCTGCGAGAGGAGTGACAAGTTGTGCGAGACAAAGACAACCTACGAGAGGTGTGGATATTAGTGTGAGACAAAGACAACCTATGAGAGGTGTGAATAATAAAAGACAACCTGTGAGAGATGAGAATAGTTGCAACAACCTGTGAGAGATGGAAGGAATTCAGAGAGTGGATCAAGTCAAAGAAGACACGCGTGATAGACAATAAAATTCGGGAGGAACAAGTTAAATTAAAATCAAAAGGTTGGGAGAGCCAAGAGCAAAAGAACAATGTGAGAGACAACTTCAAGAGAAGTTAAACTACTTTGCAAGAAATTAAAGAAGACTGGGAGAGTCAAAGTCATAGAAAGTTGTGAGACAATCAAAAGCTCCTATAACAACTAAGAAGATTACCAACGTTGGAAGAAGGAAAGAAGATATCAAGGCATGAAGATATTGAAGACATGGATTAAGAAATTAGGGATGAATGTTGAAAATCAGTAATTCCTTAATCCATATGTTAGAAATAACTATAGGATAGTTTGTGTAAATAATAGAAATAAGTGAAAAGGTATGACTCTTGGTAAAGAGACAACCAAATAGTAGAAAAGATAACCGAATAAAGGAAAGGATGCAATGGTTCGTGAAGAGGTACAAGTGAACCAACACAACCATTCGATCGCACCTTTTCGTTATCTATATATATGTAGAAAAATGTAGAATTCAGTGTGTGACTCAAGAATAGCATTGTAATCTTGTATCAAATTCTCTGTCAATAAAAGTGTTATTATCAAATTCTCTATACAAACATATTGTTTCAATCATTCTCGTTTATTCCTGAATTAAAGTATTATTGTCAAATCCTGTCAATAAAAGTGTTATTATCAAATTCTCTGTCAATAAAATGTTTTATCAAATTCTCTGTCAATAAAAGTGTTATTATCAAATTCTCTGTAATAAAGTGTTATTATCAAATTCTCTGTCAATAAAAGTGTTATTATCAAATTCTCTGTAATAAAGTGTTATTATCAAATTCTCTGTCAATAAAAGTGTTATTATCAAATTCTCTGTAATAAAGTGTTATTATCAAATTCTCTGTCAATAAAAGTGTTATTATCAAATTCTCTGTAATAAAGTGTTATTATCAAATTCTCTGTCAATAAAGTGTTATTATCAAATTCTCTGTCAATAAAAGTGTTATTATCAAATTCTCTGTAATAAATGTTTTATCAAATTCTCTGTCAATAAAAGTGTTATTATCAAATTCTCTGTAATAAATGTTTTATCAAATTCTCTGTCAATAAAAGTGTTATTATCAAATTCTCTGTAATAAATGTTTTATCAAATTCTCTGTCAATAAAAGTGTTATTATCAAATTCTCTGTAATAAATGTTTTATCAAATTCTCTGTCAATAAAAGTGTTATTATCAAATTCTCTGTAATAAATGTTTTCAAATTCTCTGTTTATTCAATAAAGTTGTTATTATATATATGTAGAAAAATGTAGAATTCAGTGTGTGACTCAAGAATAGCATTGTAATCTTGTATCAAATTCTCTGTCAATAAAAGTGTTATTATCAAATTCTCTATACAAACATATTGTTTCAATCATTCTCGTTTATTCCTTAATCAAAGTATTGTTGGTTGATTATCAAAAGATCCGAATTGGGCCAACAGAGCGCCTGCGCCTTTGACCCGTATAGTAAGATAGTATGCCGTTTATAAAAAGATTACTAGATCCAACATAAGCATACTACATTAACCAGTACATTATGCAATAAAAACATGTTATAGGATTATGAGACAAACTCACCTTGGAGGTAGGATCTTGTTTTTCGACCAAATCCCTCATTTGCAAAATCTTTTCGCGTTCCTCTTCACTACTTTCATAATTATTCTGCACAGCACTACTACTAATTTCTTTTGTTTCACCATTATCTTTAGTCATCACTTCCTTGCCCTCCATTTGTTTTGACTTTCTGTCTATATATAAGTCTAGTCTTTTTCGGAGAGAAAAGAACTGGAACGTGTGAAATTTACCAAAAAGGCCTTAGTTTTCGGATGCAAGTGTAGTCTGTTTCTTGGTACTACAGTGCAGATATAATGGTTAATGTTTATTGTGATTGTTTCCAAACATATTAGAAACTATATATGGAAAGCTAATTGAATATGGCCATCACATCTGAATGATTAACATGTGCAAGTATTCTTTATGCTTTCTGAAAGGTCCTTTAATCACTTTGACTATGAGGCTACAAGATGTTAAAAATGAGCATTAAACTACTAATTGTTTGCCAATGTGTTTTAACAACTTCATATATTAAACTTCATAGAATATTTGGTAGTCTCAATAAAGGTCATTATCTAGAAGACAAGATACATTGAAATCATAGACTTAAATATTTATGGAATCAACACAATATAGATATTGTATTATTTTCTTTCAATTATGATATTTTCTATTAATACCTTTGTCTTTAGCTCAATGATTTATACTTAACACATGATATTATTACAACAAGGTCTTTCTGAAATGGGTCTTTATCCCAAGGGATTATCGTTCACTTGAGGCTTCATTAAATCTAGCGAATTGACCGAGTGTTGAACATAATCCTGGATATAGTTGTCTACATTTTATCATCCGGGATTGAGTATTATTGTTTCTGTATATGATGTCATTACAAGATTCTGACACTTTTGTTGATATAATAATTATTTAATATCCACACGTAGTCTATGTATACTTATACAATTAAACATCACACATGCTTTTTTCGTGAATGTCTATATGTAAATATGGCAACTAATTAGTTACTTCTTTCGTTTTAAAGTTCTAGAAGTGAAATGGTCTATAAACTATGAGTATTGTTGTTTCAATAATAGTTATATGATAATATTTAACATGAAGATTATTTATAAATGCACAAAGAAGTATTTACAGGTCAACTAAATTTGAACATTTTGGCTTGTCATCCAACTTGTCATTATGTCACCTCAGAGCACCCTCAAAACATAGTAAAAAGGCGAATTCAAAAACGAAACATAACATTAGAAACCCAACTTTGTAGATATCTTAGATCATATAACATATAACAATAATTTGCATAACCCTTGTGTTACCTTTCCATATATATTGTGTATACAAACGTAAGATATAACAATCATCTGCATAGTTAATTGTAAAAAGAGAAAACAAATGAAAACGTAGCTAGCGTAGTTCACAAATGTGTATAGATAATTATGAACTTTAAAACCATTTCCGGCTTTATAGCTCATTTCCCCGTCTTAACCATATGAGCTTTTTATCAAGAAAACATAATCCGCTTTTACTCAATTTGGAATAAATGGGTTAAAATGGTTACCTCTTAACTATACAGACGGCCTATCATAATCTTATTATACTTAATGTAAGCAATAGTATTTTGAAAGCAACAATTTATATAACTTCCATATTACAACAGACAATAGGTCATTGTTAACAACCATTTATGGTGCATAAAGATCTTTGAATAAAGATATAAGTACAATGTGGACTAAACTAGATATCCTGAACTGGAACCAATTTCAGCGTGCCTCCATAAATTTCCGGTAGCTGGCTTTCTTCTATATCTTTCAGCAGTGTAGATTTCAGCTTCTTATTTTCAACAAACACTATCTGCAAATCTTATTCTATATTTAGTGGTCACTTAACTTGCACCATGTATGATTGCAATAACAAAGTACATATAGAGGTGGCAAATAGATGGGTCGGGAGGTTGGGTAATGGGTCAAACAGGTTCTGGTCAAAACATGTATTTGTCGTGTGTGGATGAGTTAGCTTAAATTGATATCTTTATGTGTATATATAGTGCATCATATATGTAGTAATTATCTTTTGAATATGTAATTTAGGAGGGCTTTTGCATCAAAATTACATTTTTGGCAATTTTCCACCCACCCGTTACAGATAAATTATAATCTGAAATTCTGAATTGAATCATTCGTAAGTAATGGATTGAAGTTGAAACCTCTTGACACAATTGCAAGCTTACCTTTCTCTTTGTTTCTTCATCGATAAAGGGATTGATTATCTTCCATAGTGCCATAAATATGTAAGGAGCATGCACGATAAACAATTTTTCAAGCCTTTCTGGAAAATAATCCTGAAATGTACATCAATGTTATACATCAGGAACTAATTTATGCTAGTTCTATCACTATTCACTAGTCACTTGATTCTAGGCATCATAATGTGACCATAGAAGATATGGAAATTTTTGGGCTATTCCATCACAATAGAGTATAAACATGGCAGTTTGGTTTAATTACTTATAAATGGCCGATTCGGGCTGTGTTCTATAGCTAAGTGGTCAAATGGTCGAATGACTTAATGCATCAGTCGTTTATAAAAGATGGACCAAATCTTTTCTTCTACCCAACCTGTTTTGACCTATAAGGCCATAACAGTTTTAAGTTGAGCCTGTTCCTCAACCTGTCTGACCCACCCATCTTGACACCTCTACTTTACATGTGGTTGTCAAGTTTGCATGTGTGGAAACAAAGATTAAGATACTTGCAAACCTGTAAAATGGAGAGTGCGGATTGATATCCATGTAAGTCACAGTTTGAATATCCCCATCCTTGAAGATCGTTGATGGACACAAACTTTTCTTGGCCTTGAGGCATCCTGTTACTCATATGTTATTATACTATCAAGCATCTATCTTGAAATAAGCTCAAAATGGTATTACTTCCTTAGTAAAGAAAATGCAGCACTGTCTGCTCTGGATTGACCCAACACTTTCTCACAGAGATTGCAGATAAAAGAACAGTAACCAGTTCAGGCTATCAAGGGAAAGTCGAGCATGTAGCCTAACCGGTGTTTTAAATCAAATTGACCTATATGTCTAGTATTCTTGACTTTTTGTATATAATGGCATTTTATTACTAACAAAAATCATAGGTGGCCGAATGGCTGGTTGAGTAATGGTTTCAGGCTGGAATGGGGTTCTTTGAAACACGTGACAACGGTTTTGGTCTACCCACATTAATTTTGGCCCTTTCATTTTATTTTATTCATAAAAGTCATGTATAAAGTATGATTACACAAACTATATCATCAAAGACTGATCCTTTGATAACCAAGTTTTAAAGCCAGAAATTGACTTGTAAAGGTAAAATATTCCTTGGATAACGCCATTTCCTGGTAAGCTGTTTCAGATAGTCACGTCTAACCAAAAAACTCTACTTCAGTGAGAAAGGGAAGACACGGCTTTTCTAACTAAATTCTAGCAAGAAGAGGGCTTTGTATCAAAGATTATTGTACCTTGAACATAATTTTTCAAGTCCAAAGACCACAAAACCTGTGTGTCAAAAGTCACAACTGATTTTAGACACATGTAAAAAATCTGAAGTAATGAATAGAGAGGTGGCAAAGATAGGCTGATTGATAAATGGGTCAACATGCCATGCCAGGTTTGGTTTGTCCTGCAAATACTTCTTTGTACATAATTCTTTTATACATAACACACTAATTACCAATAAAAAACAATTTAGGTGGTCGTGTGCATTAAAAGTAAAGTTTAGGGGAGATTTTAACCCGTTTGACCCATTTTCCTTGCAGCTAAAATACAACCCAAGCAAACCATTTATAAGTAATGGGTCAAAATTGCCACCTTTTACTGATGAGCATATGTGGTAACTTAAAAAACATACGGTTAAACTCTTCAATCCCTCCTTTTTTATTTTGGTAATGTCTATTCCCAAACACAACAGTTATCGGGCGTCCACTTCTATCCGATCCTTGTATGAACATCTTGTTTTGTGCTATTTCATTTGGGATTTCCGCCACAGATATGAAACATAGATGTTCCCACGGCCTTGGTTAGAATATCAGCAAGCTGTTCTTCAGACTTAACAAAAGGTAACTTGATGATCCCACTCTCCAATTTTTCTTTTATAAAATGACGATCCACTTCCACATGTTTGGTTCTATCATGTTGAACTGGATTCTCTGATATCTGGATAGCAGCTTCATTATCACTCATGATTCGAATGCTTTCTTTAGGAGTAAAACCTATTTCAGACACCAGCTTCTTCAACCACAAGGCTTCTGCTAGTCCTCTAGCTATACCCCTAAACTCGGCTTCAGCACTAGACAAGGAGACAACTTTCTGTTTTTTACTTTTCCATGTAACCAAATTACCACCTATCAATGAGAAATACCCTGAAGTGGACCTTCGATTACCTTTATCTCCTGCCCAATCTGCATCTGTATATATCTGAATCTTAAGGTGACCATTAGCTTTAAACAACACCCCATGACCTGAAGTCCCTTTAAGATACCTGATAATTCGAAGAGCCGCATCCATATGATCTTCCTGAGGTTGGTGCATAAACTGACTAACCACTCCAACAGCATATGCTATGTCTGGACGAGTATGAGCCAAATAAATAAGTTTCCCTACCAACCTTTGATATCTATTTTTATCAGTGGCTCTAGCATCTGTCTTTATAAACAACTTCTGATTGATGACCATAGGTGTGTCTGCAGGCTTGCAATCAATCATTCCTGTTTCAGCTAAAAGATCCAATATATACTTCTTCTGACAAATAAAAATTCCACGTTCAGATCTTGAAACTTCTATTCCAAGAAAATACTTTAGATCTCCCAAATCTTTCATTTCAAATTCTGCAAACAAAGCTGTTTTTAGTTGATCCATCTCCTTTTCATCATTTCCTGTGATAATCATGTCATCAACATAAATTATTAGACATGTTACTAGATTCCCTCTATGACGAAGGAACAATGTATGATCAGAATTGCTTTGTTGATATCCATATTTCTTCATCGCAAGAGTAAATCTTCCAAACCAAGCTCTAGGTGACTGTTTAAGCCCATACAGGGACTTCTTCAACCTACAAACTTCCCCATGTTTAAAATTACGGGAAAAACCTGGAGGAGGATCCATATACACTTCTTCTTTTAATTCTCCGTGCAAAAAAGCATTCTTCACATCGTACTGACGAAGAGACCACCCCTGGTTTGCTGCTATTGAGAAAAGAACCCTTACGGTATCTAGTTTTGCAACTGGAGAAAAAGTTTCTGAATAGTCAATGCCATAAGTCTGAGTGTACCCTTTGGCAACAAGTCTTGCTTTGTATCTTTCTACATCCCCATTTGGTTTATATTTGATGGTATATATCCACCTGCACCCTACTGGATCCTTTCCTTTTGGAAGAATACACTTCTCCCATGTATCATTCTTTATAAGAGCCTCCATTTCACTATCCATAGCATCCTTCCAATTTTTTAACTTTAAGGCATGCTCTACATCTGACGGGAGTTCTTCTGAATATAGTTTCGCTGCAAATGCTTTTGCTTCTTTGGAGAACAAACCTTCTGCGATATTAGCAAAGTTGTCTACCGGATACTTAGTAGACCGAGAACTCTTTTCTGGAGAATATCGCTTTGCAGGAATTCCTCTGGTAGACCTTGGTGGAAGAACATATCTTTCTGGAGCACTTTCTGGAGCACTTTCAGGAGGGGTTACTTCTTCTATATTTTCTGAATCTCCATTAACATTCTCCTGTACTTCATTAGGAATACCCATATTATTCAAAGTATGGCTAGGCTCAGAACTACTTACCTCGGATATCAGGTCTGGATTTGGGGTGTCACTTTGAGAGGAGGACTGTATATCTTTATCTGGAGTCTGATCTTCTGATGAGGTAGTGGACTGAACTTCTGATGAATATTGAAGCCAACTCAGTGTGTCACTTTGTTCCTCCCCCTGACCACTGAGTTCCTGAGAGTAAAAGTACTTGGTCTCCAAAAAATCACAACTCATCGTAGTAAACATACGATGAGTTTTAGGATTATAACATCTATACCCCTTTTGATTAACCCCATATCCCACAAATACACATTTTTCAGCACACGGTTCGAGTTTATTCCGATATGATTTTGGAATATGAACAAAAACCGTACATCCAAATACTCTAGTGGGCAAAGTAAGAATTGATGGGAGTTTATGAAACTCAGAGAGGACTTTCAAAGGGGTTTTCATATCGAGAATCTTTGTAGGGAGACGGTTGATCAAGTAGGTAGCAGTAGCTAAAGCTTCGGGCCAAAAACTTTTAGGAACTAAGGACTCAATAATAAGTGCCCTTGTCATCTCTAAAAGAATTCTATTTTTCCTTTCAGCCACACCATTTTGTTCGGGGGTGTGAGGACAAGTGGTTTGATGGATTATACCTTTGGATTGAAAAAACAGGTTCATTTGTGAATTCACATACTCCCCACCATTATCTGTTCTTATGACTTTGATAGATTTTTGAAATTGAGTTTGGACCATGTTATAGAACACAGTAAATCTATCATAAACTTCATCTTTATTTTTCAAAAAATAAATCCATGTCATTCGGGTGCAATCATCAACAAAGATCACAAAGTACTTGAAATTATGACCTCCACTAACCGGTGCAGGACCCCACACATCTGAATGAACCAATGAGAAAGAAGATTCAACTCTACTATTACGAGGTTTAAAAGATTGCCTATGACTTTTTGCGAGAATGCAGGTTTCACAATCAATCTTTTTATTCAACGGAAAAAGTTTTGGAAATAAAAGATGCAAATAACTAACTGATGGATGTCCCAATCTTCTATGCCATAACCATGCTTCTCTTTCACTAGTTCCATGAGCAAGCATGACACTCCCACTTTCAGTAACTTCATCAACATAATACAGTCCTCCTTTCTCAGTGCCACGCCCAATAATCCGTCCCGTCCTGATATCCTGCAACAAACAGAAGGTTGGATGCATGAGAACTGAGCAATTAAGTTCTTTTGTCACATGACTTATTGATAAAAGTTTGTGTGACAAAGAAGGAACATAAAGACAATTAGATAATTTAATGTCCGGTGAAATTTTAACTGTTCCTCCAGATTTTACATCCATTCTTCCCTTATTTGCTGCTTTGATGTAAGCTTTCCTGGGAGTTGATATATCGGTAAAATCTGAAAAATCATATGTCATTGTGTCAGTAGCTCCACAATCAAATATCCACTCCCCATTAGACTTGCCATAATTGTTCTGGGCCATGAGGGCTGCTCCATTTCGGTGTTGGGTCACTTTACTCACTGTTGGGCCTATGTGAGCCGTTGCACTCCTCTTTTGGGCCAAGTGGGCTGTTCCAATCAGTTTTGGGCTAAGTCCCTGATTGAACTTACTAGGATTTATATATCTACCATTTTTATTAGGGAAAACCCTTTTCTCCCTTTTTCCTTCTGCCACCGAAAACAACTCTTCCCCCTTCTCCTCTTTACCAACCACCGCCATGCCCCCGTAACCCTCTAATCGCCGGCCACCACTGCTACTTGCTTTATTTTGGTCAGTGAACGAAGTATTTGATTTCCCGTTTTCGGATTTGACCGATTTGGTGCCTTTCTTGGTGCCATCGGTCCACCAATCCGGATAACCGATGAGGCGGAAACACTGCTCCTTGATGTGTCTTTCCATGCCACACTCATCACATGTTAGATGAGATTTATCATCTTGAATCTTTTTCTTGTTGTCATATCGGTGATAGCTTTTCAAGGCAAATCCGCCGCCGTTGATATCTCCGGCAGTCAACCTGGCGACGATGCCTTGGGTTTCATTGGTAGCTGCTCCCAAAATAATTTGGCGAGCGGATTCCTTGCGAACGGTGGTAGGCGGTTGGTGGTGGTTAAGAGATGGCAGATGGCGGTTTAAAATCGGGGCTATTTGATTACTCGATTGAAACGAGTTGGTGGTTTTTTCTCTGTTATACCGGCAAGGAGTTCCGTTGGTAAGTTCGGTTATTTTGTTTGATCGGTTTCGGTGTTGTGGTTGTTTACTCCAGTCGCCGGAATAATATTCCATGGTGACTTGGGTTTTGATTTTGTTAAGAGATGATTGAAGTTCCAACTCGGAACCCGAGCTTTGGTCGCCGGCTTTGGCCATGGTGACTTCTCGATGGTTTGTGAGTTTAGGCGGATGTTTATTGGGTAGATGATGAACCGATTGACGGCTCTGATACCATGTTAATTGATGAAAATAAAATCTGTTTTATTCATTGATATTTAGAACAATACATTCGGCCTATATTTATAGAAGAATTACCCTAATTAGGGTAAACAACGACCGACACTAAATTACTGGGCTTGGGCCCATCTTGGACCCACCTTGGACCCGTATGCTTCTAAGGGCTCGTACACTTGGGAGATGATGAAAATAACATGCGCGGCATCTATGTCCATATCTCGAGCTCTAAGAAACCTTCTCAATGTCGCATCATCACACTCCTATAATACAAGTTTTTGAGTCATTACACTGATACATTAAATTGAACTCATATCTTAGTTTTGCAGAGAGACCAACCTTAGAGGCGGGATCATTATTTTCGACTAAAGCTCTCATTTGAGCAATGATCTTGTATTCCTCTTGGCTACTTCCATCCTTACTTTGCAAAACACCACTATCGGCTTGTGTTTCTACATTACTATTACCCATCACTTGCTTTCCCTTCATTTGCTACTTTCTTTCTATAAATATTTGTCACCTTGAATGATACAGTGTATGTTGGTGAAGTATTTTGAGGAGGTGTGTAAGGATATAGAAGAAAAACTAAGGCAACCAAATGCCAAGTATGAGAAACATATAAACCAATCAATGTCCCAAATCGGATGTATTTGTGGATACAGTCTCTCTACCTTTAGGTATAGGGGTTATTATTAACTCCTACAGAGTTATGTTTTCGATTTCAATTTAAGACTTGAAATGTCTATAACAAGGTTCTTAGCATGTCGTATTGTGCAACTTGTTAGTTATCGTGTTGTGTTTGATTAAAATGACACGATTAGTTATCGTATCATGTTTTTGTTTGGAAAAAAAAAACGATAGTTATTGTGTCGTGTTCAACCCATATAGGTGTTATGTCTTATCGTGTCGTGCCAGACCTACCGCTAAGATTGTTGTTTGTTATAATTAACTTGTTAATTAATATATTAAAGATTACGTGTTTGAATATGTATTTCTTTCGTTAGATGTTCTTAACTAAACTCGTAACTAATTTAAGTAAGAATATTGAACGTTGTTTAGTCATTTTGCATGCATGTTTTCAGAAAGTTGTCAACAATGTTTGAAGTTGCGTCTTGTGGTATATATCACAATACAATACTCGTAGTTTGTTATTGGCGTTGTGATGTTTAAGGGGCACAGAATCAAAATAAAACATTGATTTAGGGATAGATTGATAATTCCTTAAATATATACGTTATATAAAGGCATACATCGGATTCTATGTACGCCTCTTTTTGGCGAAAATAATCCATGTCGTTTAATATTCTTGTAAAAATGTTCTCTATCTCGTTAAGAAAATATTAAAAAATTATAACGAGCGATAACAACCATTAAGTCTGTTTGGATGTTTTGTGACAACCGTCAAAAATTCATGTCAAACTCTTTTAATTAGGATTTGATTAAGTTAGTGAAAGGTATGTTAAGGTAAGCAAAGAAATAACCCAATGAAATGTATAAACTTTTTAGTTTAGTTAATTTAATAACATGACATCTTGAATGTTGTCCTTGTTAAGATTACAAAACACCTTATTAGCATGCTCAAACATTGATGATAAACGAATAAACAAAAAGATTAATGGTCTTGAACCTATTTAACTACATTTAGCTACAAAATAAACCACATATAAGAAGTTATAATATAATAAGTCAAATGTGACCTTCATTTTTGGTTCCTTGTTGCCGTACAAAACAAAAATGGAAGAAAATATATATCTCAAGCACCTTAGTCAACTTACTAGCTTCTAGCTTTTGGCCTTTCGATTGTATCACATAATATGTAACATCCGTGAATTTTGACTCGTTGACTTTACATGTAATATGACTAACAATATAGATTAATGAAGTATTTGGGTCGTTTCGTGAATTATATGACATTGTGTGTTTCGGGTCGATAACATGTTTTGATGGGTGTTTAAATGTGTAACGATTGTATTTTGGCGGGAGAAGAGAAGCGGGTCGGCCCGTGGGTAGTCCAAGACCCACCAGCCACCCAAGACCAACCCCTCCCCCCTTATCCTTTCTTCCCCTCTCATTTTCTATCTCTTTCTCTTTTCCTTCTTTCTCTTTTTTTTTCTCTAAGTAAAAAGCAAAGACCAAACCATCTCCTCTCTTCATTTCTCTAGCATCCTTTGGCGTTTTGGAACTAGTTTAACTCGAGAATCATCATCGTCTTCATCTCTTTGTCACCATATCGAAGAATCAAAGTCATAGTGCAAGGTTTTATCCATTTTGACCTAATTTCGGGTTCTAGCTCAAGGAGGAGTTTTGGTAAGCCTAATTCATCTCATTTGTACCTACTTATGTTTGTTTATGCATTTCTAGTCATCTTGAACATTTACAAGTCCTAAATCGGCTTAAATCTCGTTTGGGTCAAATTAGGGTTTAAATTAGGGTTTGAAGATTTTGGATGAGATTTGGATGTTTTGGTCGAATTTGTGGATTGGGTTATGTTTATTTATGGTTAATGGTGTTTACTTATGCTTCAAATCAAGTTACAAGGCTTTACAAATCGATTGGTTTGGTTTGGGTCGATTTGGGGGTTTTGGTTTAGGTCTTCCTGCATATGCTGCTGCTACTACCTCTGGACCAGAACTGGGCCACTGCGGCGCAGTGGCTTAGGCTAGCCCACTGCGGCGCAGTGGCTAGAGCCTGGTTGTTTCGTGGTTAGCTCACTGCGGCGCAGTGAGCTTGGCAATGGCTCACTGCGGCGCAGTGGATAGGTTCTGGGAACTTTGCGCGTCGATTTTCAAACGTTAATAACTTTTGATCCGTAAGTCCAAATAAGTCATATGACCTATCGTTGGAATCGTAAGAGAGTCTAGTTTCACGTAGTAACCTTCATTTTGTATGAATCTTCGTGCATTTTTAAAAAAATGTCTAGTCAAAGTGTTATGTTTCACACTCGGTAATGTTAAGAAAGTAATTGTGGGTTCGTGACTCAACATAAACCTAAGGAACCAACTTGTTTATGATTATAAAGTTTACAATATGATATATGGCATGCTTTGATAGGTGGTGAACACGTGGGGCCCAATACTCGCTATTAATCTTTCATTTACTCGACTTAAGCTTCTTTGCCGATCAAGGTGAGTTTCGTAGCTCCCTACTCAATCGAGATTCGGCTGAAAAGTGTACAACTGTTGTGTGCTTACGTGTTGATTGTGCATTTATATGTTGCCTTGGTTTATGACATAGTTCAATTGTGCATACGTTTGACTTCTTGATTGATGACATGACTTGATTGTGCATATGTTTGAGTGTCTTGGGTGATGACATTGTTTATTTGATGGACTTGATGACGTGCAAATACGTGATTGTTATATGACTATTGTATGTGCGTGTTGGTTGATTATTAGGTTAGTTGTGTATATATGGAAGACGGTAATACCTTTGAAAGGTTGGAGATGTGGTGGGAAGGCTGCGGGTGACCCTATATATAAGCATCAAAGGCCTTTCAAATGTAGTATCGTACGAAGTATATACACATGGTGTTTTGTTTCTGTGGGACATTGATGGTCATGGATGAACAGCCTACGTGCAATTGAGTACAATGAGGTACAATACGTGCAATTGAGTACAATGAGGTACAATACGTGCAATTGAGTACAATGAGGTACAATACGTGCAATTGAGTACAATGGGGTACATTACGTGCAATTGAGTACAATGAGGTACATTACGTGCAATTGAGTACAATGAGGTACATTACGTGCAATTGAGTACAATGAGGTACATTACGTGCAATTGAGTACAATGAGGTACATTACGTGCAATTGAGTACAATGAGGTACATTACGTGCAATTGAGTACATATGAGGGACATTGTTAGACATGTTGGCATTATAGAACTTGTTAGATACTTATTAATATCATTATTACTTGTCCTTGTTTACCACGCGTATTCTGACTACCTTGAGTAGTTCATTTTGTGAATACACGTGTGAGGGTCATTGATGGACATTGATTGGCTATGGTTTGATTGAGTATGATTGACTTATCTATGATTAGGATAGTTGTACATACATGGAAGACGATGATACATTTAATGAGTTGCGGATGTGGTGGGAAGGCTGCGGGTGACCCTATATATAAGCATCCAAGATTCCTTAAATGTAAAGTCGTATGAAATGTAGGTGCATGGTGTTTTGGTTGAGGTGGTGGTCAATTGAGGTGCAATGTGTGCATGTGCATTATGGACATGTTTGAGGTCATAGTTCTTGTTTGATACTTATTGTTATCGACATCAATCGTTCTTGCTCATTATACGTATTCTAGTATTGTATTTTGCGATCAACGAATGCATGTGTGATTAGGTTGTGTTATGAGCCAACCTAAATTGAGTACTTGCGCCTTTTAAGGACTACGGTAAGTGTGTTCCTTGCTCCTTATGCTTGTTCATAGTTTGATTGACCTCGGCATTAGATCCTTGTCATTTGCTCCTACGAACTCACCAACCTAGTGTTGACCTTGTTTAGTACACTTTTCAGGTATTCAAGTGAATCCAAGATGTGTTGGTTGATTGATGCTTGTGCTAGAGTTTGGGGCTTGGACTTACATGGATCCAGGATTCATTTGCCCTTTTTGTATTTTGTACTTGCTTTGTTGTTGGATTCACCGAATCCCCTTTATTTCATATAGATGATATTCTACGATAATCCCATGCATACGCTATATCTTTTCGGTAGTATTTCGAGCCTAGCTCGGGGTGTTACAGAATGGTGGCCCATGCAGGTCGTAGAGAATTAGGTGAGACTACGGCTTTAACTCTTCATATAGCATCACTCCACAGCCTCAGCCAGGTCCAGTCCACTACCCACTGTCCCTGCTCGCTTTGTCTGCCTTGTTCCTTCCTCTCCCCCTCTTTTCCGCTTACCCCCTCATCCCCATCCCACCATTCTTTATCATTTTCCTTTTCTCCCACGCTGTCGCTCGAGCGGGCTCGAGCGGATGCCGGGCACTCGGTTTGATCAAAGCAAGTAAACTTTCACAATAAATAATAGAAGAACCAATGTAGGGTTATGATAGTTGTTAGACGCTTTCGCCTCTGAAGGGAAAATTAAGGGTTTGATCAAAGTAAGTAAACACATTATCTTACATTGGTTGAGATGTAAACAATTTTACCCTTATCATGAAGGTATAAAGAGGTTGCTTTCAGGTTTTATCTAAGATTGAAAAAATCTCCAGTCTTGCAAAGCTCTGTCTTTAGAGGCAATGATATTAACCATCCATCTAATCTTGTTGGTTTTTAATCTCTGACATTACTAATTATAAAATTATTTGAGATAGTTTAGAAGTAATTAAATTTGTCATCCAAATTATATTAATAATAAAAGAGATTATATTTGTCATCCAAAGAGTGCGTTAATTTTTGAATTTCTTAATAATTCTTATTATTATAATTGGGTTGTGATAATTGAAAATTAAAATTTATTTGAAACCAAAAATTGACCAAATACATTGTGATTTAAAACTTTATAGTTACCCACACCACTAGCATATTGGTTGATAATATGTAAAGATTAAAATGTGTTTGCGTTGAGAGGGGGGAGGGTGTACAGGAAAGGATACTTTGGTGGCAAAAATTTGAAAAAGATATGGCAGAAATTCAACAACCTAAACAAATTACTTAGGTACCGTCTTTGACTTCAACGAGAGAAAGGTACCGCGCGTTGCGGCGGTGATGGAGGTGCAGCGGTGGTGGTGATGTAATGGCGGCGGTGGTGACGGTGACGGGTGGTGGTGGTGGCGAGCGGCGGTGGTGGAGCGGCGGTGGTGGCGGCGAGATTGGTGGCTATGGTGGTGGTGATTATATGTCCGCGCAATGCGGGTGTAATGACAATGGCGGTGGGGCGGGGCGGTGGCGGTGGTTGGCGGTGGCGTGGCGATGGTGGCGGTGGCGCCGAGTAGTGTAGGTTATGATATGGTGTATATTGTTAAATATTGAAATGTTGAATGTTGAAAGTTGAAAAGTAGATTTGCTTTATAATATAGTATAGATATAGAAGATATAGATATAGATATACAATAATTTCTTAAGAATGGTGTCAAAGTCAATAAAAGACGGATAACTTAAGGACCTGAAGGTAAATTCGCCGTTCTTAATTATAACTAACGTCATCTCCAAATTCATTTCACCCGCCGACAAATTTATTATTCGTTACGTGAAATATATATGTATGTTTTGAAAAACATGTTCGTTACTATGCAGCTTAAGTCTTCCAATATGACGTCTCTCTTTATTAAAAAAACAATCAAAAAGTAAAAATTAAAGATTAAAAAATTAAAAAACCACACCCAAAAAAAAGAAAAAAATAGAGAGAAACTAGTGGTTCTCATGGTTCTTTTCCATGTTATGGTTCTCATATTAACCCTACCATAAGAAAAGGTTCATGGGATTCACATTTGAATTGGAAGAACTATGAAAAATTTTATAGTATAACTTGATGTTCATATGTTAATAGTATATGTGAACAAATTCGTTCACATATGAACCTTACTCTATATATATAGGATATATATATAGGTTTTGGGTAAAATAAAACAAGTATTAAAGTAAAACAAATAAAACAATAAGTTTCTCTTCACTGAAAATCACCGTGCATCATAAAAATTATCGTGCATCAATTGCTTCGTGAATTTTCGTGCATCAATTGAACAATGATTTAAGGGTCAAGATGTTGTCATATATATATGATGGTGTACCCCTCCGAACCATGATACGAAGATCACCTAGCACGAAGCCCGAAGATATTAATAATAATTAAATAAGTTAAAGATAGCTACAAATCCCTTCCTAAAATATAATAAATCGTATCCCAATTATAAAGGGATAAAGATGGCAAGTAAATCGGATAAATACATCCTAGATATGCCAAAATCCTAACTAGGGTTAAAACCCTAACTTCCTCCCCAAGATTACCCTCTCTTATATAAGGAGAGGAAACCCATTCATTGAGATCAACCAGTTGAGGGGCAGCATTGAAGGTTTGAGCACCCAAGTATCTCTACATACTGAATCATTAAACAAACTGACCAATGAAGTGGAGAATTTGAAGAAGAGGGATGATGATATGAAGGAAAAGGTGGTTGCTGGTATTGATGAAGAATCAAAATTTTTGAATGCATTGAAAACTGGTCAAGACAAAGTTGTTGCAAATGTCTTGGCCCAGTCTAAAGAAACCAACCACCTTTGGAGGTCCTTCAGGATGATGTGTGGGATATTCAAAGAGTGCAAGGATGTGCAGTCGTGGCAGCCTCTTGACCGGTTGCCATCACACCCCTCTGAATGGAAAGCAATTAGGGCAGGTCTAGATGCTGCCAAGGGGGAAAGAAGTACAGTCCTTGCACCACCAGTTGTACCTAGAAGGGAATTGAGCTTAGCTACCAGTACTGAAGCTGGTGAGCAAACTGGTGGAGATGCTAGTGAAGGGGGAATGTGTTAGACAAGGGAAAGGGTAAAGTATCTGATGAAGCCCAACCGGCCACTGAAATGCAAATGCTTGAAACTGGTAATGTTGATGTACTGCCTCCAGTTTCAGATAGTGATAGTAGAAGACTGGCCAGACTTGGTGATGACATTAAAGAAAGAAAGAAAATGAAACAAAGGAACTAAGCTGAAGCCAGGGCACATCTCACACAATTGAAATTGCTAGATATGAGTGATGCCAATCTTCTGGGTATCACTAAGGAGGAGTATCTCAGGATTAAGAATGATCCTAAGATAGTTGACCAGTTAAATGAAATGCTAGATGTTGAACTGGAAAGACACTATCATGAGGATGAGGCTGAATTTGATGCCAGAAGCTTGAACATTTCATTGGAGAGGGCTAAGGAGTTAAGGGCCAGTGGGATTCTAAAGAGAATTGCTAATGTGAAGAAGGTTGTGAAGGAAGTAATGAATCCACCAAGGAGAAGGATTCCACAACCAAGAAGACCACTGACAAAAGATGCAAGGGATGCTGACCTTGACACATTCGTTGAACCAACTGGCGAAGTTTCAAATGAAGACATTAAGTCCGCTGTACTGGCTGCTGGTGCTGGGAGTATAAAAATCACAAATGAATCTGAAGCAAGAAACTACTACTCCCAGATCATGTCAACCAGAAGACATGGTGGTACTATTACTAGTGTCAATGTTACAATTAAGCCAGGCACCAAGGTTTTTCAAGTAGAGGTTAAGTATGCTGGTGGGCCATTGGTTAGAACTGATAACCCTGGTGTGCTACAATATGGGTTCAGCGAATGGGTCGAGATGGTGAATGTGCTTGATGCTAAGGCACAAAAGAATAGGTTTGAGAAGGCATGGGTAAATTTCTTAAAGGGCAAAATTCAACATAAAGAGAATCTGGAGCAAAGGCTGAATATTGACCCTGAAGACACTCAACCTATTTCTCTAGTGACCAAGAGAAGAAGAACTGGCGAAGGGCCATCTGTTTAAGTTCTTTCTTCAGTTATCTACTTGTAGTTTGTTTTACATTTTGTAACTTGTGTAAATTTCATTCCTTGTATAAATGAAGTTACCAGTTTGTAACCACAAGGTAGATAATAGATTAAATCTAACAAACCTAAAAGAAAAACCTAAGGTATTTACTGATCTATAAAAATACCTTAGATAACTTAAATAGATTTAAATCGAACAAGTCTCTCCAGTTCACACTTGTACAGATACAAGAACTAGAAAAGACTTAGACTATATTTCTAGACAAATAGGGAGAATTTGTTAGGACCAGTTCACCTGGAACTGGCCAGTCACCAGTTCACACTGACCAGTCACCAGTTGCATCTGGTGACCCAGTTAAACTGGTGACCAAGATGATTTGTCGAGAAATATATTGAAGTCCAGTTGCACCGTACAGTTAACGCAACTGAAGACTTCCTCCAATTGAGAACTGACCAAGTTGAAGAAGCATTCCAGTTGAAGTCAAAGACAACAAATGGAAGAAAGAGAATGGCAATGGCAGCGAAGCCCAGTGGCATTCTAGTCAGTTACAAACTGGAGACCATCAGTGGAAAGCCCTTACAAAGCTTTACACTGATTACGAGGAATTGACTTGTGTGCTTTATGTACCTTTACCCGGATAATAAGCCTTATCTTATTATTTAAGTATTAAAAGGTACATAAAGGTGGTTATGTAAAGTCACTTTAACATGCGACTTTACAATGCTTTTTAAGAATTAAATGCTATTCCTTAAATGCTCCCAACCACATTTGTACGGCTAAAGTTAACATCCCAATGTTAACTTTGCCTATAAATACAAGTCATTGCACAACCAAGAATTCAAATATTCGAACTCACAAGATAAATACTTCACACTTTGCAAACCTGCAATATTCTTGGTGAACTTGTGCAATATTCTCTCAATCGCTAAAAGGAACATTTCACTACTTTAAGTGTTTCGATTGTGGAAGAGAAATTCCGAGTATAGATCATTTGTATTTCATAGGTTGTTAGGATATTTACATTCGTGTATTATCTTGGTTCCGCATCAACCTTGTAATTTGTTTAATATCAATAAATAAATTACACATTGAAAACTACATATTGTCTCATCAAGATTGTTTACAAGTTATTTGTATATTGCATTGTTCTTTACTTATTGTCTTTTATATAAGTAATCTATCTAGAACTTGGTATATACCTCTGCAACTGGTCGTCTCCAGTTCAGCAAGTATATTGCAAAGTAACTCCACCATCGACATAGAGGTGTCTTCAGTAGTACCATCTAACAAGTTGGGACTTACAGTGACCTTCAGGAACTTTCAGCACCCTTTGGTACTCTCTTTTATCAAAGTAAATTTGATGCAATAACTTGTGAAACTCGCGCAATTAAAGAACAAGGAGTACAGTCTAAAATCACGACCCTAGCAGTCCATAATATTAGACTGGGGGGCTAATGATGGTATATACCTACCCCACATAACCTTCAATAACTTTGCGCGATCAAGTTCATAAATCTCTTTGACGCTTTCTTGCCACAGAGCTCTACTCAAAAAGATCACATCTGCAATCTATCCATAAAGCTCAAGATACAAGGAAACAACTCTTCGACCAACCTGCGTGGGTATATCTCAAGGTATGCACTAAAACTATGATCTTTTATATTTTGCCTAAGCTATACCATGAATAGCTTACCCAAGGCATAATTCGTATTCTACACATAGTCAATACCTTGTATGAGGCATACGCCCCACGGATTACCAACCCCACCGTAGGCCAAATAACCCTCCGTCAATGGATAACTTAAATATTGGATACCTCCGTGCAAGAACCCCTTAACATACCGATGAATTCTTGTCAAGATAAAGCTCCGGACATGGTTTTCTACTCTTCGTAGGTCAGACAACCTCCATAGAGTAAAATCGTCGAGACTACTATCACTCCTTCTATCCCGCAAGTATTTCAGAAAATACCCCTCCATAAACTCGGAGGCCAGCTAATACACGCTTCGTCACTACCCTTGAGCCTAAGAGGCTTGGCAATACAACTCCCCGCTGATCCAGAAAGTTGTACGTAGACCACCACGATAATTTCCTTACAACATCCGAATATCTAAAGATTTACCCATTACCAACAATACCTTCCACAATGCATAAGTCAAAAAAATCCTCGTCTCATTCTTGTTGACACAAATAGAGACTCAGACAATATCCTCCAACACCTTTTACTATAAAAGCTTACCCAGATCGCTACCTAGGCCTCAGCCTCGTAACAAAATATCAAACAAACTTCATTCCCAAAAACGAGACATTACCCCAACACTTAAAGGTTCAAGTTTTCGAAAGAACGCCTACATAGCGTATAATCAGAGCTACAAGGATACAATCCTAAGGTCATAACATGCTAGAAAATCATAGACATGGGATGACGAAGGTGGTTGCCTTCGAAACCATGCAGCCCTTGGGGCAACAAAAATGTGAGACATGGACGCCGTAGGTGGTTGCCTTCGGAGCCATGCACTAATATTCCTTAACCTATAAGGAAAGTACCACCCTCAAAGGGACCATCCCCTAAAATTATTTTACACGACAAAGAGACCTACATGTCCTACGTCGTAAAACTTATGGCCCGAATAAGGTCAAAAAGTGGTGAACACACCCCCATCTTTAACAATTACGAAAGGTCGCTCCCTATCGTATTATCTACCTTACCACGTACGTATCCATTTACCAATAAAAGACATGCTATTTAGGCTCAATATATGTTCAAAGGGACGCCTACGTAACATATAGCCAAATCGTAACTGGGAGAACAAAACTTCCATAGCGAAGCATGCACGAGCAAAAAGACATGGAAAAGACGAAGGTGGTCGCCTTCGATACCATGCAGACCGTAAGCAAATGTGAGATACGGAACAATCGAATGGTGGTACCCTCGATACCGTGCATATACGCTGGATGGACCTTCAAATTTCCAGCAAACTTCTGCACTACCCTACGAGGCCATATATGTGCCCCCGATAGGTTCAGAAACAACTCACAAAGCAATAAAAAGGTAACTCGGAACGATGATCCCTTCATAATATATCTTTGAAGCCTGAAGACATGACTTTCGAATAATATAAAGAATAATTCATCACCCGAAGCCCATAAAAAAGTTTGAAAGAGTTAACGAAGGACATTGGCTTACATAAACCACTACCAAAGTCAGAAAATAGAAGTTGAAGATTCCTTAAGAACTTTGAATAAATGGAAGCCTGGAAGAAACCTCCCATAACAACGCTACTACAAGGAGTATACCCCTAGCACCTCCGAAGATAGTCATGTTTACAAGAAGAGAATAGTCATCCAAAACCCACAGAATCGAAGACACACGCAACTATAATCAAACATGGTAGCAAACATGAAGCACTACTCTGAGACACCTTCCCCATATAACAAGAAGCAAGAATTTAAAGAATCCGCAATACCTGCCCTACATCTAACAAAGGAAAGAATCGTGTAAGAAGATGGCCATGCGGTTCACGAAACAAAGACAAACACAACCAAATGAGGAGTAAAAATAATGGCACATCAAGTTTATCAACGCAAGTCTTCTCAATTCAATGGAACAACACAAATACGACCTCTGACTCGAAGGATACATCACCATTATGCATGATAGAAGATCAAGTAGCATACCCATCTTACCATTCTCTAAGGCTACGACCCTTATGAGAGGAATTCACAAGGCCGACTCCTCTCCTAATAGATGCCGATATTCAAATTTACCCTATTATGAAGAAGACCGATAAGAAGAAACTCTATCATAGCAAAACCTTCATCAATTTATTTGGAAAAGATAGTGGCAAAAGATCTCTCCCCATGATAACCTTCGCTCAAAGAGACTACACCCTACGAAGCAAGTACATTACCTTACTAAGGACGCCATTACACAACCGAATCAGAAGCATAACACTTCGTCTCCGTAAACTCACCTCAGCTTCACACTCCATTACCGAAAAGGAGAAGCTACTAAGGTATGAGATCCGAAGATTAAAGGTTCCTAAAACGAAACAGCCGTAAAAACTATAACAAGAGTCTCCCTACTTAACCTTCACCCCAAAAGTATCTTATCATAAACCTTACAAAGGTCCCGGGTTCTCAAAACTATTCATAGAAACCAAATCCGCCTACCGCCTCGGTTAACATGTTAAATCCAAAAGTCACCCTTCGCAGTTTGCTTTCACAAAAAGAAAGAAGACCCTTGTAAAAGGAAAAGCTTTTGAACCAGCCGAAGGACTTGATTAGGCAATCGGAAAGCCTTAATCTTACCGGAAAAGTACGCATCTACAAAATCACAAAGTTGCTTGGTTGTAACGGAGGAGAAAGTAGATTTAATACCTATCTTCATCATTATTAAATGAAGAAACAAAGAAAGAAAAGTTACTTGGACAAGCAGCAATCAACAAATGGCGGAAAAGAAAAGAGAGAAACGGAAGATTAAAAAACCTAAAAAGAAGAAAAAGAAGAGAATTTAAAGGTATAATGGCGCGAGTAACGAAGCTTCAACCATTTGATCAAGTAGCATACCCATCTTACCATTCTCTAAGGCTACGACCCTTATGAGAGGAATTCACAAGGCCGACTCCTCTCCTAATAGATGCCGATATTCAAATTTACCCTATTATGAAGAAGACCGATAAGAAGAAACTCTATCATAGCAAAACCTTCATCAATTTATTTGGAAAAAATTTTTTTTTTTTTTTTTTTTTTTTTTTTTTTTTTTTTTTTTTTTTTTTTTTACAACCCTGTCTTCTATGCTTCAATGTATCGTAGTTTTTTTTTTTTTTTTTTTTTTTTATCAGTTTTGTGTTTTTTTTTTATTATATATATAGTTTCTTTTTATTTTTTCATTCGTGTGTTATTTTTTTTTTTTTTTTTTTTTTTTTTTTTTTTTTTTTTTTTTTTTTTTTTTTTTTTTTTTTTTTTTTTTTTTTTTTTTTTTTTTTTTTTTTTTTTTTTTTTTTTTTTTTTTTTTTTTTTTTTTTTTTTTTTTTTTTTTTTTTTTTTTTTTTTTTTTTTTTTTTTTTTTTTTTTTTTTTTTTTTTTTTTTTTTTTTTTTTTTTTTTTTTTTTTTTTTTTTTTTTTTTTTTTTTTTTTTTTTTTTTTTTTTTTTTTTTTTTTTTTTTTTTTTTTTTTTTTTTTTTTTTTTTTTTTTTTTTTTTTTTTTTTTTTTTTTTTTTTTTTTTTTTTTTTTTTTTTTTTTTTTTTTTTTTTTTTTTTTTTTTTTTTTTTTTTTTTTTTTTTTTTTTTTTTTTTTTTTTTTTTTTTTTTTTTTTTTTTTTTTTTTTTTTTTTTTTTTTTTTTTTTTTTTTTTTTTTTTTTTTTTTTTTTTTTTTTTTTTTTTTTTTTTTTTTTTTTTTTTTTTTTTTTTTTTTTTTTTTTTTTTTTTTTTTTTTTTTTTTTTTTTTTTTTTTTTTTTTTTTTTTTTTTTTTTTTTTTTTTTTTTTTTTTTTTTTTTTTTTTTTTTTTTTTTTTTTTTTTTTTTTTTTTTTTTTTTTTTTTTTTTTTTTTTTTTTTTTTTTTTTTTTTTTTTTTTTTTTTTTTTTTTTTTTTTTTTTTTTTTTTTTTTTTTTTTTTTTTTTTTTTTTTTTTTTTTTTTTTTTTTTTTTTTTTTTTTTTTTTTTTTTTTTTTTTTTTTTTTTTTTTTTTTTTTTTTTTTTTTTTTTTTTTTTTTTTTTTTTTTTTTTTTTTTTTTTTTTTTTTTTTTTTTTTTTTTTTTTTTTTTTTTTTTTTTTTTTTTTTTTTTTTTTTTTTTTTTTTTTTTTTTTTTTTTTTTTTTTTTTTTTTTTTTTTTTTTTTTTTTTTTTTTTTTTTTTTTTTTTTTTTTTTTTTTTTTTTTTTTTTTTTTTTTTTTTTTTTTTTTTTTTTTTTTTTTTTTTTTTTTTTTTTTTTTTTTTTTTTTTTTTTTTTTTTTTTTTTTTTTTTTTTTTTTTTTTTTTTTTTTTTTTTTTTTTTTTTTTTTTTTTTTTTTTTTTTTTTTTTTTTTTTTTTTTTTTTTTTTTTTTTTTTTTTTTTTTTTTTTTTTTTTTTTTTTTTTTTTTTTTTTTTTTTTTTTTTTTTTTTTTTTTTTTTTTTTTTTTTTTTTTTTTTTTTTTTTTTTTTTTTTTTTTTTTTTTTTTTTTTTTTTTTTTTTTTTTTTTTTTTTTTTTTTTTTTTTTTTTTTTTTTTTTTTTTTTTTTTTTTTTTTTTTTTTTTTTTTTTTTTTTTTTTTTTTTTTTTTTTTTTTTTTTTTTTTTTTTTTTTTTTTTTTTTTTTTTTTTTTTTTTTTTTTTTTTTTTTTTTTTTTTTTTTTTTTTTTTTTTTTTTTTTTTTTTTTTTTTTTTTTTTTTTTTTTTTTTTTTTTTTTTTTTTTTTTTTTTTTTTTTTTTTTTTTTTTTTTTTTTTTTTTTTTTTTTTTTTTTTTTTTTTTTTTTTTTTTTTTTTTTTTTTTTTTTTTTTTTTTTTTTTTTTTTTTTTTTTTTTTTTTTTTTTTTTTTTTTTTTTTTTTTTTTTTTTTTTTTTTTTTTTTTCACTCAGCATGCAGAAAAAGTCGACATTGGATGAACCTAAAGATTTATCAAAATTGAGCACCTCTAGTCCTCCGAGCAATACTTTCGGCAAAGCTTATTTGGACAAAACTGTATGAAGACCGGAGCATTAAAAGACGTAGAAGTGAAGTCTAAAATCACAGCCTTGGCAGCCTCTAATATTAGACTGGGGGCTTGATGGTGTACCCCTCCAAACCATGATATGAAGATCACCTAGCACGAAGCCCGAAGATATTAATAATAATTAAATAAGTTAAAGATAGCTACAAATCCCTTCCTAAAATATAATAAATCGTATCCCAATTATAAAGGGATAAAGATGGCAAGTAAATCGGATAAATATATCCTAGATATGCCAAAATCCTAACTAGGGTTAAAACCCTAACTTCCTCCCCAAGATTACCCTCTCCTATATAAGGAGAGAAAACCCCCATTCATTCGGCATGATCACAAATCAGCCGACTCACACATATAAACCCTAATAATAAATCCTAACTCACATATCTTGGCGTAAAGAGGCATTGCCCTACCTTCGGGGAATCGCCAACAAACCCTCAAACCTCAATCATCCATCCACGAACGGATCCCCTTGCCAGTGTCTTCATCAACTATGTTGTTTGGTGCACAACAATATATATATATATATAGAGGAGGGGTTATTTGAGAACTCCTAAAAAAAAAGAACCCAAGAACTCCTCTACACCCTTGGATCAAAGAAAATGGATGGACAAGATTAAAAATAAAAAACCCCTCTCAACACTAGAGGGGTATTTTCGTCAGCTCCTTTTTTTTTCTCTCTCTTACTTTAATAGAATTCTATCTAATTCACTAAAAAACTTTTATCTCACAAACCGTAAATCGTTAGACAAAAAGAAAAGCATGGGTAGTCTTAGAATTTCGTCCTCTTTCATTAGAGATGCGATTCGATATACTTTTGACGACTTTTTAAATTTCGTTTTTTTTTTTCATCACGTTCATTTTACACATGTGTAAGTTGTACTTACCCATGGGCAGGTTGTACTTACCCCTAATACATCCCGCTCTAGGGTTTAGGGTTTGAAGGTCGAGGGTTAGCCTCGGCTAACCCTCGACCTTCAAACCCTAAACCCTAGAGCGGGAACCCTCATCCTTTTTAGGTTTTTAGGGTTTAGATTTTCCAGGGTTTTTAGAATGTAGCTTCCCCCTCGGATTAGCAATTAAGCTTTAGGGTTTAGGTTTGAAGTTGTAGGGTTAGCCCGGCTAACCCTACAACTTCAAACCCTAAACCCTAAAGCGTACCGTGTACCCGCTCTAGGGTTTAGGGTTTGAAGGTCGAGGGTTAGCCGCTAACCCTCGGGCTTCAAACCCTAAACCCTAGAGTGGGAACCCTCATCCTTTTTAGGTTTTTAGGGTTTAGCATTTAGGGTTTAGATTTTCCAGGGTTTTTAGAATGTAGCTTCCCCCTCGGATTAGCAATTAAGCTTTAGGGTTTAGGTTTAGCATTTAGGGTTTTACAATGCGTCCTCATCATTTTTGAACTTTATAAGTAACTTACCCATGTGTAGGTTGTACTTACCCATGTGTAGGTTGTACTTACCCATGGGCAGGTTATACAACTCACCAGTTCCAGGTCTTTCCTACACATGTGTAGGTTGTACTTACACATGTGTAGGTATATTACACAGTTTTAACTTACACATGTGTAGGTTGTACTTACACATGTGTATTGTACTTACACATGTGTAGGTTGATTACACATGTGTATTTACTACACATGTGTAGGTTGTATTACACATGTGTATTGTACTACACATGTGTAGGTTGTATTACACATGTGTATTGTACTACACATGTGTAGGTTGTATTACACATGTGTATTGTACTTACACATGTGTAGGTTATACTACACCAGTTCCAGGTCTTTCCTACACATGTGTAGGTTGTACTTACACATGTGTAGGATGAACGTGATGGAAAAAAAACGAAATTTAAAAAGTCGTTAAAAGTATATCGAATCGCATCTCTAATGAAAGAGGACAAAATTTCAAGACTACCCATGCTTTTTTTTCCGTCTAACGATGTACGGTTTGTGAGATAAAAGTTTTTTAATGATTTAGATATTTTTTGATTTAATAAGAGGAGAGAGAAAGAGAGAGCTGGACAACTTTTTTAATAATGACAATCATGCCCTTCCTGATCTTGATGAATGGAGGGCTGAGATTGGTTCTCGCGTTCTTTTTTTTTAGTGGTTCTCAAAATAACTCACCCCTATATATATATATATATTATATGGATTGAAAGGTATATATATATTATATTATTATTGTTAGGCTATATTCACCTAACTTTAATAAATGCATAGACATAGCTACACACGTACGTAAGGAAGTTGAGGTACGTGAATAAATATTGTAATCAATGGCGCCATCCGTGGGACCACACTGATTCATACCACAAAACCCACCATTAGACCACACCATGATCGAATCCTTGATTCGTACGTTGCAATTGCATATATTAAACGTACCTTTTTATCTTATCTATATATATATATACATATATTATATATATATATTATTTCAACATACTACATATATGATATAAATTATATATATATATATATATATAGGGAAAAGATAAAATGAGTCCAGCTTATTTTGAGTCCAATTTGAGTCAATTGATTTTCTTCCATCTCCTCAAATTCCAACCACCTCCTACCACCACCACCATCATCTCCGACCACCACCATGATTTTCCGGCGACGGCGACCACCGCCACCACAACTTACACATGTGTAAGTTATATGGACCCTTTTTGGACTCAAATTAAGCTGGACTCAATTTATCCCACCCCTATATATATATATGTGTGTGAAAAGTTATTTTATTACCAATCTTAAATTATGACCATTAGGACCAAATCTCAACCATTCATTTTTCTATCTCCTCAAATCTCAACCATTCATTTTTCTATCTCCTCAAATCTCAACCACTCATTTTCTTTCTCACCAAGGCCGGCTTAGATGGTGGCCGACCGGCCGAGGCCCGATTTTTAAGGGGGTCCGATTTTTTTATTTTTAATGTTATATATATTAAAAGTTATGTATTCGTATATGTAATTAACTAAGTCCATTATAAATTCTAACAATAATCTAAAATTAAAGCATATAATTTAACCCGCATACAAAAGCTACTTACATACTTTTGTGGATAGAAAAAAGGTTATTCAGTACGTTATCTCAGAACTAGGCAGTCAAGCCGCCGTGACATTGTCTACCGATTTTTTTTTTTGACAACGTAAGTAGTCATTTTTCTAATTTATTGTAAACAATACATGTATATATTAGGAAGAATGTGGCTATGTGGTTGTCATGTACCTAAGCTTAAGTATAAAACTCTCACATCTTAATTTTTTAATTCATAAAAACATAGAGCCCAATTACTTATTCATTATACAAAAATTATTTAAAAAATTAGTTTGTGAGGTGTTTTATACCTAAGTTTAGGTACATGACAATCACATATTCACTTTTCTCATATACGAGTATTATTTAAGAAAAAAATAGCATAGCAGTTTGTTGCTTATCATTTTTCTAAAATTTTTTATATTATTTTGAACATATTGAAATTTTATTTATGTTTTAGATTTAGATTTTAGATTTTACTTATTTAAGAATAATCTTAGATTGTTAATTTTAAAGTTCAGATTCAATTATTAATCGTCTCACAAATTAATTTTTTATTGTTAGTTTATTTAATATAGATTGTTACATTTAGCTTGGGAGCCCTTTTTTTTCTCGGACTAGGTCCATAAATCCTCAGAGACTACACTGTTTCTCACCCTCTCTCCTCCCTCCTCCTTCCTCTCCGGCCACCACCTCCTCCTCTTCCTTCCTTCTTCTCCGGCGAGACAACCACCGCCACCACCATCATCTCCGACCACCCCAGCCACGGCGCCGGCGCCGGCAGCAAGGGCTATGCCCGTACCATAACACCGCCACCATCTCTTGGATAGCCGCCCATCAAATCCATACGATTCCCATATGCGTCCGCTGAGAACCCCTTTAGAACGGATAAGAGCAACTCCCGTACCGTATCCACCGAAAAACGAAACTGATTCTCGCCGGAAATGTCGCCGGAGATGTCACCGCCGTCGCCGAATGTCGCCGGAGATGTCGCCGGATTCTGAAAAACGGAATTTGAGATTTGAGGAGAGAGAGAAAAATGAATGGTTGAGATTTGGTCCTAATTTAAAGTTGATCCTAAATTAACCCACCCCTTATATATATATTATATATATATATATATATATATATATATATATATACTTTCCTTATTTTGAGAACTATTTTTTGCAAGAACCATGAGAACTCTCAAATTATGTATTGGATCACATGTTTTTTTTGTTCATTCACATGTGAAATGATATAAAAAGGTATGTTGTAGAAGAAACTTTTTTAAAAAACCTTCAAAATAGCCTTTTGTGAACTTGTGAATGAATATGTTCACGTTTTCGTTCACATGTGATCAAACGGGTATATATAAGGTTTTGAAAAAAACTTTCTTCTGCAACATATATTTTTATAACGTTTCACATGTGAATGAACAAAAAAAACATGTGATCCAATACATAATTTAAGAGTTCTCAAGGTTCTTACAAAAAAATGGGTTCTCAAAATAAGGGTCCCTATATATATATATATATATATATATATATATATGCGTATATATATACATATATATATACTCCCAAGGGAGGGTATCAAATACAAACCAGTTTAAAATCAGAACAAATAAGAACCATTCATGAAAAGCCACATCAACAACAATTGTAAAGGGTAAATTAGTCAATTAAAAATATATTTAATTTCCATTTCCATTAAATGGTTAATGATTGATCGGTTAATTGAGTTTTCAAATTCGTTTTCATATTTGAGTACTTTCCTAAATTTAAGTGAACCATTTTTTATAACAATTACAGAATTTAACACATCCAATTATTCATCAACAGTTTCATAATTTATTTCTTGATTTTCTTATGAATCATATTATATTGCAATCAATACGAAGCATAATCTCATGCATCATGAAAACATACAAAATATCATACTTAACCTCTGTTTGTCCTTTTAAATTCTGACTACATTACTTTAATTGGATTATGGATGCACACTTTTGATTGTGCACCGAACCGCGCAAGCCTTTATGGATGGGGTTGTGGGAGAAAAAGGTTTTGATTTATATTTGTTGGCGATTCCCCGAAGGTAGGAGTGGTACCCCTTTACGCCAACTAAGATTGTTTGATGTGATTGTCGAAGCTTGTTCGACTTATATTAGGGTTTTCGGCAGATTTATATTCGTGTCCATGAATGAGAAACCCTTCTCCTTTTATAGGAGAAGGTTTCTTAGAGGAGAGGTTTAGGGTTTTGGCCCAACCCCTTTGGATCGATATCAAGTTACCATGTGATTGATCAAATAATCGCACTATGGATCAACCGAAGGTGTGAGTGGGGTTTCGGGTGTCTATTGGCGATTCCCTTCCGGTCAGAGGGCCGTAGGCCGCTTTACGCCTATGATTGTTTACTCTCAGCCGTTAAGGAGGCTGAGGGTTTGTTTATGAAGGTCGAATGATGATTAGGGTTTATTGTATCGGATGTCGAGTGTTGAATAGATGATTCTGTGCCGTATAATTCCTCCTCTATTTATATAGAGGGTAAAAGCCTTGGAGAGGAAGATAGGGATTTAGGGTAAATCTCTTCTTCTTATTCGTGATATCTTCTAAGTATGAAATACATATCTAGGACTCTTAAACCGTGTCCTAGTTTATGGGAACGTCTGATTTCATTCCCTTATAGGGAGGTCGGATAAGTATGGAATAGATTCATATGTATCCGTTCCTTATTGCCTCGAGAGCTCCGGATTTACGGAGGTATGCATCGTAGCTTCAGCTACGGATAGGTCTGCTTGATACAATATATTAGTACCTTCGCTGTTTACGAAGGGTCCTTCGTATCCAGTCTTTTATACGGAGGTAAAGCTCCGTATATGGTATATCATCAAGCCCCCCAGTCTGATGGGAGAGTCTATCTGTAGAGTATCGCATTAGACTTCAAAAATATTCTGAAAAAATAGAATAAAATAAAAGTGTACCTTCGTAACCGGGCTTCAAAAAGAGCTTCGGTGTTCAGAATGCATCGTATCTTCTCCGGAGCTCGGTTTAAGGGTAATTTCGACATTTCACCGTGCCGCGTATATATCCCATCAAAAGTTTTAATTCGTGCGCGCTTATCCCAAAGAGAAAACCAATCGACGGTTTTAGTGGGTTATGCGCCGGTTTTTCAAACCATTCATTATGTCCCCTATTTAATTTCGACGGCTCCGAAGATTTCTTTTCCACTTCTTTTTACTGTTACGCTTCCTTATCATCATCAATCATCATATTCCTTGTTCGATCTTCATTGTCACTATGGATCGTAATCACTTCCGTATCATTAGCACCACGTATTCGGAGATGACTGATGATGATGTCTCGTGGTTCCGCCAATGTTTCTGCCGCCCTGACGACCCAGAAATTAGGGTTCCGGGGCGATCAGAATCAATTCTTGATGCGCCTCCTGGATTCGTAGGTATGTATACCGTTCCCTTCTCCGGTGGTAATCTTAGGTTTCCCCTATCCCCTTGGTTTTTAGGGTTACTTGATTACCATAATCTGCATTTATCTATGGTTCACCCCTTAGCGATTACTATGATAGTGTCGTTTATCATTGTTTGTCGGGCATTCGATATAGAGCCCAGGATTAGTTTGTTTGGGTATTTTTTCAAATTTGGCATTCGTGATGGTTGGGTTATGGTCGAGGAGAGGCCTGGTAGGTCGTTTTTTGATATAGGGGATTCAGATATGTTGAATTGGAGGCCGGGTTTTTTGTTTTTTAGTGAGGAATATATTCACCCGCTGTTCAGGGGTATATTGGATATGAATAGGTTAGTGCCAAGGTTATCGTTGGAAGATAATGAGCGTGCTTGGGATTCTCTTGACAATGAATTGATTCGTCAAGTGCACAGGTCTCCGTTTGCGTTGATTACCTATCCCTCTGTGATTCTGTATCTTGCCGGGATTACCATGTCATGGGAGGGTTCTCCTGATCATCCTGTCTTGATATGGTGTTGTGAAGGTAGCATTCTTCTTTGCTGCTTGTTTATGCTATTATGTTACTTTCTTTTTTCTTTGACATTCTCGCATTACATTTGCAGAGTTGACACTCAGGGAGGCTGTGACCATGAATCCTCAAGGCATGGTTGTTGGTAGGAGGCCTTTGTCTCCTTCGGATGAGGAGGGTCCCCTTTTTGCTGGTGTTGATGTTTTTGGGCCTCCTCCGAAGAGGCAGAGGGTGAGGGGTGGCCCATCTGTTTCAACGGACCCTAATGCTGCAGGTCCTTCTGTCATCATTCTTGATTCTTCTCCCATAAGAGATCAAGTTGCTGTTACTACTGCTGCTCCAGTTTCTGATGCTGGTCAAGGTATATGTTTCTCCCTGACTCTATTATTTGTATCCGTATAAATCTGATTTGTATGCCTTTTCCTTATTTAGCTGGGACTTCTGATCCCGGACGGAGGCCTGGGAAAGAGCCAGTTGATGAAACTGGAGCTACTACAACTGGAGTTAGAGCTTCCACAGCTAGAGCGGGGGCCACAATTGGTAAGTGCTGGATATTATGTAGATGTTTCAATCGCTTTTCCCCTTTGCATATTACTTATTGTAATTCTTCGTAATTTTATCAGGGGTTCCTCTTCAGGGTGATTTGCCTGATCCTCAGCTTTGCCGAATGAGTCTGGATATGCTGGTTCCTGATCACCTTAGGACCATGTTGGATACCATGCCTGCTCAGAGGCTTGCTGAGATGACGAATCAGGCTCTTTTCGCTGCCGGTATGATTGGTTCGGCTAGCAGTGCCAGAGTGCATTATCTGGAGGAGAATATGCAGAAGCACAGGGCAGAGTTGGCTTCTCTGAGGGCTGCTCCGTCTGCCGGTGGTGATTCTTCTTTGGTTGATTCTTTGCGGAGGGAGCTTGCCGACTCACAGGAGGCTTTGTCCCTTGCTACGCAAAGTTTGTATGTTGCTCATGAGAAAGTTTCTGCTCTTGTTTCTGTCGGGCCTGCTGCAGTTATCAATAGATTGGAGTTGGAGTTGGAAGATTCAAGGAATGCCATGCGTCAGGTTATTTCTGGCGTCATTCCCCATGTTTTCCGGATGTTGATGGCGAGTCCTGAGTTTGATCAGAGTCTGGATGAGCTAATCGAGGCTAACCGGGCTGATTCAAGAGCTTTATTACTTTTCCGTATGGAGAGTCGTGGGCAGGTTGTCTTGGCTGGTAATAGGGAGAGGCTTCTTGGTACTGAGGAGAGGATCGTTGCTGCTGAAGAGGCCTTAAGGAGGACTTCTTTTCCTTATATCCAGCAGATTTCTTCAAATCCTGATGCTTCAAGTGACTGATCTTTATAATATTAGGCCTCAGGGGATGTAAACTGTTTGATCCTCTGCACTTTGTACATATTTTTTGATGCCTTGGACATTTGAATTGTAAATGACTTGCTCTTTTTCTCTCTCTATTTTTTTTGTTGTCTCTGCTTGTGCCACCATTGCAGAGCTTATCATTCACATTCTCCATTGGGGGAGTGACATCTATTGTTCTGTTGTACTTATACATTCTTAAGAGAATGTCTTTATGCACTAATGCTTATGCACTTCAATCATAAGGAAGGAGTGACTTATGCATTAGATTCATGGGTTATTACCTCATGATTAGTGTTTGAAAAGTCTTATGGGCGTCCCCTTAACAATTCAAAATTAGGAATTTTTTATGCGCATTTATGATATTATTACGATCGTTTATTTATTTGGGAGCTTGTAAGTACATGGCAGGAGGAAGTTACAAAATTTTGTATTTTTCCTAGCTGCTACTTTTATGCTGCCCTATTTGCTCCGTTAGTTTGGCTTATCCCGAGGGTAAATTATGCTCCACCCGGTCTTGATGCCTTTCGGAGTCTTTTGTGAGCTGATGTCGGCTTCCTCCGTTTGTCCGGAGCTTTCTGCTCTTTCTTCTTTGAAGGATCCTTCTGCCGCGCCTTCCAGTTGTCCTCTGGGTCCTTTTTGGATTATTCTTCTGTTGCGTTTGTACCATGGCACGGAGCTCCCACCTTTTGTATCCTTGGTGAATGAAGAGAGCAGTGTTTGCATTCCTCCGTGAGATTTGTACTGAACGCAACCGTGTATCGTGGATGCTATCATGTGGAACTTCCTCATTCCTTCTCTGCCCAGAAGCATGTCATAGGGCGAGTTTGCCTTTATTACGACTGCCAAAATCTTTGCGGTTCTTCGCCAGGGGAATCCTCCAATGGTGGCATCCAGCCATATTTCTCCCAAAGGGCGGATGCGCTCACTGGCAAATCCTACCACTTCCGTATCTAGTGGCATAATTGTTTCTCGCAGTTTCTTTGGTAGTCGAAGGAAACTTTTCTCGTAGATTATGTCTCGTCCACTTCCTGTATCCACCTGTGTGTTCTTTAGGCATACACTGCCTATATTTACTCTTATTAGCACGGGGTCTATCGATACCTTGTCGTCCAACTCACCGAAGTGGTAGTGTTGTGGTCCTTTTCGGATCAAGGTATTTGATAGTATTCTCCTCCGGTGCTCATCTGGTTCTGCTTCCTCGAAGCTTGGTCTGCTCCTTTTCACCAGGTGTGTTAGCTTGTTTTCTCTTGCTGCGTTGTCTATCTGCCTTAGCAACTCTCTACAATAATCCGTACTATGCCCATATCCGTTGTGGAAACAACAGAATTTATCTAAATTTCTGGTTCCTCTTCCGGATAGCGGTAGTGGCCTAACAAACGTTTTTGCTATCTCTTCGGATGACAGGATTTCCGATGGAGTTTTCCAGAGGTTGCTAATTGTTCTTTTGTAGCTGTTGGCCCTCTTGTAAGCAGGGTAGGGTTCATCGATTGCTACATCCTTGGTTGCCTTGGTTGGCTTTCCATTTTTCTTTATCATCATTTTCCACTTAGCCATGGCTTTATCTGCTATTTCTTCTGCACTTTTCCATTCATGGAATGTATCCACCAGTTCTGTATAGCTTTTCGCTTGCTGAGGCATAGATTCCGTATTAATTCCTTTGATCGGAGTCCATGTATGGCTCCAAATATCCTTTCTTCTTCCGATATACGCACCAGGTTCCGAGTGCTGTCTCCGTATCGCTTCAGAAAATCTTCCGCTTCTTCATTCTCCTCCTGTTTTATATCATGTGCCCACGAGTGAGGGCCAAATTCCTCTCTTAACTTGGTTTTGAAATCTTTGATATCATGTATACTTTCTTCGGGTAGGCTTTCAAGCCATCTCCTTGTTTTTCCATGCAGGAGGAAAAGGATGACATGGCAGGTCGCTGGGCTGCTCCATCCTTCTATCTTTGCCGCTTCGTCGATATTCCGGAGGAACTCATCAACATCAGAGGTACCATCGTACCAGGGCAGTTCTTGGATTTCCAGTATCTTCACCGGAGGCACATGCTGGCGTAAATCTCTTACGAACTGCAGGCATGACCCTTTGTATTTAGGCTCTGCCTCTTTTTCTTCAACCTTGTCCCTTTCGGCTCCGGTTGTTGGGATTGCCTTAAAATACTGGGGGGTCATAATACCGTAAGGGTAATACCACGATGCCTGTATATTTTCTGGATAGTTTGCCCCAAAGGGTGGCGTTCCCAGATGTTGGGTCTGCGGCCCTCCGTACGGGTAAAAATATCCTCCGTAATACCACGATGGATGTGTTCCCGGCGACAGGTACATCCATGGTCCAGGCATTGTCTGCATGGCACCCGCCGTTACCGTCCCGATGGAATTCCCTTGATAAATCGGGTATAGCGGGTATGCTTGTGTCGGACCTTTTATCATTCTGGGATCTCCTTTTTTGCCTTCTATTTCCTTCGTTCTGCCCAGATCCTTTCCAGCTGTTTTTTGTCCGCCGTTGTCTGCTGTTATGGGACCGTCTCCGCTGCTCTGAGCCTGGTCTCTATCTTCTTTCTGGGTTCTTGTGCTACCGGTAGTGGGTCACTTTGTGCGGTGCACACAAGGTACGGTACAACGTTCTCCCTCGGATCTGGGGATGGACTTCTTTCGGTGTTACCCTCTTTTACGTCGAGGATGCCGTTCGCTGCCTTGCTTAATGCCATTATTTGGCAGGCCGACTGACCCGCCATCTTGCAATTGGTGGCTGCTTTTGGTTTCACATTAATGTCTTGTTTCGGTGTTACCCTTTTCATCCTTTTTACTAGATTTAATCTTGTTCTTGTTTATATTCAAAGGTTTTATCAAAAGTTTATGTTTTCTTCTTGTTTTCTTGGTAATACACACTTGATGAGGGCAAAGTTGATAGGATCTTTCTCCTCATGCACATGCATGTCGAAATCCATGAGAAAGATCCAAGGATTCAACAAGTTTAAGACCCAAAAGTGTTGTTATAGATTAAGTAGCTTTTAAAGTGATTTCCTTTTGATAGATCTATATGTTTTTGTATATTTTGAAGAATATATTTCTGAGATTTTTCATTAAAAAGTTGTTTTTATGTTGTTGAATGTTAGATCTATAAAAGTTGGTATTAAAAAGTGTTGATTTGAATGCATACATGCTAGATTTAAGAAAGTTGGATCTTTTGTTGGATTATGAGATGAATATGGACTTGTTATAAGTGAAAAATATGTTAATATTGATGTCAAGATTCTAGAAAAATTAATGAAATAACAAAGAGACAAAGCTTGGACCAAAACTAGTAAAAATAAGCTTGAAATCACAAACCGAAAACATGCAAAAAGCTATTTTGAGCACACACTTGCCCATAATCAAAGGACAAGAAAAATATCTTGAACTTACTGGAAATAAGTTGTTTCAAAAGTATAAAACTCAAGTCATTTGGTTCATGACAATAATAAGCTCAAAAATCATCTTTTCGGGTCAAATAAACACTAACCGAAAGCACTAAATTGCACATATCACACCACCACCACTATCACGACTTTGAACACCAAAATATGATGAACTTTCTGGAAATAATGAAACAAGAATGAAAACCCCTTTTGAAGCACTTTAATTTCTTAAGAAATGAGGCTAAAATCACTATTTCGGTAAACGATTTTTAAGCTTAAAGTCCTCAAAATAAGCAAGACACAAGAGAGGTTGAATTGATATGAATTTTTATTGATAAAAGTTGCCTAAAAGGCCTGGGATTTTTGGCTAAAGTGTTTAGTGGTGATTTCTAAGAATTTCCATGAATTATTGAATTTAAATGGTAATTAAAAGACATATAAATCAATAAATAAATTATGTAAATCAAGAATGTGGTTAAATCATCATAACCAATGGTAAAAATAACTCAAACCTACTGGAGAAAAATAATTAAAAGCTAACAAACAAGTGTTACATGATTTAAAGGTAAATAATTATGTAAAAATCACTAATTAATCACTATTATTAAATTAATGGAAAAATACACAAATAAATATATAAAACATAAAATTCTAAGTTAAAAAGCATAAAAGTCAGTATATAACTCAATTATAATTATTCATAATTTATAAAGATAAATATGGAACTTAAAAGTATTTTTAAGGAATTAATTGATTAATAAATCAATAAAATGAATAAATAATTAATTAAATAATATTAAATTAAATAAAAACTTATAAATCAGAAAATATTCACGAAAATGAATATTATTAAGTAACTAATGACAAGTATGAAGAATGAGTAAAACCCACAATGGAAAACATGACAATCAAAGTCAAGATACCGAAATTCCAACAATGCTAAATTACGTATAGCGAGAAAATGACTTTCTCCATCAAATATCTTCCAACCAAACATTATGAACAATGTAACACCCTTTAACTCCATAAACTAATAACAACCAAAGGAGGGCAAGTCTACTAGTATACATTTCATGACCTAGCTCACCAGTTCATGTCACGCGAACTTACGTCGTGAATATATACGTTATGGTTTAGGCTTGCTTAAGGCGCACCAAATCTAGGCGAAGGACTCGCGTTTGATCAGCCCATTTCACTCTCAAATCAAGTGAGTCATAGCCCCCTTTCAAACTATTTTATGTGTTTTACTTACGGGGTGAAAAGCATGATTAATTAAATTAACTTTCTTTTATGAAAATGCTACATTGAATGAACGATGATTATCATATGGGAATTATATTGTATGTTCAACGTGTGATATATTATATGATGAGCTTGAGTACTGTCAAACTGTTTCACCTCGGTACACTACTATTAACTCTTCGAGAGGCCTGTAGTTTGAGAGTTGCGCAACTAGGACTTGTCCCCTCACCCAACGAGTAACGGTGGGATGTTTGGTTGCCTTTGTGGCGACCTTCATTGCCAGTCCGACCACGCGGTGCTCTAGCTACTATATCAGTGGTCATGCCACGCCCCCTTCTATTATTGGTCGTCTCCATGGCACGACCCCTTTATTATTATTGCACATGATTGACGGCATGTGTTCCTTATTATCTTGGACATAACCGGTTTTAGTAGTGGCTCAAGCACAAACTCATCAATTATGCCTTTGGCCAAGTGTTATTGATATCATTTATGGTTGGTTATTATTGTTTGAACATACGGTTTGGGCATGGAGACTATGATGAAATTCTTGGAAATCTTATGACATATTTCTTCTTAAATCTTATCGAATGAATACTTGTTTGTAGTATAAACCTATGAACTCACTCAACTCTCGTAGTTGACACTTTTTCTTCATGCTTTTCAGGTATAGAGCAATAGGTACTAAGCTTGACCGCCCTATGGAAGCTTATTTGTAATGTGCTTGGACTTATGTAATGCAAACATTTGGTCTTTTGTTTATGAACTTGGTTATGTAATGATCGTTAAACGTCAACTTGAACTTGTAATCTTTTGAGATTTGAACGTCATTTGAAACTTTATGCTGATGATTTCTACTTAATCTTTTTGTACCATGTCGTTATGTGGCATCTCGTGTTTCCGCCCTAGTCGGGGTGTTACAAATTTCTCCTAACGGACCGACCCTTTCTCTTGCGAATCCTATAAGCGGGGTTCGCGGGGGACTTAGGCGAGCTTTTATCCCCTTTGGGAGCTGTACAAAACAATGCTCGTAGATGATGTCACATTCGCTTCCTCCGTCTATGTAGACCCTGAAAACCTTCGTATTGAATATTGATATTTGTATCACGATCGGGTTTTCCGACGGGGGTATCTTTAGTACCGGAAAGTGAAAGGCCAGAGGTGTCCACTGGGCAAGATCTTTTCTCTTGTCGGGTGTTTCTTCATTCAGACGCCCAGATCTGTGATGTGATTCGTCCGCCGCCATAGATGGCTATGCTACGTTTCGGGAATCAAAGTCGTAGTGATTTGGTGGGTTGTCTTTTGTTTAGCGGTCCCACGGATGACGCCAAATGATTGTGCACCGAACCGCGCAAGCCTTTATGGATGGGGTTGTGGGTGAAAAAGGTTTTGATTTATATTTGTTGGCGATTCCCCGAAGGTAGGAGTGGTACCCCTTTACGCCAACTAAGATTGTTTGATGTGATTGTTGAAGCTTGTTCGACTTATATTAGGGTTTTCGGCCGATTTGTAATCGTGTCCATGAATGAGAAACCCTTCTCCTTTTATAGGAGAAGGTTTCTTAGAGGAGAGGTTTAGGGTTTTGGCCCAACCCCTTTGGATCGATATCAAGTTACCATGTTTATCCGATTTAGTTTCCTTAGGAGATAATCCTTCATGGAGGTCGAACTAGGTAAAGATATATGCTTATCTTTGGAAAGGATTTATATTAATCCTTTAGTTATTAATTTAGTTTAAGTGCATCCAGACTTGTGCCCTTCGCTAGGGTGCTCCGTGCTATGTAGTCTTCGGGTAATGATTCGGAGGGGTACATCGTCAACTTTCTTTTTCTAAATTGGATGCACAACACCTCCTCTATAAAATGGATTCAATCTTTGTAAAGTAACTACTCTACTTTTTAAACCGCCAAAAACGTGTGTTTGTATCACGATAATTACAAATTGTTTTTTGGAGATTTACTTGGAAGTTTATGTGTGTCAGTTGGAGATTTATAAAGAGAACCAAGAAAATTGTATTATTTATTTCTTTTAGATGCATAATTACTTCATAAATTAATTTAGAATGCACAATAATATTATCATTTATATAATTTGGGATGCACTATCTTGGAAATAAGATGCACACGTGTAATAAATTGCATTATCTATTTTTTTTTTTTGGATGCACAATTATAATTAAAAGATAATCTGATAAATTAATTTTGGGATGCACTATTATATTTAAGAAATAGGATAGGATGCACACATGTAGTTATTAATATTAATATGAAAAATAAACTGCCATTCATGTTACTCCGTATTAATATACATAAACTGCCATCAACGTATGGATTACTCCGCATGCATTTTTTAATATATTTTTTAAATTGCTTATTTTAAGTTACTATTTTGTCCTTTAAAATACATGTAAAAAGACATATTCACCATTAATTCTATTATATATTTCAAAAATACCCTCAATCATCTCACCTTTAATTTATTTCATCCAATGGTCAGAAATTGTTCTACTGTTCTTATTTTAACTTGTTCTCACCGGAAAGCTACCCTATATATATATATATATATATATATATATATATATAGGGGCCATCCAATAAGAACAAGATAAAAATAAGAACATGTAAGAACCAATAGGAGACTTCCAAATCATCAGCCATTAAAAAGGGTAATTTAGACAATTTAAAAATATATTTAATTTATATTTTTTTATCAAATAGTTATTAATTCATTAAAATAAACTGCCTTTTCAGATTTAACTTGATATCAATTAGAACAATAGAACGGCGTCTATAACTGCTTTTTCAAAAATGCCATTAAAACTTGATATCAATTAGAACAATAGAACGGCGTCTATAACTGCTTTTTCAAAAATGCCATTAAAGTAAAAAATGACTACTACAACCATCTCAGATTATAGAGATTGACGTATAGTTTTCTTATTTTTTTTGTCCCATTCGATTTTGATTTTCTTAACATTAGGTGTAATAAGTGTTTAAGCATTATTTTTTGTCCCGTTCGATTTTATTTTCTTCACAGTAGAGTGTTCGATTTGCATGAATTTGAATACATTCAATTCGTCCTCTGTAATTTGGATGCATAGTTCCTTGGATGCACAAGACATCTTAAACAAATGGATGCACGACTCTTATAAAAAAGGATGCAAACCTTTTCTTAGATGTGGATGCATAACCCTGATATAAATGAGGATGCAAAGCTTTTCTAAAATGTGGATGCATAATTCCAAAGTGGATGCACAATTAGTTATATTGAAAAATGGATGCAGAACTCTTATAGAAATATGGATGCGGAATTCCTATACTATGAACGTGATGTAACTACTTTTGCTAATTGGAAAACTGTCATGTGCCCATGAACGTGGTGTAATTTGGCATGCATATTTTCTTTTTATGTTTTTTTTTCTTTTATTTTCAATTACCTTTATGTCCTTTAAAATACATGTAAAAAGACATATTTACCATTAATTTCATTAAATATTTTAAAAACACCCTTAATCATTTTAGCCTTTAATTTTTTTCATCCAATGGTCAAAAATTGTTCCCACTGTTCTCATTTTCAACCTTTTCTCACCGGAAAGCTACCCATATCATATATATACAATTATAATTATAGTCTCCAAAAGACCGTGAAAACGTTGGATTCTCACACATGTTTTTGTTTTTATCTACTTTAATTAAGAAAACCAAATGACAGAGATCATTTAATTTTTTCAATATGCAATGCAAGTGTCCGTTTTTTAATATTCGTGTTTGTTCATTAATTTGTTCTCAAAAACTTAAAAAGACAAACATGAACACAAAATTTTGTTTGTTCAAGTTCAAAGTTCATATTCATTCATTAATATATTATTGTCCAAAAATTAAGAATATATATACAAACATAAACAAGCTTTATTCAATTCGTATTCATACGGTTTATTATAGCCTTTGCAAATGCATACAACACAGTTTATAAATGTACTCGTATTGCTTCACGTCTTCAACTTAATCTGCTATTTGATGGCCGGTTGGAAAATATATACATGCATAAATTAATTATTCCATGTGTAAAATTGGCTAGCTTCTATTTTATTCTATATGTAATAATTAATATAATAATACGAGTAACACGGAGTACTACTAGTATATATAATAGTTTCAACCCATTGTTTTGTTAATGTTATCATAAAAAAACATCCAAAAAACCATTTCCAATATTAACTCCTTAAGATTTATAACAAACTCAATATGCCAACAACCACATCATCCACTTATTCAAGTAATAAGCACTTTGTGCTAGTTCATGGGCTAGGTCACGGAGCCTGGTGTTGGTATAAAGTTGTGAGCCACCTAAGGTCCGCTGGTTTTCAAGTGACCGCTGTGGACCTTGGTGCTTCTGGGGTGCACCCAAGTCGGCTTGAGGACATACCAAGCTTCTATGAATATATACAGCCGCTTGTTCAACTTCTTGAGTCGATATCTGTTGACCAACGAGTCGTGTTAGTAGGACATAGTTATGGCGGACTTCCTATTTCGTTAGCCATGGAGAAGTTTTCACACATTGTTTCGGCTGCAGTTTTCATCAGTGCTTACATGCCAAATTGCACAGATCCTCCCGCCCTGCAGATGCAACAAGTATATATACATATATATATATATACAGTATATACTTAATACATCTTCTTGTTTAATTAATTTATCGCTTAATTCGCTAACTTTTTTGTTTTTTATTTTACTTGAACTACTTAATTGACGTATAATCGTTTTGACTTGGAAGTTACAAGCGGCCAGAGTTAGAAACTTGTTCTAAAACTACTAGTGCTTCTTATCGTCATCTCGACAATATTTTTATGCTATTTGTTTAGAAAAAATATATAAAATAAAACAAGTATTAAAGTAAAAACAAATAAAACAATAAGTTTCTGTTCATTGAAAACCACCGTGCATCATGAAAATCTCGTGCATCAATATATATTCTTGTGCTTCGTGAATCTTCGTGCATCAATTTTCTCATGATCTAAAAGTTAAAATCTTCTGCTATTTGTTTTATTTTAATACTTGTTTTACAATAACCAATCCCTATACGAGTAACGTAACATCTAAAATTTAGTTTAATGTACACAAATAGTGTCATCAAAGTAATAGTACATATGTAGTTTAATGTTGGAGTTCCATTAAAAGTACGTAGACTAAAATCTTCATTAATATATTCATGTGTTTTTTGGTTTTGTTAATTAGTATTTTATGAATTCGAAGCCTGAAACATTTATGGATTGCCGGTTTACATTGGATAATGGAATGCCGACGACAGCGGAACTAGGGGAGGGTTACATGACCACCATGATGTACCCGAATTGCCTACCGGAGGTGCGTTTTATTCTTGATCATATTTTACGAGAAATTAATTAGGAGTTTTATAATTGTATATATATACAATTAAAATTAATATTACAAATGTGGTCATGTGGCGGAGAACATGTGCGGACAGGAAACCACCTGCCAGTTGCAATTTTGCCTAAACGATAAACTTAATTATTCAAAATAAGTTACAACTTACAAAAAAAAATTTTTGACCATTTACAAATATGTATACTTTTATACAGTACTGTTTAATAAAAAGAATATAGCTCCTCTTAAAAGTAACTGTTTTTGAATAGCAAATTTTACGTTTTTGTCCTTGAAATGTTAACCCATTATTTATGGTCTATCATCAATGCATCTTAGTTCAAAAGTAACCCAGAAATATATTACTCCCTCCGTCTCATTTTAATTGTCCTATTTTGACTGGTCAAGTCTTTTTCTTCTGACTTTGACCGTAAATATCTTTGTTTATGTTATATATTAGTTGATGAAAGTTATATCAATGAAAAGTACATTTAAAACTCAATCAATTCATATATGTTAGATCAAGTGTTATATAACATAAACAAAGATATTTACGGTCAAAGTCGGAAGAAAAAGACTCAAAAAGTCAAACTAGGACACTTAATATGGGACGGAGAGAGTATTTTCGATAATCACAAAATCTGAAGTCCTGAAAATTATATACTATTTATGTGATTTGGACCAACTTGCACATTTCGGCTTTACGCTTTTACATATTTCTAACAAACTCGTCCCTCTATCAGACGGCCGCTAAATTGGTCAACTAAATAGTAGCATGTGCAAGACACGCTAAACTGTAAGACGACGGCAGGTCCATTTAATTTGAAGGACTGGTCAACAATTGTCATCGGTTGGTTTAAAAGCAAAAACTATTTTAACGAAGTGGTGGTCAAGGAAACCATTTACCCATTTACCCTTTTTTTTTTTTTTTTGTAATCATTATAAGTTATAACAACTCATCTTTTAATTAGTGCATAATCTCAAATAATTAATTAGTATTAGCAATAGAAAACAAAATTCAAACTGAGATGGAGTACTTCATATTAAAATCAATTATTTCAAAATCAAGATGGTTACAGATTTCGCATTCTTAAAGCTAGAAGATCAACTACTCCCTAAAACTTTGAAATGTTTTGTTAAAGAAATATAGGCTCAAAAAATGCAAAAATAATGGGCATTTTTTTTTTGAATGGGCCCATCACGGAGTCCACTCAATTGGACTACTTCATAATCATAGTTTAATAGTTTAATCACTTGTTGTATGTCTAAATGTAGTTTGTTTTTCGAAATGCATCTATGTGGAGTTTTCATATTATAATACTTAGCTACAACATAGTAAGTTTGCTTGTTCATATTAATACCCAATTTGTCCAAAATAAGAAAATTATTTAAGTATTTCTCTTTAGGGATTTTTATCTCTTTTGAGTGTTTGTGGCTTAGTATTACGTATCTTTATTTATGATTTCTAATTGCTATTTGCTTTACTTTATATTGCTATTTGCTTTACTTTATATGATTGCCCATTTATAAGAAAAAATTATATATAATCAAATAAATATATATTGTTAGGGCTTGGCTTGAATGATGTTGACTCCATAAATTTTTGATGCAGTTACCTTAAAAATCAAGGGGCATTTTTGTAAGATATCAATCATCTATTTGATTTGCATGTGTGACTGCATCTATCAATTTTGCAGTCAACTACATAATTGATTTTCCCATATTGTTGACCAATAATAAATTTGAATCATCCATGCTCATACATGGAGATATCTTTTTGTGTATCGGTTACTAACCTAAAAAAAATGATTTAATATAGGACTTAATCTTGGCAAAGATGTTGGTACGTCCAAGTGGGTTATTCTTTGAGGATATGAGCAAGGATTCTCTTCTAACCAAAGACAAATATGGTTCAATTAGCAGGATTTATGTGGTATGTGAAGGAGATCAAGTTATGAATGAAGAATTTCAAAGATTTGTCGTAAAAGACAGTCCCCCGGATGAAGTAAAACACTTTCCGGGAGCCGGTCATATGATCATGTTGTCGAAATCGGAGGATCTATCTTTATATTTGCAAGAAATAGCCTCAAAGTACCCATGATTGATTATGTTACAATTAATCAACCAAGTAATACTCCTGGATATGTTTATGAATATATAGTTGTGTTTTTCTTCAAAATATTATAAGCTTTGCTATAATTGATAAGTACTATTTCGTTGAGGTCATAAACACATGTTATGATCTTCATTTCTGTTGAAAGCGTTTGGTTGATAGTTTTGGACTATAAGTTGAATATCAAGCCCAATTTAAAAAATTATAGAGAGAATTACATTTTTCGTCCCTGAAGTTGGCACGTTTTTCACTTTCATCCCTAAAGTTTAAAAATTACAATTTTGACCTTAAAGTTGGCCAATTTTTTCAATAATCGTCCTTTGGCCAGACGACGTTAGTTTTTGGCCGTTAACGTACGCACGTGCTAAACACGTGAGGAACTTCAGGGACGAAAAGTGAAAAATTAAGCTACTTGAGGGACGAAAAATGAAAATCATACAAATAAATTTATTCTTCCATTCTTTCTTTTCCGATCATCTTTTCCGATGGAATTTTCCCACTAGACATTTATTTTCCGATGATACCTAATAAAAACTCGACTTTCAATCCAAATCTAAACCACCGAAAACACGAAAACACGAAAATATATATAACTTATGATGTATGTATGTATAGATAATTGATGCGCTCTGTTTTGTTTTGACTGGTTGTTGATTTCTAGTATATCGTTTTCTACTTTTGTTTAATTAGCTGCAACTAAGTTTATTTCATTCATTCCGATCAGGCGATCATATATACTTTTCAAAGTGAGTGATTAATTAAGTTTAAGTAAATGAATAATTTAAGACTTGATCACTATAGGAATGAATTTGAGATCATATTAATTAATTAATTACAGTTGATAGATATATACAGAGGCTATATATATATATATGTGTGTGTGTGTGTGTAATATACTGTAGGTAGCAAGCATGAGTTTGGTGAGATTGATCTATATATGTTTAGATTTATTTTCGTGTTTTCGGTGGTTTAGATTTGGATTGAAAGTCGAGTTTTTATTAGGTATCATCGGAAAATAAATGTGTAGTCGAAAATTCCATCGGAAAAGATGATCGGAGAAGATGATCGGAAAAGAAAGAATAGAAGAATAAATTTATTTGTATGATTTTCATTTTTCGTCCCTCAAGTAGCTTAATTTTTCACTTTTCGTCCCTGAAGTTCCTCACGTGCGTACGTTAACGGCCAAAAACTAACGTCGTCTGGCCAAAGGACGATTATTGAAAAAATTGGCCAACTTTAAGGTCAAAATTGTAATTTTTAAACTTTAGGATGAAAAGTGAAAAACGTGCCAACTTCAGGGACGAAAAGTGTAATTTACCCAAAATTATATTATATCAAACTCGCGTGATGGGTTTTAAATCCATTTCCACTTTCTTTTTGTACTAATTTGGGTTTCAAACTTTTAAATCAACTTTTATCATTTAAAAGTGATATTTAAATTTAGATGTTTATGTTTTTATATTTTTAAAAATAAAAAACCTAAGACTAATATAGAAAGTCGAAATATGAAACCAACAATGTGACGTCATGGGTCACATGCGACATGCGTACCCACGTAAGTGATACAAGTCATATTCAGTCATATTCGCCTAATATTTCATTTATTTATCATTGTATTAGTTTCTCCACAAGCCTATTTTTGTTGATTTAATATACTAAGAAAAGCGTATGGTTATATTTTCAATTATTTTGTATCAACGAATATATTTGATAAATGAATATATGAAGGAAAAAAAATGTTTAGTTAAATAATATAATATACTTGAATTTGAGATGGAAATAGTATTTATCGTCAGTCTCACATTTTTTCAGGTTTTTGTAAGTTTCATTTTTGTTCATAGATAAGGCCCGTAAGGCCATAACATTAGGCCCAACTTCCCCTTTTTTCTTTTCATTATATTCATGATTTCATGTGTATGCAGTTATGCACTACTCACTTAACATCATTAATCCCAGAACGATCTTATTGTGTCATGAACATGAAATCACAAAAATGGTATAGTGTTGTTAACTAAAGTGGTATAGTATATGTTGCAACTTATTGTGTCACAAAAATAAAGCCCAAAATAACAAGCTCATTTTTCGATTATTTCCAATATTCCAATTCAACACATGCTGGCCAATTAATTAACATACATGTAAAAATCAACTATATATTAAATACACAATAACCATAAAGATTGAAACACTAACATCGATCCACAATACAAAATAGAAACACCGGTTGATCGATCCTTGATAGTACTTATAACTATAGATTTAGATCTCGGAGTTCTCTAAGGTTCATTGGAGACACATATTTCGGGTCACCTGCTAACAATTGTTTCGCGATGAGCACATTAGCCGCTTCACTAGGGTGATATGGATCCCAAAACACATGTTTATCTCTGTCCGTACACAAACTCGACGTTGGACCACATGGAATTATCCCTGCATACTGACCTCCATTCCCACAACATGCTTTGCTTGCTGTTTTAAATCCTATCAATATTGTTCAACAAAATGATTTACCATTCCATTACTTTTTTTTTTCTTTCTAAATTAAAAGGGCAAATAATGACACACAAATAATAATGTCCATAACAGGACTTAAAGAGTTGAATTAGTAGTTAAATTTGGTGACCAATACTTACCATATTTGGCGTAGTTTGTGATGAGTTCCAAGACTAAGTCGTAGACATTGGCATGAACAAAAGTAGCTCCTGGGAGATTATCGTTTAATTGTGCAACCAAATCTTTCAATTTAGAATTGTATCGAAGTGCAAGTTGATTAGGTAACGCGACACATTCGTCCTCATTCAATTGATTGATCGTTCTCTGATATGGAATGCATCCAATTGGTCCTACATTTCCTATGATGAATTTTCTTGCATCTAGTTGGTAAAGTCTCTGCAATTAAATCGATTTTACACACGAAAGATGTTAATTAACAATTAGTACTAGTTAGAATCCAATCATATACTCGTAATATGTAATCTAGTTAAGTTTAGTATGCTGAAACAGTTTGCTGACGTGTTTCTGAGGTAGCCAGTATGCTTGGGACTTGTATATGTGAGTATTTGTATTAAAGTTTTTTTCCGTAGGGCGAGACTTACAGTAAGCTGGGATTTGAGGTGACTAAGCAGATCATCCACAAAAGAATCGGGTGTTTGTGTAACTCTGGCTCCAATTGAAAGAACCGGAAGCAAATAGTTATTAAGAAAGTCGTTGGAACCAATCGTGATTGAAAAGATTGATTTCTTCATGATGTGTTCTTTCGCTTTTGAAGCGCCAAGGAGTTTATCAATCTGTTTTCTTGTGATGTTGAAGTAATCAATCTGGATGTCCATTGACAGTCGATTAACCTATAAAAAAAACATTTTAGATTAGTATCAACAATGATGATATGTTTAATTGTGATTGTATACCATAAGCTTACAATTAACTTACAAAAATTCTCCCGGTGGCATTCATAATCCCTCCACCACCTGAGGCATAATTCACACCATATAATAGAGCTTGTCCAGTAAGAATTACGGATCCAAAACGCACGCCATAGTTTCTGCCCAATCCTCACCTATGAAAAAAATTCTTAACATTTTAACTAGTGCACATATATATATGATGAAATGTTATTTTTTTGTAATAGTAATTGATTACAATGTATCGCTGATGGAACTTGAACCTACAACCTATATTGTCATGGTTTCTTTTACACCTTAGTTTACTAGACCAAATGGCTAATGATTATTCATGTTTTTTTAATATTATTTAGAGTTAATTACAGAAATCGTCCCTGTCGTGGACCGCCACTTGCAGTTTTCGTCCCTAACTTTCAAAAATTACAGTTTTAGTCCAATTTTTTCTTCTCCGTCAACACTTTTGGTCCTAACCATAAACGTCCGTTTAATAAGTGGTCACGTGCCAAAAACGTGATGGGTATAATTGTCTTTTCCTAACACAGGACCAAAAGTGTAAATAACTCTGTACATTTACATCATCATCACCCATATATGATATATCTGTATCTATATCTATATCCAAATCTATATACATTCATGATACATCCATCCATCCATCTACCATGAGATCTAAATTCACATCAAAATCACACACATGAATATACAGATAAAAATTTGTATATAGATTTATGCATATACTAAATCACACATATAAAAAACTTATCCAAAAATTCATCATCACATATAAAAGATTTGTATATATATACACAAACCATACCAATATTGAAAAAATCTCAAACCCAACAAACATTTTTTAGTATTTTTTTTCAAAACCCAAATTATACCAATAATGAAAATTCACCAAAAACCCCAAATCAAATCCCTCTTTACAGGAATAGTTGAAAAAATGGGTGAAGGTCGACATCTGGGTTTTACGAATCCGACCCATCACCGACATTCCACTCCACCACCAACCCAACTGTCACAATTTTCCACAGTGAAGGTTAAATCCGAGCATGGAGGAATGCCCATGGGGATACAATCAACACCATAACAAGCCCATGGTTGATAATCAGATCTTGGTGATGGTTAATGACGTCTTCATCTCCTTGAATCTTTATGATTGATTACTTACAGATTAACAAGCCCATGGCTGGATGACCAAAAATTGATGGTATGTATGTATGTATAGATTTGTATATGTATGTTTTAGTTTATTGGGTGTGAATGAAATTTGAATTTGATTTATTCTGGTGATTTTATTATGTATAAATGTATGTATAAATATAGATATGGATATAGATTTAGGATCAGATGATGAATGTATGGATATAGATTTTTGTTGGATTTTGATCTATATCAGATTTGTTTTTTGGAATGATCAAGATAGACTACCAATAGATGATGATGATGATATGCATTATTAATATATAAAAAATCTAGTTTCATATAAGTTAATTACACTTTTGGTCATGTGTTAAGAAAATGACGAAAATACCCATCACGTGGCTGACACGTGATGGGTTTTTAAACGGACGTTATAAAGCAGGACCAAAAGTGTTGACGGGGCAAAGTTTTTTGGACTAAAACTGTAATTTTTGAAAGTTAGGGACGAAAGCTGCAAGTGGCGGTCCATAACAGGGACGATTTCTGTAATTAACTCTATTATTTATAAAAAAAAGTGGAGATGGAGTTTAGGATCATACCGATAATGTCTCCAATGGTTCTACCATTGGTATACCGTCCGGTAGGTTTTCCTCCAGACGGTTTAAAATCAATCCCGTTAGGTTTGATGTTAGCTTTAGATAACGTTGGCAAAAAGTTATTATTTCCAGCATCAACCAATGAGTCGCCGAAGATATAAGAAGCTCCTAAAGCCGCACTTCCATCACCATCATCAGCCGCACCAACAACAACAAAAGCGAAAGCAACAAAAAGAGCTAAAATCGCAGCCATGTTTTTAGAAGCATGAACTTGATCCTTAGAAGCCATATATATAAAAATGTTGATGGCGAAAATAAGCTAGGCAGGTTGTAAAATATTAAAGTGAGAATGATAAGAAAGCATAGGTGTGAGCTTTATATTTGTTGCATGTTTTATGGTAGCGAAAATGTATATGTGTGTTTGGTAAGACCAGGTTTTAGGTTGTTGATCAACTATAGAAATCGTCATTATTGTCTTCACCTGTTTTGACTAGTTAGAATGCCAGGTTTTGGGACATGTATTAGTTTTCTACTTTTATTCACATATATAGACATATAGTAGTAGTACTGTTGGCATTTGTCTCGCCTGCGACCATGTATTTTTGTAGACCAAAAAGTATACACAAATTATGGGTTGATGACCGAAATCTTTCTAACATTACACATAATTAAGTACGTACAAAAGGTAGTATAATCAGAATCTTTAAAGAGTAAATTTACACATTCCATCTGGGGATACTATTAATCAAAAGGTAGTATAATCAGAATCTTTAAAGAGTAAATTTACACATTCCATCTGGGGATACTATTAATCCTAATAATATTTAGAAATAGAATACGTACAAAATAAATTAAAAATAACAAATCGCTATGTCGTGCTTTGAAATTTTAAGAGACACAAAACGTTTTTATGTTTATTTGAAAAGAAAAACTTGTTTTTGGTATTTATTGGAAAACATAGGATTTTTATTAAGTTTTCACGTTTAATTTTTTATTATCACTTGGATTTGTCATATATATTATCTTGTGGTCACAAGAATTATTATTGAATTATTATATTAATCCGTATAGGATATTTTTTAGAGTTAATTACTTAAATGGTACCTAACGTTTGCTCGATATTGCTGGTTTCATACCTTACCTTTAGTTATTACGCGGATCATACCCAACGTTGTCAAAATTCCACTCGGACCATACCTGGACCAAAACGACGTTAGTTGACCGTCAAAACCCCCCCACATGAGGGTAAAAATGTAATTTCGCGTTTCTTAATTACTTAAATGGTACCTAACGTTTGCTCGATATTGTTGGTTTCATACCTAACGTTTAGTTATTACTTTTTTTTTGAAAGGTGAATTTCGCTTGAAGCTTCGTGTCGCGATTCGACAGCGGAAGGTCTAGCATACGTTGTCTTAATTGAGTTCGCGCTAGAGAGCTCCTTTGAAGCAGAAATGACCTATTTCAAATACCCGATGGGGGAAAAACCCCTACTAATCCGTCCGAAGGCACGACGATTAATAGGGGTAAACTCTTGCCTCCTCCAAGATTCGATACCAGTAGTACGTAGGATGTCAATACCGCTTTTCTTTGCCACCGGTAGTCCCCCAATGAAGGGTTTTGGCCCTGTAGTCCCCCAATGAAGGGGTTTGGGCCTGGTAACCGCAGGTTCGAATCTTGGAAGAGAGAAGGGTTTACCCCTATTAATCGTCGTGTCTTTAGGCGGATTAGTAGGGGGTTTTCCCCCATCGGGTATTTGAAATAGGCATTTCTGCTTCGAAGGAGCTCTCTAGCGTGAACCCGGTTAAGACACCGTATGCTAGACCTCCCGCTGTTGAATCGCGACACGAAGCTTCAAACGAAATTCACCTTTCAAAAAAAAAGTAATAACTAAACGTTAGGTATGAAACCAGCAATATCGAGCAAACGTTAGGTACCATTTAAGTAATTAAGAAACACAAAATTACATTTTTACCCCTCACGTGCAAGTCACGTGGGGTGTTTTGACGATCAGCTAACGGCGTTTAGGTCCAGCTATGGTCCGAGTGGAATTTTGACAACGTTGGGTATAATCCGCGTAATAACTAAAGGTAAGGTATGAAACCAGCAATATCGAGCAAACGTTAGGTATCATTTAAGTAATTAACTCTATTTTTTAAGAAGATAGAAAGGTGATGAGACATAAACCATCAAAGAGTCAACTTCCCATATCAACTTCAAATAGTAGAACTCACTGCTTTTTCTTCCTTGGTGGCTTGGTGCAACCATTTCTTTTTTCTTTCCATTTGTGGACAATTTATTAGTAGTAATGAGATGCAATATTTAATTTATGATTTTGATGTGCATACTACTTTGATTAGAAATACCTGGGAGAGTAACTGATCGACCTTTATAACATTTCCGGAAAAAAATATACTGTAATAAATACTTTGATTAAATTGGCAAGTCTAAATATGTGCTTAAAAATATGATGTTGACACATGGTCGATCAAGGTTGAAAATCGATATGTTAGCTGATATTTTTAAACATGTGTTTAGAGTTGTCAAATTATTATATAATATAATTACCGTCCCCTTAGGAACAGTAGCGGCTGCTGACGTCATCATGACGTCAGCTATTTCGTCTTATTCCTATTTTGTCTTTTTGTGGTTTTTTTTTTTTTATTTCGATTGTATACTTTTAGAGTTTCTTATTTTTACCACTTAACTTTTAGGTGTTATCACTTTAGTCTAACTTTTTGCATACAAAAACTCTTTTAAAAGAGAAAAATTATACTATTTTTTGCCCCGGTAATTAGACAAGTAACTAAAAGTCTAAAACAATTACACTATTCTTTTTTTGCTTTTTTTTTGTCTATTTTTTCCCCTTTCTACAAAAACTCTTTTAAATTACTGCTGACGTCATCATGACGTCAACTATTTCGTCTTATTCCTATTTTGTCTTTTTGTGGGGTTTTTTTCGATTGTATACTTTTAGAGTTTCTTATTTTTACCACTTAACTTTTAGGTTTTATCACTTTAGTCTAACTTTTTGCATACAAAAACTCTTTTAAAAGAGAAAAATTATACTATTTTTTGCCCCGGTAATTAGACAAGTAACTAAAAGTCTAAAACAATTACACTATTCTTTTTTTGCTTTTTTTTTGTCTATTTTTTCCCCTTTCTACAAAAACTCTTTTAAATTACTGCTGACGTCATCATGACGTCAACTATTTCGTCTTATTCCTATTTTGTCTTTTTGTGGGGTTTTTTTCGATTGTATACTTTTAGAGTTTCTTATTTTTACCACTTAACTTTTAGGTTTTATCACTTTAGTCTAACTTTTTGCATACAAAAACTCTTTTAAAAGAGAAAAATTATACTATTTTTTTCCCCGGTAATTAGACAAGTAACTAAAAGTCTAAAACAATTACACTATTCTTTGTTTTCTTTTTTTTGGTTTATTTTTTTCCCTTTCTACAAAAACTCTTTTAAAAGAGAAAAATAATTATAGTTTTTGCCCCGGTAATTAGACAAGTAACTACAAAACCCTTTTAAAAGAGAAAAGTTACACTCTCTTTTGCCCTGGTAATTAGAGAAGCAACTGAAAGTCTAAAACAATTAGACTTTTTACCCTGGTCCGTAACGAAGCAACCATATATAGTGTTAAATATGATAATTATCGTTTTCCGCGGCAACGCGCGGATAAAATTCTCGTTAAGTATATATATTAAAAACAATGTATCAAAAAGCGTGCAAACTACAGTAACATTTTTTAACCGGCTTCTTAAACATTGTTGTAACTATTGGGCCAGCCCATTTCAATTTCAACATTTTTTTTTTAAGTCAAGCAGGCTTCACGGTTCAAGGCTTTCATAGCTTCACAGTTCACACTTATAATATGTATAAATTGTAGAACAAATAAATTAATAGCCAGCGTTGACTATCTTTGGATTTTTTTCTATATATATTTTTTTAACTTTTCAAATATGTCATCTTTGTTTTTCTTTTCTTTTTCTTCTTAAAGTTTTAATGGTTTTTTGCTTTCACGATTTATGATATATTGTTTACCCATTTTTTTACTATTATTTGTCCATTTCTTTCAATTTTTCTTTAACTTCGGAACTAATTTTTCACTTTTTTTATGTCTTTTTTTTAGTTTATTACACTAAAAAAATTTTATCCTAACTTTCTACACTAAAAAATTCATTTTAACACCACATTCACTCTCACACAAAAGTTTTGATTTTTCGTTTCTTTTTGACACGTGCTATATGTTCTTTTGAAAAATTTGTGCTTCAGTTCATAGTTATCAAAATGTCATTTTTGTAAACATTACATCGCTCTTATGAAAACGTCGTTACTGATAATAATATAGTTATTGTTATACATATCTAGTTATTTCTATTAATCGAGTTACTTTATAAGTTTAAATAATTTTTTCTATAAATCATTCACCTTATTTATAACACATTATCTCATTGTTATCGAAATATCATAATTCATTGTCATATAGTTTCTATTATTGTTATATATTATGTTCTTAACATATTTTCTCATTCTTCTAGATAAATTTATTTAAATATATTTAAATAACTATTTTTATCAAATTGTTTAGAAACGCAATGTCTACCGGGGCAACGCCCGGGTAATATATCTCGTTAATATATATATTAAAAATAAAGGTACGGATTTGCGTGCAAAGAATAGTAACTTTTTTATTCTTTTTATTTTCACCACAATAGTTTAACTCTTTACACTTTTAGCACTAAACTTTTATACTTTTGATTTTCTTTTATTTTCACCACAACATTTTAACATCTTACAGTTTTAACACTAAACTTTTATGCGAACTACTTTCACTTTCACACAAACTTTTTATTCTTTTTATTTTCACCACAATACTTTAACTGTTTACACTTTGGTACGGGAAAACTTGTAAAAAATAGTAAACTTTTTATTCTTTTTATTTTCACCACAATACTTTAAGCCTTTACACTTTTAGCACTAAACTTTTATACTTTTGATTTTCTTTTATTTTCACCACAACATTTTAACATCTTACAGTTTTAACACTAAACTTTTATGCAAACTACTTTCACTTTCACACAAACTTTTTATTCTTTTTATTTTCACCACAATACTTTAACTCTTTACACTTTTAGCACTAAACTTTTATACTTTTTGATTTTCTTTTATTTTCACCACAACATTTTAGCATCTTACAGTTTTAACACTAAACTTTTATGCGAACTACTTTCACTTTCACACAAAACTTTGACTGTTCGTTTTTTAACTGACAAATGTCAACTTTTGTTTTATTCTTAATCATTTGAATAATATATGTTTTTCTTCAAAAAGTTTGTGGTTTTTTTAACCTCGATCCATGAATGCATACCTATTTGTAACGCATTTTTTCATCGTTATCGAAACGTCCTAACTAATATTAAAAATATTCATTGTCATTTTTTTAATTATTGATATTATATTCGTCACATATTTTCTCATTTTTCTAATAGATATGAATATTTCTTTTCTATTAGACTGTGAACAAATGTAATATCTCCCGGGGCAACATATCTCGTTAGTATACATATTAAAATCAATTCACCGTAATTCGTGCAAACTACAGTACCTTGATTTGAATTTATTTTTTTTAAGTTTCCATTGTGCACTTCGTCCTTTGTTTTTGACTTCCAAAATATTTATTATTATTATTTTGGTTTTTATAATTATTTTTATTACTGTTTACATAAAAACGTTAGATGTCAAATCTTAAATCCACATCCCTATCATTTTTATTTACACTATATGTTTTTTTTCTCTTCTTTAACTCTTTTATCTTTATTTTTTTTCTTTTTATTTTTGTTTTTTAAATTTGTTTTTATTTACACCAAAAGTTTGACCTTAACATTTCACATTTAAGATTTCATATTAAACTGTAAACGAACGCCTTTCACTTCAATTTCACACAAAAGTTTTAATGTTCGTTCTTTAACTCACACATGCCAACTTTTGTTTTATTTTTAATCAAATGAATACTACATGTTCTCTTCAAAAAGTTTGTGGTTCTTTAACCCCAGTCTATGAACGTATACCTATTTGTAACACATTATCTCATCGTTATCGAAATGTCGTTATTAATATTAAAAATATTTCATTGTCATATTTTTTTCTATTATCGTTACATATTATGTTTGTAACATATTTTATCATTCTTATAAAAATGTTGCTATCAGTATTAAAATACTTATTGTTAGACATATTTAGTTATTTTTGTTTTATTTTAATAAGTTTAATTAATCTTTTATAATATGTAGTTTGCAAAAGTAATATCTCCCGGGGCAACGCCCGGGTAACATATCTCGTTAATCATATATATCATTATGCAAATTACCTAACTAATTCAATTTGTTATCATCTTAGATCTCGTCACTTGTTATTAACAGTGTGATTTTAAAGACATCAAATTGCGAAAAAGCATTCAAAGTTGTTAAATAGCTTAAGGATTAAAACAAATTTGATCCACACTATAATAAATGGTTGAGGTCTTTCATGTTCAATAATTTCGAGATGGCAAATTTCTCTCTGATATAAATGGTCACCCGAAATTTACGTGATCATGTACAGTACTTTTTCAAGGCACAATGCATGTTTGATTTAGAAAGGTTGAACTTGAGCTTTTGTCTGAGAACAAAACAATCATACATCTGACCACTATTGTACTTTGGCGGGGTTTTGATTCATACACTTGGAGAAAACGATATTTGCTTTTAGTTACTTCTCCGAGAAGTAAACTAAAGAAAAGGAAGAAACACCCAAACATTCCAGAAGATATGATCGATATATAGTTATATATATACTCCATGTTATGTAAATATCATTATATATGGTCCTATTTATTATTCTATACGCATTCTTTTCTTATTTACAAAGCAAAGGTATCCTTCATCATGCATGATTTTTTCCTATATATAAATTATGTACTTAAAGTTATATTCCATCATGCATGCATTGATTCCTTTTGCTTTTTTAATCAAAGGTTTCTAGTTGAAGCTTTTGTAATAGAAAAATTAGAGTAGTAGTTAAACACAAAACAAACAGCACAAAATCACTTTCTTTTCCTACTTCCATTTCTAAATCATCTTTCATTTAGTATTTCTGTTTTGAATCTTTAAGAAAGATTCAAATTCATGCATATTTCACTTCATTATGCTTGTTTATTATTTTGTAACAAAAAGGCCAGAAAAAAGCATGGGTCCAAACAATCTATGGATCAGGCCAAAAGAAACTCATTAGATGATAAAAAATTGCATGAAAATAAGCTCAAAGCTGCTCTACAACAAGCATCTGAATATGGGTCTCTTGTTAAACCTCAGAATATCGACGTTTCAGAAGATATCAACGTCGAACACAAGGGTACTTTGGAAAGATCAAGATCATTAGCAAGACTAGAAGCTCAAAAAGAGTTTTTGAAAGCAACTTCTCTAGCTGCAGATACTGTATTTGAGACCGAAGATTCGATTACTGATTTTAATGAAGCGTTGGCAAAGTTTCTCACCATGTATCCGAAATACAAGTCTTCTGAAAGGATTGATGAGTTGAGAGTTGATGAGTATGGACACTTGGTTGACAATGATTCTAAGGTGTGTCTTGATTATTGTGGATTTGGGTTGTTTTCATTTCTTCAAATTATTCAATATATGGAGTCATGTACCATACGTTTAACCGAAATAACTTCAAATTTAAGCAATTATGCATTATATGGTTGTATGGAGAAAGGTACAGTTGAACATGATATAAAATCTAGGATCATGGATTACTTGAACATCCCTGAAAATGAATATGGTTTAGTTTTTACAGTTAGTAGAGGTTCTGCTTTTAAGCTTCTAGCCGAATCATATCCTTTTCACACGAATAAAAACCTGTTAACAATGTTTGATCACGAAAGTCAGTCGGTTAATTGGATGGCTCAGAGTGCTAAAAAGAAAGGTGCTAAGGTTCATAGTGCTTGGTTTAAATGGCCTACACTTAAACCATGTTCAACCCATTTGAGAAAACAGATCTTAAACAAGAAAAAGAGGAAGAAAGATTCATCGAAAGGACTATTTGTTTTTCCGGTTCAGTCAAGAGTTACTGGTGCTAAGTATTCATACCAATGGATGTCATTTGCTCAACAGAACAACTGGCATGTATTGCTTGATGCAGGGGCATTGGGTCCATTAGATATGGATTCACTTGGGTTATCTCTTTTTCGACCCGATTTCATCGTTACATCATTTTACAGATCTTTGGGTTTGACCCAACAGGATTCGGGTGCCTTCTTATCAAGAAATCTGTGATTAAAATCCTTCAGAAGCAACCTGGTCATACTGGTTCTGGTATGGTGAAGATCAGTCCAGTGTATCCCTCATTTTATAGCGATTCTACGGGTGGATTCCCTCAATTCTCAAGGACCGAATATGATGATGTAGTACCTGAAAGCCACACTGGAAATCAGCTACCAGTTTTTTCCGGTGTATTAACTCCTTCTCTTATGAGGGATGTAAACGAAACTGAGATGGAACATGGTAACAGTACATATAGTGATGAGGGTAGCCCTGTTTTTGAAGAAGCTGGAATCTTTTCAATCATGAAAAGTCCGATTATGAGTGATGATGGATCGCCTGAGGACTCGATGTGGATTGATTTAGGCCCGAGTCCATTAGGATCACAACCTGTCATGTCTTTACCACCACCCTCTTGGTTTACAAGAAAAATAGTAAACAACATAGAATCCCAATCACATGCTCATGAAAGCATCAAGGACAACCAAGTAGACTACTTTCAAGCAAATACTTGTAGTCCAGAAATACAAGAAGAGCCTGAAATCGATAATTCTGTTATACGAAGAGACACTGAGGGCGAGTTTAGGCTGCAGGGGAGAAGAGTATCATTTGGTTTTGAGAATATATATGATTCTATCAGTGAAGAAGAACAGTTTGAATCGGATAGGAAGGAACCTGAGATAACATGTAGACATCTTGATCATGTAAACATGTTGGGGCTGAGCAAGACTACATCTAGGCTTCGGTTTTTGATCAACTGGCTTGTTACTTCCTTGATTCAATTGAGACTACCTGGATCAAATACAGAAGATGTGGTTCCACTTGTTCACATTTATGGTCCCAAAATCAAGTACGAAAGGGGTGCATCTGTGGCATTTAATATTAGAGATAGAAGCATGGGACTAATTAGTCCAGAAATAGTACAAAAGATGGCGGAAGCAAATGGGATTTCACTTGGTATTGGCATTCTTAGTCATATAAAGATCATACAAAGCACAAGGCAGAATCGTGGGGCTATTGATCTTGCTGATACAACAATTTGCAGACCAATGGACAACAACGTAGGAGGGTTTGTTAGAGCTGAAGTCGTCACTGCTTCACTCGGTTTTTTGACCAACTTTGATGATGTGTATAAATTATGGGTCTTTGTCTCTAAATTCCTTAATTCATCTTTTGTTCGAAAATATGGACTTTCAACTGTCGTAGAAGGTGAAGAATTGTGAAGGCGATAAGGTTCTTCCTCGCCAACTTACTAAATTTGATTGTGCTTATTGTATTTTGATTCAACACATAAAGCAGTGTCAATAGTGCTAATGATCTTGCTTATCAAAACTGTGTATCTGATCATCTTTGGTTAAAATAAGTTGTCTTCTATGGAAAGTTACAATAAGCAATCCCAAACAACCAGTGATATATATTAGAAATCTCATAAATAATACTGATGAAGTTTATCTAGATCGGCATGATTGCCATATTCATTGGCTGTGTTATACTAATGATCCTGATATAAAAAGTACAAAAGATAGAGTCATTTGATTTGGGTTTAGCAACTTTTTTCCAAGATTCTATCCAAAATGAAAAGCGCCTGGTCAAATTGTTTAAGGAGTTTTAGATGGGAAGCTTTGTGTTATGTCATGGGCTAGACATACTGGAACTGAGTTGTGGGTGATTGGTGACTACGGTGACACCTTATGCATTTCACGTGGAATAAGTTTTTTTACATGGATTTGATCAATCATCGAGCTTTGTACACAATCCAGTTACGAACGAGGTTCAACTTATGAGATTAGACCATTTCACCAAATCAAAGTTGTTCAGTATGTCGATAGTCTCGTTTGGTCCTAATCGGGTCGGGCATCAACATTACTTCATTACAAATTTGAAATTAAGCCTTAGTAGCAAAGGTCTTGTATCATCTAAAACACACAAGGTTTTGCATACTCGGTGTTTTTTGGGCCAAAAACTGTGAATTTGCACATCTAACGTTCTACGTCACTGTAAAAACAGAATTAGGGCATTAGCAACACCATAAAGTGCAAATAACATAATATATTGAATTCAATATACAACAATGTTCAGATCTAAATTATGAAATAACAAGCAAGAAACAGAGGAACATAATCAAAATCGAATATTAGATTTAAACTTATCACTTACAGGTTAAAGTTATACAACTATAAACAACACTATAACTTCAACTGCTCACCAAAATACAATTACATGTAAAACAACAATAACGGACAGGTGAATTCACCCACATTACAGACTTAAACGTTTCTTGTCATCAAGTGTACTTGTGAAAAATCATAAAGGGCTGCTCAAAGATTATATAAATGTAATCTGAATCTTCTTGAGTTCTGGCATTTTCTTGCACTCCAGTCACATTGTCTTGAAAGGCTTGTAAGTCTTGAGATCAGTAATCACGCCAGCAATTGATCCCGTCGCAGCACAGAGTGAAATAAGGAGACAAACGACACTCAGTGATTGTAGCAAGATCCATCGGGCACTCCATCTTGGTATCTTCTTTTGAACAATATATATCTCTATAGGAAAGTAGACGGTCAATGGCCAGAATCCAAATGCTCCCATAATCCCAACAACATCATTAAAAAACGGCATCAACATAGCAATGAGTGTGGTCAGGCAGACAAAGGCGGTTCTCCATGCCGACCGGAACATGTTTATCTTCAAGGGTTTATGTTCAGCAACAGGAATTGGGATCTCGATATCGTTGTTGATGAATTTGCTCTCAGGGAAGGATTTGACAGCAGTGGTTTCAACAAAGGCGAATAAGGGCTGGCAGAAGACTTGGTAAGCCCCAACAAGGTGGATCACAATGGCGACGTTGGCAATGTCAACAAGCCAGTAAGGGTCAAAGAAACCAAAACCAGTTAGGAGGTTTCCAGGTGCCATGTCTCCGAAGGCAGCATAGCCAAAACATCCACATAACATATAAAAAGCCGTTGTAGTCGCAACACTGATCATACTTGCTTTCTTCATGGTTTTGTGCTCAGCCGGTGCTTTGACTGTATCCTGAAATTGATAAACAATATATAGATAAGAAACCTGAGTTACCATTGTTTATCATCTTATCTAGATTTTACAATGCAATATTATAAACATAAAGACCAAAATATACCTGAATCTCAATGAGAACAAGGGAGTAGGAATAAGCAAAAGCAATGGCACCAAGTGCTTGAAACGCCCTCCATATTTTCTGAGTTGGTGTCACATTATTCCCAATTTTAACACCAGTTAGACTTCCCTTGATTTTTCCATTCTCTGTAATTAATCAAACCACAATAACATCAAATATATATTAGTCTCCATAAACAAATTACTACTCTATTATATATAGACACACTAATTAAGTTTAACATAAAGATAACATGATTAATCAAAGAAAGAAGAATAAACAAATTAATTACCAGCAACTTTAGCTATTCCGAGGCCAAGACCAATGGTGGAGTAAGTGAATGACATGACAGCAGCCACCATCGAAAGCCATGAAATCTGATGGAAGTCGGGGATTTGAGAGAGCAAAATTTGTGAGCCGCCAAACATGAGCATGTACATCGTCCCTGATACTTTGCATGGATTCTCATGACCCTTTTCATGAAAACAACTTGATCTCTTTATAGCCCTGTGATATATCAATCCATCATCACCAAAAAGAAAATCACATTAAAAATCTATGAACCAATTAATAGTTGATTTAAATCTTAATTAGATATATGAAAAGTACTCTTGTAGTTAGTTTTAAGTAGATATCACTCACATCATGCTAATAGATGCTGCAATAGTGTATCCAATTGCCACTCCAACAATATTTAGATACTGAATGCTTCCACAAACTTTCTTTTTCCATCCACCTGAGAAATATTTCCATAAGTATAATGTATATAAGTTACCATCGTACGTATCAAACGAATATGTGTTCAAATACAATATTTACATTCCTACATATATACACAAAATATAGTAATCAATAACTATATATATAGGGGAAAAAGGTAGATTACCAAGATTGTTTTGAACAACTTCCATGTATGTATAGTTTCGTTTGCCAGTGATAGGGTCTCCAGATCGGTAGCAGTAGGCGAGAAGACAAGATGTGTAGTAAGTCACAAACGAAAACAGAACAAGAACGACCGGCCCGACGACCCAACCTAGTTGCGCTGTGGCCCATGCTAGTGACAACACTCCGGAGCCGATGACGGTAGTTATGATATGTGCGCTTGTAGTCCAAACATTCCCTATATATATTTCGCCAAATTAATAAGAGTAAGTAAGTACAGATCAGTTAGTAATTAAGCCATTCATACAAAATAGTTGGCTTATTACAAATTTCTAAATTTAGAGAAAACTAGTGACATATATGCAAATCGTAGTAAACTAGTAATGTAGTACTACACATAATTATGAGATACAATTAATTAAAAAGAAAGAAAAAAAAGGGTACGTACCAGATCTCTTAGGACGTCCATCGTCATCGAAGAACTTAGACTCGTCTTGGGTGAAGTCTCCCACAACTTCAATGATGCATTCTTGATCCTTTTCGCTTACGTTATCACTCATCTTTTTTCCGAAAATAGTACAATTCTGAAAGGGAATTACAACATGAATGTTAATATTGAAAAGATCATTCGAATTACTAAAAAGCTGAACAAGATTAACGGAAAACAGTTTAAAAACCTCTTACTAATGACGATCGACTATATAATACGGAGTATATACAAGTATATGTTCTACGTACATAAAAAGTAGTCATGCATGGATATACAGTTCAAGTAATACTTATTCCGAGAAATTAATTAGTTGAAAGTAGTTAAATAGAATATTTTACCTGATAACTAATTAATCACGTACGTACGATTGATCAAACCAAAAACCCTAAACGTCGAACGTCGTATACTTCTTTCTCGATCTCCTGAATTTCGACTCAATAATATTTCGTGCATTCCTGCCGCGCCAATGCATGCCTATATATATAATACGACACTACAAGAAATATGGGTTTTCGCGACGAAGGATTTGGGGACGACCCAAAAGTCGTCCCCAAAAGCCCGCTAAACGACAAAAAATTCAACGCTTTGACAAAAAAAGTCAAAAAAAGTTTTTGGGACGACATTGTCGTCACAAAAGTCGTCACAAAATAAATTTGCATTTTCTTTTTGAATTATTTTATTCACAAAACCGGGAAAATATTTTATGACGCTCATGGTCGTCGCAAATGTCGTCGCCAAATATATTTTTTTTTTTCATTTTCTTTTTGTTTTTTTTCGTTTTCCCTCCTAAATAAAAAGTTCCCGCCAAAGTTTTGGGGACGACATTTGTGACGACAATGTCGTCCCGAAATGTTTTTTCGCCAAATTTTTTTTTTTCATTTTCTTTTTGTTTTTTTTCGTTTTCCCTCCTAAATAAAAAGTTCCCGCCAAAGTTTTGGGGACGACATTTGTGACGACAATGTCGTCCCCAAATGTTTTTTCCACACTTTTTTTTTCTTCATTTTCTTATTGTCTTTTTCGTTTTCGCTCCTAAATAAAAAGTTCCCGCCAAAGTTTTGGGGACGACATTTGTGACGACAATGTCGTCCCGAAATGTTTTTTCGCCAAATTTTTTTTTTTCATTTTCTTTTTGTTTTTTTTCGTTTTCCCTCCTAAATAAAAAGTTCCCGCCAAAGTTTTGGGGACGACATTTGTGACGACAATGTCGTCCCCAAATGTTTTTTCCACACTTTTTTTTTTCTTCATTTTCTTATTGTCTTTTTCGTTTTCGCTCCTAAATAAAAAGTTCCCGCCAAAGTTTTGGGGACGACATTTGGGACGACAAAAGCGTCTCCAAAAATATTGGGACGACAATATCGCATAATCTTAAAATTTTAATAAATATAATATTTTTCCCACTTAAAAAGTTATATTTAAATATTAAAAATATTACTTGTGAAATATAATTTTATTGAGTTTATGGCCCATTAAGCTCATACAAATAAATCACGATCACACACGATCCAATATCTACATTTATCGATTAATCATATTTGGCTCATTACATTCGAGTGAAAAACGAAAACAAGACCCATTATAAACTAAACTTTTGAATTATATAAGACAAACAAACATTCATATATACATTCATACATTTATAATTATCGACGAATTATATTGGGCCTAATAGGCCCACACAAGATAACAAACAAAGTTAAAGGCCCAATAAGCTCATTCAAGCGAATGACGAACACACATGGCCCAATATGGGCCCATGTGAGATAACAAACAAAGTTAAAGGCCCAATAAGCTCATTCAAGCGAATGACGAACACACATGGTCTAATATGGGACCATATGGGATAACAAACAAAGTTAAAGGCCCAATAAGCTCACATCATATAACAAACAGGTTTAAAGAACCGATAAGCCCATTCAAACGAATGATGAACACACATGGCCCAATATGGGCCCATATGAGATAACAAACAAGAGAAAAGGTCCAATAAGCTCATATCATATAACAAACAGGTTTAAAGAACCGACAAGCCCATTCAAAAGAATGAAGAACATACATGGCCCAATATGGGCCCATATGAGATAACAAAAAAGAGAAAAGGCCCAATAAGCTCATATCATATAACAAACAGGTTTAAAGGCCCGACAAGCCCATTCAAACGAATGAAGAACACACATGGCCCAACATGGGCCCATATGAGATAACAAACGAGTGTAAAGGCCCAATAAGCTCATTCAAACGAATGATAAACACACATGGCCCAATATGGGCCCATATGAGATAACAAACAAGAGAAAAGGTCCAATAAGCTCATATCATATAACAAACAGGTTTAAAGAACCGACAAGCCCATTTAAACGAATGAAGAACACACATGGCCCAGTATGGGCCCATTTGAGATAACAAACAAGAGAAAAGGCCCAATAAGCTCTTATCATATAACAAACAGGTTAAAAGAACCGACAAGCCCATTCACACAAATGAAGAACACACATGGCCCAACATGGGCCCATATGAGATAACAAATGAGTGTAAAGGCCCAATAAGCTCACTTCATATAACAAACAGGTTTAAAGAACCGATAAGCCCATTCAAACAAATTACGAACACACATGGCCCAATATGGGCCCATATGATATAACAAACGAGTGTAAAGGTCCAATAAGATCACATCATATAACAAACAGGTTTAAAGAACCGACAAGCCCATTTAAACGAATGAAGAACACACATGGCCCAGTATGGGCCCATATGAGATAATAAACGAATGTAAAGGTCCAATAAGCTCACATTAACAAACAGGTTTAAAGAACCAATAAGCCCATTCAAACAAATGACGAACACACATGGCCCAATATGGGCCCATATGATATAACAAACGAGTGTAAAGGTCCAATAAGATCACATCATATAACAAATAGGTTTATAGAACCGATAAGCCTATTCAAACGAATTACGACCACACATGGCCCAATATGGGTTCGAAAAACTAGTTTATCATATAACAAGTTTAATAATAATATTTAAAAATATAATAAAAAAAACTATAGAATAATGCATTTACTGGTATTTTTAATTTATTATAATAATTTAATTAAAAATTTAATAGTATCTTAATAACAAAAATAATTAAAAAAATGTGATATTTAGTTTGGGGACGACGAAGTCGTCACAGTGGTCGTCGCAAATCTGCCAAAAAATTGTTACACCCGCCACAAATTAGATCTGATCAATTAATACTCCCCCCAAAACCCTTTCTTCTTTGGCCGCCACTTCTCTCCCACCTAACAAATCAACCTCCACAATCAACCACCACAATCCACCACCACACTCCACCACCACAATCCACCACCTACCTTCCTCACCGGCCGTCCTTAACTCCTTCCCCCCGCTTTCTACGCTGCCGCCGGCCTCCACCATCAAATCAACCTCCAGGTTTTTTTTTTATATTTATTTTATTTAATGTAATTAATCTTTTTATTATGTAATCGGGTTTAGATTTTCGTTTCTTCACAGCCACCACCACGTTGCCGTTCATCTCCGGTCACCATTGCCGCCACTGTTCACCACTGTTGCCGCCGTTCACTGCCGTTCTTTCTCCCTTTCTTGTAAGTGCTATCATACTCGGATTTATTTCAGATTTAATATATAGAAGTAACTGACTCTAGACAGGGAGTGTTTTTGACTCTTGATGATCACAGTATAATTTGACAATTGGGCATAACTAGCGGCCATAAGCTTTCAGAATTAATATATATTTTATTTAATTTCAGAATTAATTAATTTATATGTATTTTTTTAAATTTCAGAATTGATAATTCTTTCTGCCTTCTTTCTCCGCTTATAATTCTCTCCATCGGCGGTAAGCTTTCTATGTCTATGTATATATGTATGCATGTATGTATGTGTAATTCTCCCTCGTTTTATACCGTAGGTCACCTGTCCGAAATTAATTTAGTAGAAAGTAATTTCGGATAGTCCCCAGTTTGGGACTGCTTTTTGAATGTTGTCTCATCTAGGATATGGATGCGTATAATTGATTTACTATTTAAGGAAAATTCGGCAAACATTTTCCCTTTCTTCCCACAAATATGTGTTTTCCATGCACATATTTGGGGAGGTAAGGGGAAATGCTGCCGAATTTTCTTTCAATAGTAAATCAATTATATGTATCTATATATGAGGCAAAACATTCAAAGAGTGGGTTAGGACGACCACCCTGAGACAAACCGATCACCATGAACCACTCGTTATCCCTTAGTTTTGATATATGATGTGTATGCTTTTAATGTGCTATATGATTTTGAATGTTATATAATTGTGATGAACACAGCCATTCTAATGTCGATCGATAAGAGTTGGACTACTTTAGACCGTAGGTCCGATGAATTTTGGTCTGGTCTTTCTACATTCATCGAGAGGTGTAAGGACCACATGACTAACGATGGTTTATGTCGATGCCCATGTGAAAGATGTGATAACCTTGAATGGCTATCACTTCAAGAAATACAATTGCACATACATAATAATGGTTTTAGCAAACGTTACCCTATATGGAAGTTTCACGGTGAACCAGTCGTCCTGCCAATAGAACATTCCATTCCTCAAACGAGAGGACAATTGCATGATTTTCTCGCCGATGTTCGCCAGGAGACGCATGACTATGAACACACCACGCGTACCGATGACCCAATGAACACAACACAAGCACCGAGTACAAACGATGAACTTGATGAGCTGTTCAAACTTGCTGATTTGGAGCTATACCCTGGTAATAACTGGATATCCTCGTTGGAATTTTTGGCCAAGTTGAATCACCTAAAGGCAACTAGTAAATGGACGAATACATCATTTGATGGATTGCTTTCGTTGCTTAAATTTTCTATGCCCAAACAGAATACAATCCCCACGTCACACTATGATGTTAAGAAGATATTGGACAAAGTTGGGTTAGGATACCAAAACATCGACGTTTGCAAGAACGACTGTTGTATATTTTGGGGTGATCACCTAAGAGACGAAGTTTGTTGGAAATGTTCTGAGAGTAGATGGATAGATAAAAACACTACGGGGACGAAAGTTGCACACAAGGTGATGCGTTACTTTCCGTTGACTCCTCGGTTGAAGCGTTTGTATAACTCAAGACACACTGCAAAAGATATGACTTGGCATGCGACTGGACAGTGTACGGAAGTTGGTAAGATGCATCACCCGGTGGATGGTACAACATGGAAAGACTTCGACAAAAGGTATCCAGATTTTGCCAGTGAACCTAGAAATGTCAGATTAGGGTTGGCTGCTGATGGTTTCAATCCATTTGGCAACATGAGTGTATCTTATAGCATGTGGCCGGTCATATTGACGACATACAATATGCCTCCCTGGCTGTGTATGAAAGAGTCTACATTTATGCTAACGTTGTTAATTCCTGGCCCTAAATCACCTGGGAGGGACATGGATATTTTTTTGAGGCCATTGGTTGAAGAATTGAAAAGTCTATGGTCTTGCGGAGTCAAAACACGTGACGCCGCTACAAACACTACCTTCACAATGCGTGCTATGCTTTTATGGACCATCAATGATTTCCCTGCTCGTAGTAGTTTGTCTGGTTGGAGTGGCCAAGGTTACTTAGCATGCCCTACATGTGCGAGATATTGTTAGCTTTAATTATTTTGTTAGTGCAAGTTTTGTAATTATGTAATAGAATAGTCCTTGATTTAATGTAGTAAGTATGGAAGGTTTGTGTTGTAATTAGATAAGGACTTAGTTGTAATTAGGGAGGGGGTTTAATGCAAATGTCAAGCCTATATAAACCCCCTCACCTCTCATTTGTAATTAGCCTTTGAAATACAATTTACATTTCTCCCTTTCTCTCTCTAGCTTTCTCTCTCACACACATATCACTATTCACGATTTAGCAAGTGTTAACAATTGGTATCAGAGCAAAATCACAACTTGTGTTAGATCCATTGCTTGATTTTGTTCAATTTTTGGCTAAATTGTGTTTTCCCCACTTTACCGAAAAATCCAATCTTTACCCTCTTAACATGTTAAAGTTTCCTCCTTTCTAGTTTTATTCCAATCATTACCTCCCTATAATCATCCTCAAGAAGTTTCAAATCCCAATTCAAAACCAAATGGCTTAAAATTGAAATTTTAGCTTTCTGATCTGAAATCCGGTTTTCATTTCCGGTTTTCATTTTTCTTTGAATTTCTGTTGTAAAACCGGTTTTCCTTCCGGTTTTCCTACCAGCTTTCCTTCCGGTTTTCCTACCAGCTTTCCTTCCGGTTTTCATTTTTGTTCTAATTTATGTTGTAAAACCGGTTTTCCTTCCGGTTTTCCTACCAGCTTTCCTTCCGGTTTTCATTTTTCTTTGAATTTCTGTTGTAAAACCGGTTTTCCTTCCGGTTTTCCTACCAGCTTTCCTTCCGGTTTTCATTTTTCTTCTAATTTATGTTGTAAAACCGGTTTTCCTTCCGGTTTTCCTACCAGCTTTCCTTCCGGTTTTCATTTTTCTTCTAATTTCTGTTGTAAAACCGGTTTTCCTTCCCATAATACCTGGTTTACACCAAAACCGGTATTTGTGCTTAATTTCTTCATTTTCTAAGCCAAAACTCCGCCCAAATTTCATCACAAAAACCGGTTTTTCAAAAGATTTCATGAAAACCTGATTTAGTGAAGAATTTCATGAAAACCTGATTTAGTGAAGAATTTCATGAAAACCTGATTTAGTGAAGAATTTCATGAAAACCTGTTTTAGTGAAGAATTTCTTGAAAACCTGATTTAGTACTCAATTTCTGAAAACCGGTTTTAGTACTAAATTTACCAAAACCTGTTTTAGTACTAAAATTCTGAAACCCTGTTTTAGTACTAAATTTCTGAAACCCTGTTTTAGTACTATAATTCCGAAACCCTGTAAAATGTCAACTATTATACCGAATGAGTTTGTTAAGACGGTGTTAGATTTGTTAATGGGTGAACAGCCAAGTTGGGAAGAAATACGTCGTCATGATAATCACATTTGTATGTGTTGTACCAGTTCGTTTCCATGTGGAGTGGTTATTTTTGAGGAAAAACAAGTCGATGTGAACACATTTAAAACGATTATGACAGAACACAAGAGTTTTCAACTTGAAATTAAACAACTCAAATCTGAGAACAATGAGCTCAAATCTGCCATTAATCCCAATTTGTCTGCCATGGAAAGTCTTCAATCTGAAATTGGCCAACTCAAATCTGAAAACAAAAAGCTCTACTCTGTTAATGCTCTAAGTTTGTCTACCATGGAATATCTTCAATCTGAAGTTGACCGGCTCCAATCTGAAAACAAAGAGCTCAAATCTGCAAATGATCTCATTTTGCCAATTATGGAAAGTCTTCAAAAAGACAATGATCATTTGCAGTCAAAGATTATCAATTTAACCAATGAGTTGGATTTTTCTTACAAAGAGCTCATTGAAACCATCCTCGAAACCCAAGTTAAAGAACTTGTTTTGCAACAACAACTTTATAAGCTCAATCGTGATTTGCAAAACAAGTCCACTTCTTCGAAGAATAATGAGCGAACATGTTTGAAGTTAATCCAACAACTTCAAGCTCATTCTTTGTCATTGGAGACTCAACTTGCAACCAAGTCAAATCAAGTGAATCCTCATTTAACTCGTGCTTCAAAATCACCTTTTCTCAACCAAACCACTCCATCTCCAACTAAAACAAAAACCATTCCTTCAAATGCCCAACCAAACCACAATCACCCAACATTATCAACCAATACCAAGCAACACCCTTCCTTCAAAACCAAAACAAATCCTCACAACACCAAACCATCTCACCAAAACAATAAACACCCACAACCATCTTTCAAACCAGCTCATACCACTCCCAAATTCTCCAAAGACCCTCATTCCACCAAAACCAAAATCCTTCTACATAAACCTCATCAAACCCTCAAACAAATGAACCCATATTACACACCTCGCAAGACCGGGTCTCCCTTCAAGCCTATAAACAGCCATTGCCAGATATTCAAGGATTCTACCACCAGAATCATTCGTTATAGAGATCAATATGGCTGGTTCTCTCATACTAAACCCAAACCAAAACCTAAAAGCACTCCCATTAAATACTCTCTCTCTGAGTTGTTTAAGTTGGCACCACGAGTCATTCACCCTCGTGTGCAAAAAGTGTTTCACTATGCACAACCTTCTACTTCTCTCTTCAAATATCCAGTTGGACCCACCCTTACATGGGTTCCAACGTCTGGATCCAAGTAGGTGGTTGTGATTTGGCTTGTACACATAACAGTGTACAACCCGTTCAAAATCTGTTTATTTAAGACGTTCCTTCATAATTAAACATTTTCATTCGCCATGTGGGACATCAATCATTGTTGCATGATGAACACCGTGTTCATGTTCATCATGAGGGGGAGAAGAGTCTAAAGATTGATTATCTTTTTGAGGGGGAGCACAATGCATAGTTTGATTATTTGCTCCGTAGATTATGCTCAATTTGAGGGGGAGCTTAAAGGAAAATTCAATTTTTGGATTAATTGTTTGTTGTTGAGAAAATTGTGTGTTTGAGGGGGAGCAAAAGACAAATGATAAAAGACTGTAAACTAAGAACCAAGACATGCTTCCCACTTCATACCAAGCTTCCGCATTCTACAAGAAACCCAAGTCTTCGTCTTCAAAGAGAAAGCTACAAAGTCTACTCAACATTGAAGATTTTCAACAAATGGGCTCATCACGTTTATTTAAAGATCCATATCATAGAACCCCCAACCGACCATCTGATCCGAAATTTCATTTCATTCCCAAGCGCCTCTGGAAAGAGAAGTTCAGTGAATACAAAAAAAGGGCCTTCAATGATGAAAGGACTCATCAAGACAAACCCGAATCGTCAACCAAGAAAAGAAACAGAAGACAAAGAAAGAAGAAAAGGACTAGACGATGAACCTTCACAAAACTGCACTAAAGGGGGAGATTGTTAGCTTTAATTATTTTGTTAGTGGAAGTTTTGTAATTATGTAATAGAATAGTCCTTGATTTAATGTAGTAAGTATGGAAGGTTTGTGTTGTAATTAGATAAGGACTTAGTTGTAATTAGGGAGGGGGTTTAATGCAAATGTCAAGCCTATATAAACCCCCTCACCTCTCATTTGTAATTAGCCTTTGAAATACAATTTACATTTCTCCCTTTCTCTCTCTAGCTTTCTCTCTCACACACATATCACTATTCACGATTTAGCAAGTGTTAAGCATGCCCTACATGTGCCGAGGATACTCCATCCTGTCGTGTCCAAGGGAAAACCGCTTATGTAGGTCATAGAATGTATCTAAAGGTGGACCATGCATGGAGGCAAAGCCTCTTATTCGATGGCAAGATCGAGACCCGGCCTCCTCCCAAAAAGAAAACAAGGAAAACTATCTTAGCACAAGTTAATAAGTTGCCGCATCATCCTCCGGGGAAACATCCTCTTTTCGGGGGTAAGAAGAGAAAACGTGATCCAAAGATTGAATTGAATTGGAGTAAGCGTTCTATTTTCTTCGAGCTTGAATATTGGCCTTTTCTTGAGCTAAAACATAATTTGGATGTCATGCATATAGAGAAAAATGTTTGTGAGAGTTTGTTGAATACTTTGTTAATGCACAAGGAAAAATCAAAAGACACTAATAAGGCAAGGATGGTGTTGAAAGATTGGGGCATTCGCAAAGAGTTGTGGCTCATAAAAACCAAGGATGGTAAGGTCTTGAAGCCTCATCCCAAATACTCCTTCTCAGTTCAGGACAGAAATCTTTTTTGTCAATTCATTAAGGGAGTCAGGTTACCTGATGGTTTTGGCTCAAACTTCAGAAACAAAGTAACCGACAATGATAGCAAGTTAACAGGGCTCAAGTCTCATGACCATCATATAATGATGCAACGGTTGCTTCCAGTCGGTGTTCGAGCGTATTTAGACTCAACCATCTCAACACCTATAATTGAGCTTTGCATGTTCTTTAAGCAGCTTTGTACTCGAAGCTTGATGACATCAGACATGGAAAAAGCTCAAGCTAAGTTGATCAAAATTTTATGTTCTCTTGAGCAAATATTTCCTCCTTCGTTTTTTGACATAATGATTCATTTGGTTATGCATTTGCCCGAAGAGGCCATTCAAGGTGGGCCTGTTTACATGAGGTGGATGTATCCATTTGAAAGGTACATGAAAAAGTTGAAGAATTATGTCAGGAACAAAGCTAGACCTGAAGGTTCTATTGCGGAGGGGTATGTTGCAGACGAAGCCAACACTTTCTGTTCAAGATATCTAAACCATGTACAAACAAGATTTAATCGGCCTGAGAGAAATGAGGATGCTCCAACCCCCAGACGTGAGTTTTATGTCTTCAATTCAGTATGTAAACCTATCAGTAAAGGTGTAGATAGAGAGTTGGATCGCACACTTCAGGCGAAGATAGATTGGTTTGTACTTAACAACAGTTCCGAGATCGACGAATACAAGAAGTAAGTGTATTTTCTTATGTCGATGTCCTTTCGTATACCTTATAATTTCGATAATTATACTAATTCCTTGTACATATGTAGTGAATTTACCAATGAAATGCCGGCTGGGACTAATTTACAAACAAGTTTTCCCTCCTGGTTTAAGCAAAAGGTAAATACATAAACACATGCAATTTTTTTCTTCTAAAATAACAATATAATATTAAATCTAATCTTGCATAACCTTATCATTTTCATAGATCAAACGTATGCATGTAGATGGTGATTCTCGTTGTAGTGCCGAGTTACTTGCTTTGGCGAATGGACCATGCCATGTATACTCTTATACCGCTTGCATAGTTAACGGTGTGAGGTTTGTGGTTAATAGTCGAGATCTACGCCGAACAACTCAGAACAGCGGAATTTCAACAACCGATGATGAAGGAAGACCGTATTATGGCGTGTTGGAAGAAATTCTAGAGCTATCTTATATAGGAGGCTGTAAGGTTGCTTTGTTTCGATGTAAATGGTACAAGACCGACAAACAAGGTTTAGTTACCAAGGATAACATAACGAGTATCTGTTCTCGATATGAATGGTTCAAAGAAGACCCATTCCTTCTTGCAACACAGGCAAATCAAGTATTTTACCTTGATGACCCTGTTAAAAGAAGAGGTGAATCAGGCAAATATTGGAAAGTCGTCCAAGAAGTTAATCATCGAAATCTATGGGATCGAGATATCAATGTGGGAGATAGTGAAGTGGATCTTTTACATGGCAGCAATTCCTCTCATATTTTGTTGTCTGCTAACTTGGATAAGTTGACTCCTACTGGGTTGAGTAGAGAAGTAGAACCAATGGAAGTTGAACCTACTTATGCCATAGAAGATGAAGATGTAGATGCCGAGTCATACGACACAGACAACGATGCATATGATGACACAGACGATGACACAGACAATGAACGCGACTCGCATGTTGAAATTTGTGATGAATCTGATTGATCTTGCATTGTAATTTGTTAAAACAGTTTATTCTAATGCATAATATTTTATCGGCTTATTTTATTTCTTTCTCAGTTTCGGCTGTCTTTCAATTATGTATCAAATGTAAACTTAAATTTTTAGTATTATTTGTAAAAAACAATAATGTCTGTTCTCCTATTATGTTTGTATACTTGTATTTTTGTTTACAGATGTCAACGGGGGCGGTGTTACCTAGCTCTCATAGGGGCGATTGTGGAGGTGATCCCCCTGGAGGTGGTGATCAGTTGCAGCCAGCATCCGGCTGTGCAGCTAGCGGTATGACGAACTTTTGAATTATTTTCTATTTTGATTACCTTAAACCCTAAACCCTAAACCTCCCTAAACCCCAGGGTTTAGGGTTTAGGGTTGGGTTTAGAACCCTAAACCCTAAAGGTTTAAGGTTTAGGGTTTAGAATAATTTTATATTTTTGGTTTATTTAATTTTTTGTATTTTTTGATTTGTGCACTTGATTTTGTAGGGGGGAAGCTAGGAAAACGAAAGAGAACTAAGAATCTGAGTTTGAAGGTTGCTTGGAAGAAGAACTCGGAGAACCCCTTGAAGATAGATTTCGAGGAAGGCGATAGAGGGACTTACGTCGCTGTCGGTGACAACAGCGACAATTTCAACTCTCTGGCTGGGACGATTATCTCTAAGATCCCTTACTACTACCCTTCCTGGAAAGATGTGCCAAAGGAGCATACTTGCACCATCTTCGATGAGCTTCAGGTTAATTGTTTTTAGTTCTTGTATTTGTGAACATATATAGTAGTCTCTAACTGTTCTCATATCTTGCAGAATTTCTATGACGTGGCGCCCCATATTGAAGGGAAGTCGGGCGAGATTGTTAAAGCAGGGCTTGAATTGCACTTTGGGAACATTTATAAAAATCAGAAGTGGAGGTTTGGCAAGAAACACTTTGAGGACCGAGGGGGGGTAACCAATGCAGAGGCGCTTATGGAATTGCCTCCTAAAGATGTACCAATTGAGGATTGGAAAAAGTTTGTGCGTTATAGGTGTTCGGACGAGTTCCAGAAACGCTCCAAAGCAAACAAGGATTGCAGGAAGGCACAGGAGATCAAAGTGCGCAATGGAAGAAGGAATCTCGCCCAGTATCGCTATGAGCATGTAAGTTTTATATATAGCACTAACCTTATGTTCATTGCGTCATAGTATATAGCACTAACCTTATGTTCATTGCGTGTGTTTATAGCGTGGTAAAAGTGCCATCGACATGTACAAAGAGTTGAGGACTAAGGAAGGAGTCTTCACAGAGAGTAAAGCTGCGAAATTGCATGTAAGTAATGGTATTTTTTGTTCTAGGTAATTCTTTTTATAACATTTGCATATATATAACATGGATTATTGTTTGTGTTGTAATCATGTAGGCTGATATGGTCACGAAGAGAAAAGACCCCAGTTACCAGACGTCGAGTGATGATGATATTGTGCAGGAGGTGCTGGGGGAGCGTCGTGGTTGGACTCGGGCAGTAGGGCAGAAGCTACCTCGGTCTATATTTTCAAAAGGTTCGTCTTCCTTTAATGAACCAAAGTACACACAGCTAGATGTGCAACGGATGCTTGAGGAGTATACTGCCCCGCTTTGGAGCAAGCTTGCCATGACCCCCCCTCCCCTCCCCGTTATGAAGCATGTAGACCCCCAAGAGAAAGGAAAGGAGAAGGAGAACGAGAATCATGTTGTTGATGTCGATGATGAGGATGATGAGGATGACGAGGAACATGATGATGATGTGTGATTGGTTCATGTGTAACTTCAAACTCTAATCAACTCTTGCTACTTTTTTTTTTATTTTGGTATCTCTTTTGTTACATTTGGTATGCTACTTGGTATGTAATAACTTAGGTATGCTACTTCGTATGTAATAACTTAGGTATGTATCTGACGTTTGGTATGCTACTTGGTAACTTAGGAATATGAAGGTTGATCACTTTGGTAGTTTGGTATGAAAAGTTTTGGTCGTATTTGATAACTTAGGTAGATTGTTGATGATGATTGATGTTGTTGTTGTTGAGTAGGCTAGAAACAGGTTTTATAAACAGGTTCCGTTTCCGGAAAATGCCCAGGAAAACTGGGTGGAAATCGAAAAAGCAGCAAAATGCTGCCCATTTTTTTTTGATTTGTGACGACTTTTGTGACGACATAGTCGTCCCCAAAAGGTTTTTCCGACATTTTTTATTATATATTTTTTTAAGAAAATGATACGGGGACGACGCTGGCGTCACTAAAAGTCGTCGCAAATTCTCTTTAGTGACGACTTAGTCGTCGCAAAATTGGCCACTAAATTTTTTTAAAAAATAAATGGAAAGTAAATGAAATTTATTTAGCGACGACACTTGCGTCACTAATGTCGTCGCAAGTGTTTTTCGAATTTCTTTTTCATTTTCTTTTTATAGCTGTAGGACCCACTTGAAGTCGTCGCTAAATATCGTCGCTAAAACTTTCGGAGACGAAGCTTTAGGGACCATACGATGTCGTCACAAAAGACCTTTGGGGACGACAAATGTGACATTTGGGACGACTTTTGTCGTCCCCAAAACCCGAATTTCTTGTAGTGCGAGCCGACTTACCAGAGATTGACTACAATTTGGACAAGTAGCTAGCATTGTAATGACGGTGTTAATTAACATGAAAGACCCCTCAATATTAATTAAGTTCTCATTTATTTATTAAATTTACATCTTTACTTTCTATTTCGATTTCTAGTTTTCTACCAATAGTGCTACACAGTTCAATTACTATTTTCACATTTAAGTAAATATCACAAGGTTATAAACGGCATTTTATAAAACTTATGGATATTAATAACAAAATTAGGCTTTTATGGGGAAATAGTTTAAAAAAATATATCTAGTCGGTGTCTTTAATTTGGAAAAACTACTCGTAATTAAGATTTTTATTTGTAACTTACATAAAATAAATAAACAACTATTAGGTGTTTTATAATAAAGTTTCCTTTTCTTGAATAGGCGATATTTTATAATAACAAAAAAAGAAAGAAAAAAAACGATAGTCATTTGATTTGGGTTTGGCAATTTTTCTCCAAGATATTACTTCCAGATTCTATCCAAAACAAAAAGTCTATTTAATACGTGAAATTGTGTTAAGATTTCTGGAAGTGAGGTGTGGGTGATTGGTGATCGACTAGTGCATTTCACGCGGAATGAATAATTTTTTTTACATATATGGATTTCTGTCATGGACCTTTGTGCAATCCTGTTACGAACGAGGTTAAGTTCAACTATTTGAGGTTAGACCATTTCACCAAATCAAAGTTGTTTAGTATGTTAATAGTCTCGTTTAGTCCTAACCGGGCCGGGCATCAACATTATTACTTCGTTACTATATGACAACAAGCCTTAGTAACAAAGGTCTTGTACTCTTGTATCATCTAAAACGCACAAGGTTTTGCATATATCTCGGTGTTGCAGAGTTGCATTTAAACTGTGGTGAGTGATTTTTTCATTCAATATTGTGCTAAATAAAAACATGAATAAGTAAGATGAAAAAGATATTGTGGGTTTCTTTTCTTTTAATTAACTCCAAATGTAACATTTGTGTTGAAACGTATTTTGATGATATCTCATCAGTCATGATTAAATATGCTATCAATATTGAAAGCTAAAAAAAATGGATTGAGATTCCCTAAAGTTGGATCAAACTTTATAGGTAAAGTTGGATCAACTTTAACCATTAGATTAAATCCAATGATCAAGATTTAAATATCATATTTTAATCTTGACCATTAGATTTAATCCAATGACTAAAGTTGATCCAACTTTAGGGAATCCTAATCCGAAAAAAATGCATTTTAAAAAAAGTGAATCCTCTTTACTACTTCATAAAAATTATGCGATAGGTGTTGAAAAGTTAGAAAAATGTCCCTATGCGAAAATACTAAAATACCCTTTCATTTACAACACATTTAAATCCATATCTGACCATTAGCCTTGATACTTGATCCATCACGACCGTCCAATTCAAATCTATATCTGACCATTTGTTTTCATTACACAAACACAAACATATCTCTCTTTTCAAATCTCACCCACCCCTCCCACACAAACAGAATCCCAGTATGAATATTATCGCCGGCCTCCGAGATCGGCTTCCAAGATATGATGGTATATGTGGTGTACACTTTTCAAAGATTTAAGGTCGATACGTAAGATTTTTCACGTTATTTGATTCATCAGATTTGAAATGCCTCATTTGTGTATACATATGAAAGTAGAAAATCACCCTCCAAACTATATTATATCAATGGCAAAGCGGCTGAGAAGATTTTCCCTCCTTCCAAAACCACCGTCGGTATTCTTTTCGCTGATACATCTTCCAAGATTTGATTTGATTTTTACTTTCTAGATCTGGGGTTTTGTTTATTATGGTTGGATATGTGTGGGATGTGATTTTTGTATCTACTGTTGAACTCTGATGAAGTAGTTGCGGTGTGGCTAGGAACATGAGATAGATCTGGAAATACATTTGCATTTAATCATTTTGGGAGGGGTTTGAAATAAAGGATGCAAAGGTGGGTATTTTCATGTTGTCAATAATGATTATACAGAATGCAAAGTCTTTTTAGTGATTGCTTCTTTTGATGAATTCTGTTTAAGTTGGAATTTGACTTTATTTGTCGCCATTATTCTGTGCTTAATTTTTGAGGTGCTTGATATTCTGGTCAATGTGGTTGTATGTTTTTAACTTGGTTTACTGATCGATTTAACAATCTCTCATGGACATGCCAATGAAATGGAGAAAGATATTCAAGAAAAGTAAAATTATGTTGATTAGATTATTCAAGATAATACCATTACGAACCATTGCTTTATTAATTATATGAAACATCTTTGTTTCCATTTTTGGCTTACAGACTACACATTATATATTTGGATATCAAATCGTTATTTAGAGAATAACTTTTTTACATTTTTCTGGTCCAGTAAAGTTTTAGTGTTCCTTGGATGGTTTAAATTGTTTGTGTATCACTTTGTTAGGGGCTTCTTACTTTTTACGATCTTGATCAGGTTACCAAGAGAGTGGACACGGATGAGGGAAACTGGGCAGGGTGGAATTGGAGAATGGATGGCGATAAAATGGTAAATGGTGCATTCATTGGTGGAATCTATGCAAAGACAGCAAGCTAGGATCCGAAGTCAACCAACCTTGTATTGCAACTAACGATGTACGCCGTAGTCTTTGGGGGGACACGGTATGGGCAATATTTGGTCCTACATTCTTACATATTCCTACACTTTACAATATGTTGAGATCAGCGGTGTTGGTTAGGTCTCCATGAGTTCGCTCCAAGAAAGTAAGAACGTTGCATCGTTTCCTAAGTTACACATTAGTACGTATCTTACTCCTGCTACAAAAGTGTCGTTGCATCGTTTCCTAAGTTACACATCCTGCTACTTAGATGATGATCTTCTAAGTGTTGTTTGCAAGATGCCTGGCATCTCATAAGGGTACTTTTGGCATGTACTTACACATCCGTGACACTGTAATAAAACCAACATAACCAATTTGTTGTGTCTGGGGTGGTTTCTTTAGCCGGTTTACAGGAGGAATTTCTAGCCTCCCTCCTGTGGACTTTCCACTTAAGGGCCATTGATGAGATTTGTATTTGTACGCAAAGCTTAAATCTAAATTTAAATTTACAGTATGTATATATACCCAGAGAAGCACACGGTTGTAATGCTAATAGTTTGCTAATGCATCAGATTTATTGTAAACTTCCTCCAGAGAATTGTAAATTTACAGGAGGAAGCTTAAATCCTTTTCTTTTTGGCACTATTGTTAGATTTATTCCTCATCATTTTGTGGTTGTAATGCTAATAGTTTGCTAATGCATCAGCATCTGTTTTGATAAGCTTCTGCATTCTATATTTTAAATGAATCTTTTGTTTTTGCTAATATGTAAATTTAGTAATTCTTGTATAACATGTTAAAATAATATATATGTGTGCACTGTTTTGACATTGCCCACTTATACTGTTTCCGGTAATATCGACATTAGACACCCTGTCAATGGTATCCGCATGCTAGTCGTGGTTTATGGTTACAAGAAAATTTAAATTAATTGGACGATTGCGCCCCCAATTTATTTACCCAATGTTTGACTATCAAATGACTGATTAAATTATAAAAATACCCAACTTAGATTAGGAGTGCAATTTTTGGCTTATGGCCGGTTATCTATAACCAGATGGCTGCCCGCGCGATGCGGCGGTGATGGTGGTAGCAACGAAGGTGGTAGTGGAGGCGGCGATGTGAGGCGGTGACGGTGGTGGTGACGGTGGTGGTGGCGTGGTGCTGAAAGTAAATTAATTGATGTAAGAGGGTTGGAGGATCTATGTTATAATTTGTTTCATTAAGAGTATTATAAGTAGATCGGTGAAGATATTTAAATTATTGAATAAAGAAGATGAGTCATATGGTCATTTCAAAATCTTAATTACTTATACGGGGTAGTTTGCTTTATAGAGTAGTATACACAACTTTTTTTTTGTTTATATTTTATAAGTTTATCACTTAGTATCTAATGTTTCAATTAGCTTATATAATAAGAAAAACTTTTTCATAAACATCCTGGCTTAAAAAAAAGGACTAGATTATTTCACGCTTAACATGCGGATTAAACATATTAAATTGTCGTTATTTTAAGTTCAAAAAAAGTTGTCGTTATTACTAATAATATAATTAATAGTTATAAATAAGACATTTTGCAATTTGATGATATTCTTATTTTAAAAAATATTGTTGAATTATATTTTTTATGACTTTATAAAGTTAAATGTAGATATTACTTGCTAAAATTTTTATATATTAGAGATAATTAATCACATGCTACATTTTTATAATATCGTAATTTAACAAACATATGTGATGTTGTCATTTTTACAATCTTTTTTTATTTTTTTGATTATTCTATGCATCGTATACATATCGATAATATCTTTTATCTAAATACCATAAAATACTAATGATGTAAACCTAAATACTTATAACTCATATATATTACCAAATCTGATATAAACTCATAATTTAATAAAATGTACGACATAAAACAAAAGAAAATATATAATGTAAAATAAAAAAAAAGTGATTTTTAAAAGTATAATATAAAATTTAGGAATTATTTTCCATAATTATATCATTAAAATAATTACTTTCTATAATTACAAAATGTAAGAATTACTTTCCAATTTAATTATCATATTAAATTTAAAATTAAATTCGTAAAAAAATTAAAAAAGGTATATGACATAATCATTGTGATCTAATAACTCTAATTAAAACTTAAACTTCATCTAAGGGTCCAAACTTATCTATTTTGAAAATAGGGTTTCTCTTTCATATATATTTAGAGAGGGGTGAGTTATTCTAAGAACTCTAAAAAAAAACCCTTTTATCTCACAAACCATACATCGTTGGATGGAAAAAAAGTATTGGTAGTACTAAAACTTCGTCCTTTTTCATTAGAGATGCGACTTGATATACTTTTGACGAGTTTTTAATTTCGTTTTTTTAATACTTACAAATGTTATAACTTACACATATGAAAGTAAGATATCTACATATAATTAGTTCATTTACACATATGTAAGTAAACAAAAATTATGATGGGCTCCGCCCTTAAGGGAATTCACGAAGGGCAGCTGGTAGGGTGATAGGTCATAGGGTGATGGGTCATAGGGGTGATAGGTCATAGGCGGTAATAGGTGATGGGTGATCTACTTAACGGGCTCCGCCCTTGGCCACCATGGCTCCGCCATGGAATGATGGGCTCCACTCTTAACCGTCATTGTTGTGTACAGGTGATTATCTAGTAATTTACATGTAAAAACAAAGATCTTTCACATGTGTAAGTACACAAGTACAAGAAAAAAAAATTAAAAAGTCGTCAAAATAATATCAAGTCGCCTTTCTAATGAAAGATGACGAAATTTTTAGATTACCCATATTTTTTCATCTAACAATGTACGGTTTGTGAGATAAAACATTTTGAATGATTTAGATGAATTCTTATTATTTTATTAAGAAAAAGAAATGTGTTGTATAGAATGGTTTGCGCGTTCTTTTTCTTTCAAAGGTTCTTAAACAACTCTTGCTCTATTTAGGGATTGTCAAATTAGCTTATATAAGCCTAAAAGCACAAGTGTAAAAAACTCAACCGTAACAAGACTACAATTAAGAAACCGTTTAGCTTGGAGTGAAACAGAAAATTGGTTTATAAGATGTCAATAGACTAGGATTAGTTTAGGATGACTTCCTTAGTCCCTCCATCTAAAAAGAAGAAAGAGGAGGATTAGTTTAGGATGACCTCCCTAGTACCTCCATCTAAAAAGAAGAAAGATGGGGTTGATTATGGATATCTCATACAAACAAAAATCACTTGGTTAATAAACAAAACTAATTTTCATACAATTTTTTGTTCTTTTTTTTCTTTCTGTTTCAGTTACCTTCAAACTTTGTGAATTTATTCCAACACTAAAAGAGCATTGTAACCGCACAATGCGACGGCGGTGGTGGGGAAGGCAGTCTAGTGGTGTCGGTGATGGTACTATTTGTGGTGGTGACGGTGTCAAGTGGTGTAGGTTGATGTAATTGTGATAGTGAAAATTTTTAGAAGATAAGGGCTTGAAGTGTTAATTATTAAAATAAGGGTTTAGAGTGTAAATTAATTCATTAAGGGCAAATTTGGTATTTTATAAAAACTCTTTCCATAATGGGTGTTTATTAAGAGTAATTTAGTAATTCCGTATGTAACTATTGTGTAACTATTTGTAAAAATGGGGGGTGTGATAATTTTTATAAAGGAGTATAGATTAGCTTATTTCATTCGAAGTAAGAAAATAAAATATAAGCACTCAAATAAAAGCTACTCCAAAACAAAACTCACTTATTTAATTAATGCAGAAACCAGACTTAACACCCATTGGGCGTCCATAAACACTATCAGATCGAATAATTAGAAAACCAAGAGTTCACTTCACCATTTTTCATTACATTTATCAAGTTACAAAGCCAAAGCATGAATTCCCACACCCTATTGCCTCCAGAGAACAATCCAGTCAACTTTCTTAGCATCATTCTTTCTGACAACACTCCAACTACAGGCATTGTAAGTCTACACATATATATACTTGTTTTTATCAGTCTTTACTAATTACATCATTAAGTTATTACTGTTGACTGTGAAGTATCATAAACCATGGAAACCTTTGATTGGTTTCCTTGTTCCTTAGGCTATCTCCAAGGGGATGTTTTTACACATCCTTCCATATCCTTGCTTGTCTTTTCTTGTTTATAGCATTGAAGCATGTTCGTCCTTACTTGTCCATAAGGTATTTGTCCATATTTAAAGAACATGTTTTTAGATATCTTTAGGTATCCGTAGTATTTATATTTTGTTTTTATATGAAATCTGTAATGATGTGTGGTGATGTGGGAAGGATATTTTATTTGTATGGTTGGATGTAAAATTAAAGTGATTTTAAGGATTTGTAAAAATATATGATGTGACAGTTGAAGGATGTGTGGTGATGTGGGAAGGATATTTTATTTGTATGGTTGGATGTAAAATTAAAGGATTTTAAGGATTTGTAAAAATATATGATGTGACAGTTGAGCATTGGAGATTGTCTTATATACTGAGGTTCTTCAAATAACCCATCACGAGAGAGATATTTACATACAGAAATAGTATTTACCCGTATTAGCGAGTAGAGAGACTGCCCTTCGGGATCTATTTCTTTTATATATAATATATTATATGTTTATAAATATTTAAATATCTTGTACAGAGGTTATCGAAGAAGTTTGCTGACAAATATGGAAAGGAACTGTTAGATGAGGTGGCATTGAAGTTACCAAATGGTGACATATGGGAAGTTAAGGTAAAAAGGTCAAAAGGTGAGATCTGGCTAAAAAATGGCTGGGGTGAATTTGTGAAGCATTATGGTGTAAAGTTTGGGCACTTGTTGATGTTTAAGTATGAAGGGTGTTCAGTATTTGGTGTGGTTATATTTAGCTCAAATGCATCAGAAATAGAATACCCTGAAAAGAACATAAATGGTGACAAAAAGTATGTAAAAGAAGATACAAGAAAAAGTCAAGTTTCTTGTGGTGAGTTGAAGACTGTTAAGTCAGAAGATGAGACTTGGAGTGAAGATCAACAAGGTGGTTTGTTGAATATATTTTGTTTTTATATGAAATCTGTAATGATGTGTGGTGATGTGGGAAGGATATTTTATTTGTATGGTTGGATGTAAAATTAAAGGATTTTAAGGATTTGTAAAAATATATGATGTGACAGTCTCTAGCATTGGAGATTGTCTTATATACTGAGGTTCTTCAAATAACCCATCACGAGAGAGATATTTACATACAGAAATAGTATTTACCCGTATTAGCGAGTAGAGAGACTGCCCTTCGGGATCTATTTCTTTTATATATAATATATTATATGTTTATAAATATTTAAATATCTTGTACAGAGGTTATCGAAGAAGTTTGCTGACAAATATGGAAAGGAACTGTTAGATGAGGTGGCATTGAAGTTACCAAATGGTGACATATGGGAAGTTAAGGTAAAAAGGTCAAAAGGTGAGATCTGGCTAAAAAATGGCTGGGGTGAATTTGTGAAGCATTATGGTGTAAAGTTTGGGCACTTGTTGATGTTTAAGTATGAAGGGTGTTCAGTATTTGGTGTGGTTATATTTAGCTCAAATGCATCAGAAATAGAATACCCTGAAAAGAACATAAATGGTGACAAAAAGTATGTAAAAGAAGATACAAGAAAAAGTCAAGTTTCTTGTGGTGAGTTGAAGACTGTTAAGTCAGAAGATGAGACTTGGAGTGAAGATCAACAAGGTGGTTTGTTGAATATATTTTGTTTTTATTATTTAATTCTTTTGTTATATTTGAACCACCTCCCCAAGTGACTAGTGATTGGACGTCTTGATGTCCTCCTCACAAGATATTGGCCTAAAGATCCGGTCTTACTAGGTAAATATCTTGGGGTGGTCAAGGAAGATTGTTTCCCCCTTAAATGGTCACGGGGATACCATGGTTAAGCTGTGTACATCTAAGTTGAAGACCCGTCTTCCTTGGGTAAACTGAACAATGAAAACCTCATCCGTTTATTTTTGTTATATTTCGTTTGGTTTTAGATGAAGGTGAATGTTCAAGGAAGATGGAAAGAAAAAAGAATATGGAGGATGGAAGAAAAGCACTTGAAAAGGCTAAGGCTAATTTCAAATCTGCCAAACCTTTTTTCATTGTATATATGCAGAAATCATATGTTACAAAAAGTGGAATGGTAAGTTTTACATCTTTGGAGTCAGATTTTTGAAAAATAAGACAATCAAATTTGGTCTAAGGCCCAAAGTATTCTAAAATAGGCGTCGAGAATAATCAAGTCTTTTTAATCTGTTTTTTACAAATGCAGTATGTACCAGCTGATTTCAGGATGAAAAAATGGAGGGGTTATACGAACGGACTCAAATGTTTGCTTCAGCTTAAGAATGATGGAACACTAAAGACATGGGAGGTTATTGCTGATAATGGTTGTTTAGGGATTGGTGATTGGTTGATGTTTGTGGAAGAAAATGCTATTAAAGTTGGGGATGTGTGTGTTTTTGAGCTGTTGCACAAACACCACAACGTTTTGGGGGTCACAATCTTTCGATCTGCTTCCTAGATTACACTTCATGGTTCTGACATGGGCAACACGGAAATGGAAACAAAGTGGTTCATGCTCCTGCAGATTGTGTGTTCTATCAAAGAAGAAGTATTTTTAATAATCGACGTTTATCCTTCTAATTGATCTCTAATAGCTAGATATGCAAATTATAAGTCATTTGGTGGTAGCATGTACTTTTGGCTTTACTTCATGCATGTACATTTGGTGTATTTAAGTCTAATCTCATGTCTGTAGCTCAATGCTCCTGTTTGGAGCTTTTGTAATGTACTCTTGCCCTTTTTGCTTTTAATGTATCTACGTATTTCCAAAAGGATGTTAAAGATAGAATCAAGGGACTAGTTAGCTAAAAAATCATATAGAAGGTCAGAGCAAATGAGATTTTTCTGGGTGTTGGTAACAGTAGTCATGTCAAGATTATACAAGCTTACTAATTACGAAACAGAATAGCAGGGCTATGGATGATGGAAGACGAAATATGTGTTCTTAAGGTCATACAATGCACGAATGCTTATTGGGATATGCCGATTGGCTGATTGTGAACGACAGTGGTGGGGATATGTGTTTTAAAGGTAAGTCGCAGACCAAAATGGTGTTATCATCCTCCTGGTCTGCTTCTTCAATTGCTTACTTTTCCTTCGACCTGACCCAGTACAAGTGCTTTAACAACCAATATCGCTACTATTTTGCATGAACGATCATAAGGGTGAGCAACAACCTACTTTTTTGCTTATGCTCAATTTGTTCCCCATTAAGTTTTGTGAAGCAGCTAGAAAAGGTCACATGATCAAATAGAAATCACATACATACATTTATATCACCTAAAATGTGATCCATTTTGCAATTCTATAATACAGCTCAATCAAACAGCTACAGAAATGAAGTGGGGTGATGTCAAAACACATGGCTAGTACTTGTCTCTCTGTTCATGTGACAAGACTCTTATGTACAATCGCGTAGAGAATCATTGGGAGTTGGAACTTTCCTCATCGCTATAAATCGAGTATTCATTGAAGTTAAAATTTGATTTCTCTTCATCCCACTTAACAATCTCCCTTGCATACTTGAGTGTCTGATCCACACTGTTTGGTTCTAAGCCCTTCACCACCGAAACAAACAGCTTGCGATCAGTAAGCGATGCATATAGCTTCTTGAATTTCGCAGCTACATAATGTGAAGCCATTTGTCCCATGGAAGGGCTGTGGTTGATATTGTTGCTACTAATGTTCTTATTGTGGCTATTGCGGCTCACTATTGGCTGGAAATCACTAAACCAATCACAGCAAGTTAGAGGGTTCCGTTCAAGCTTTTCCTCAAATACATCAAATTTGTTCAATACTAGAAGAAACTCCATCTGATCATAAGTCGGGTGTGTCACAATGCTCGAGAAAAACTTCTTGTTTAGCAACATCTTGTTCACCGAATTCCCTTCTCCATCAATAGTATACTGATCAAAATCACTTAGGGAAACACAGAAGATGACAACTCGGACATCTTCAAACATCTCAAGCCATTTACAACTTTCCCCAAAGCCTCTTGCTTGCACTCTAATAAGTTGGAACCTAATGTAGGCCATAAAGATTATGACATGTTTACCAAAAAGTAAGTGCTTAACATTGAGATTATTTGAAGCAAACTTGTGGTTTAATTAACAAACCTGAGTGAAGAACTTTGTTGATCACTGGTGTCATTGCTTTCGTCAGGTGATAACTGAGGAAAAGAGAAATCGACACTAGAAAGCCCATTTGAAGAAGTAACATGCTCAGCATACAAGATGTCAACATCTGAAGGTATATAGTCTGCTCTCGATATGTTAACAGCCTGGTAATTCATACACAATAAGATATTAAATTCAAAGCTTACATGGTTAAACAAATGACAAAACAATCCATAAAAAGCATGATATTTTTTATTTACCTGTTCCAAGAAATAACTAGAAACACCGGGAAGTGTTTCTAATTCGTTTCGCCTCTTGTATGTGGCCTGCATGGCAGGATGATTCCATAGCTCTTCAACTACTGGTGCATACTCCCGTGTGGCAGCCGGGAATATATCTTCTAAATTACCAGCAACCATAGTTTTAAGAAGCCAATCAGAAAATGTTTTCAGCCTTGGGGGGATGGCGTAGATAACTTTCTCATCCTCTGGACCCTCACTGCCTGTTCATAGCCAAGATTACTTTCAAAATTTGTCGAATATAAAATTGTTTAACGTATATGAGAACAGAACCAAGTCCCTACCAGCAGATTCAGTTCTCTTCATTCCGTTCAATACCTCATCTTCAAAGCGTTCACGCCCTTCAAGAAGAATCCCAAGGTAGCAATATAGGTTGCTCTGGATTATAAACTTGATACTTTCACGTTCTTCCTCGGTGAACGGGACTTCTTTATACAGGATTTTAGCCTAATAATAGAGAGCATTTCAAGGTAAATAAATTCAGTATATAAAAGGTGAAAGAAATTAGAAACATAGAATGAGTAGAGATGGAATTACCTGCTTGAAAATGGTACTTGTACCAGAACCAGAACATCCAATTAAAAGAAGTTTTTGTGGTGCACTCTGGTCAAAATAGTCTGGCAACGATTGACCAAGTGTGTTACTCGACAGCTCTCCAGTATGGTAAATTGTTTTAGATGGAACAGGAAGTGAGAGTACAGCACAAACCAGCTTCGTTCCAGCCTGATTACCATAAAACTTTATATGTTCAAAGAACTGTGGAGCGAAACAAAAAAAACCACAAAATTCTAACTAAAAATACTCACTTTCCCCCATATATATCCTCTGGTGTTCTTCTGTCCTTCTTCTTGATAAGAACCATCATCGTTCACCCAAAAGTGTGGGTTACCAGCACACTGGACTCCAGATAGCTGTAGAATTTAAGATAATCGGTTTAAACATACTCTACAGACTGTAGACTTTGAATTATCCATCAATGTTATAACTGTAAGATAATTGGTAATTGAACATGTCCTATACATTACTTGATACAATAGATTATCTATCATGTTATAACTTTAAAACATATGTAACGAGTTAAGAAATACAAACCTGCAGCATTCTTAGCTCAACTTTTGTTATCTCACGACCATTTATAAAAACACCTGTATTTCCATTGCTAGCATCAGGCATAATTGGAGCCCCAACGTTTAGATGGGGACTAATAATCTTTGAAGGCTTCTCACCCTCCTGTTAAAAGATCAAGACCAAACCAACCTTAATTACCATATAAACACAAGAAACAGAAAATCACATAGTACAACTAACAAAGACTAAATCTTATTACCTTTCCCCAAAGACCGGAAACTTTATCATACCAGTAATTCCCGGGTTTTAGCTTCTTTGGAGGATTTGGGCAACTTTGCAATACAGAAAGCTCCTCGTGACAAAGTGGTTTCCCATTTACACAAACATACTCTGACGGCAATTGATTAACAGCACATAGTTTTTCAGCCTTCATAATCTGCTTAACTTCCAAGCTATTAAGCAACCGTTTCAACAATCGAGAACATTTCCCCAATTTACCCCTCTTTGACTCATCAATTGAATATCCAATACAAGTAACACATTTTCTTCCCTCTGGCATTGACCCCATCGCTCTAAGCACACAATTGACACAATACTTTGCGTTACAAACTATACACACCTCCTTTTCCGTGAACCTATTCCCTTTAAGACACCTATAACACGCCCCTTTTCGTGTCTTCACCTCCGGCTCTTTGCTAACCTTCACACAATCAACTTGACTTCTAACACCAACGTCTTCAACAAACCCCTCGTCTTCCGACTCCACATCACAAAAACTAACCAACGGATTCTTCCTCAAATCACACCGTCTCTCACTCTCATCCTTACAATCCCCAACCACCGTCTTCAAACTCGACAACCTCGAAGACGGATACTCAAAACTCAACCTAGACGCATTCGACACCCAATCAGAATGATTCGAATTCATCTCATTAAAATCCAAACTCTCCTTACACCCATCATTAAACTTCAACGAATTCCCCGAAAACTCCCTAGACTTATCAAAACTATCCGAAAACCCTAACGTACCCGAACTCTCACCCTCTCCCCTACCCGACAACTCGAAATCACGGCTAACGAAAGACGAACCTAGTCCACATCCACCATTACTACTATCCATCACATCAGTAATCTCTCCTGAGCTAATCACATTACTTATAGTAGGCGAAACCGAAACACTCGTCTCGGTTTCGAGTTCGGGTTCATTTTCGGGTTCAAGTTCAGTACCTAATAACCCTATATCTTTCTTCAAACATTTAATATTACTATCAATATTATTATGGAAAAGTTGTTGAGAATTAGTTGTAACTAACAAATTGTTTTTGTTAAAGTTGTTAGAGATGATAGATATATGTTGAGATGTAAGTATAGGTTGTATAACAGGTAAAGTAGAAGAAAACAATAGTTTGTTATTACCGTTACATGAGTTAGTTACGACAGCAGCAGCAGCGATGGGGATTTTGTGGAGATTAATTGGGACAGCACGTGGGAGGCCGTGGATTGGTGGACCGTCGTATTCAGTGGCGAAAGAATACGGTGGTTCGTCTGAAACCATATTTCGTTAATTGGGAATGAGTAAATGAAACCCTAATTTGGGAGAGAAAAAAAGAGTGTTTGTGTGTGTTTGGATGGATGGAATGAGGGAGGGATTCCGGTGAGAAATGAGGGATTTGGGAAAGTGAAGGCGTGAAAAGGACAGAGAAAAAAGTGGGAAGAAGAATAAGGCATATGGTATTTGTGTGTGAGAGATAAAGAGTGAAAGAGCAGTAGTATTGAGACAAGAGAATTTTGTCCTTTTTTCTCTATGGCCATCGGAATCAAAGGTGATTAGTTATTATTTTATTTTATTTTTTTAAATTTTAAAGGAAGAAAAAACCTTTTTTAAAAATTGAAAGAACTAAAAAAAATGGGAACGGCTTGATCTCATGTACCGAATTGGTACCCACATACCCCCAGCAAGGATAGTGTTAAGGTAAGTCAACCATTTAAATTCAATTCTGCATCTGGCAAGATTCGAAATAAAATACAAATTAAAAGTAGTATTTATGTTCGTTTATCGATACATCTTTTGTATATGTTAAGTATTTAAGTTTATTTTTAAACCCGGTTAGGGTCATTAGACGTACATTATGACGATACATATATGGTGTTTCTAATATATATAGTATATATATATATATATATATATATATGGTGTTTCTAATGATATGGTCAAAAGTATATAGTCTTGTATTTTTACCATAATTTCTTGCACCGTCAATATATTTATTTGAAAATCTAGAACTTTTGTTTTTCAGGAATCTTATATTAGAACTTTTGTTTTCAGGAATCTTATATTTGGGTTTTTAATGTTTTATGTTATGCGTTACTAATAAAAGTTGAATATTTGCACTTTTGTCATTGTATATAAAGTTAACATTTTTCATGTATCTTTTAAGTATATATCTATTGTTTTTAACCCGGTTAACGACCGGGTATAGATTTGATTTTTAAATGTTCACGAATATATATGAACGAACAAAAGTTATGTTTTTGTTCGTTCATTTTAACTAGACAAATAGATTTTTGTGTTTAAGATCATTTATTTAATTAATGAAACAGAAATGAACAAACTTATAGCCGAATGGTTCCTATTGGTTTATCGAAGGTTCACTTGGTTACATCCCTATTTACTTACAATGGAAAATGTATTTAATTTGAGATTTTGTACTTTACGAAAATAAGCATGTACGTTGAAGCTTTTTTTATGTAAAAGTTTTCTAATAATTAAATAAATTATGTTTTGTTCCAATAATATAGTTGATTGTTGCTATATTATCGTAATGCTGTAGATCTTTTTGTCGTCGTCTTGTAAAGTGTGTTGTCTATACGATACTGCTTGATTCGACTCATCCGTTTAATTTTAGCTTATTTTCTCGTTTTATTTTTGAATTGCCGTCGTGTCATTACATGTGTTGATACTTGATACTAAATTGCAGTTCGTTTTTCATGATTTTTCACCCTTTTTTTTTATATTTCGTAAATCCAACCCGTCGTTCGGTCTTTTTGTCTAAATGTTGATGTTGTTCCCTTCTTTTGAAGCGTAAACAGTCATGTGTCTCAACTCCGAATGTGCCACACTCTCTTTCAGAATATTTATCGTTTCCCTTGAAGCGTAAACCTAGTCTTTTTTTAGTCTTGTGTCTTAACTCCGAATGTCGTGTCCTCTTTCAAGGCTTTGCATGTTACTATTAAGAATGTAGCCCGAACCCCTTTGTTTGGTCAATTGGTCATGTGTTTCAGTGTCGATCTTACCATCAACCATATGGCTTGACAACAACTCTGGTTTGAGCCACATGGCTAGACCTTGGGCCTATTATATATAGGTTCTAATTGTCAATGTAATACATATATAAATTGTCGATTTCCATCCTTTTTATGAAAAAGAGGTGGTTCGACGTGATAGTGGTATTGGAAGTATCTAGTTGACGATATGTTGTTATATGGCGTGATTCCCTTTGTATCCTATTTAATCTATTATTGTGGTCCGACTCACACTCACAAAGCTAGTCACAATGACATCCCTTCTACTTATATATATTATCAATATCTCATGACACATATATACGAAGCACAACTTAAATTTTTATTGTTAGTAGGTAGTACTAGTAAAGAAAATCTCAACAGAAACTCAAAAGTAGACTTTGCCTTTAAGAAAGTCGACAAAACAAGAACTAAGATCGGCTTGGTTCTTAAAAGGTACTCGTATGAAGTTTTCAAATGAAAATTAAACGGGTTCAAATATTCACTTCCTATTCTTTTACCCGTATAAGAAAGATGCCTTATTAGTCAACATGAACTTGTTTGTACGTCTGAATCGAGTCCAAAAGTATCGGGATAGGACATGATGTGCTATTTTCGTCAAAAGAAATTGATTATTATAGTTTCACGAGGGAACGTTGTTAGATTAAAATATTAGGTACAAATCAACTTTTTGAAATTTAAGCTCAAAAGTTACTTAGATCTGGAAATGTATACAAAAGTTAGTTAACAAGACTAATTAAGATTAAAAGAGTATGAACGAAATGCATTTTTGGTCCCTGTGATATCACACCGTTTGCAACTTTGGTCCAAACTTATGCAAAGTGGCGATTTTGGTGCAATAAGTGAGAGTTTTTCGCAATTTTGGTCCAAAATTAACATTCCGTTTATTTTTCACCGTTAGTGCTCCCATGTGCGAATCACGTGCGGGGTAATTTCGTCCTTTACTGCCCACCCACCCCTTTGGTGATTTTCATTTTTAAAGGATAAAAAAATGTAATTAACTAACTCTTGTTTGGATCAGTATCTCCCCCTTTCTTATTCATCTTCTTCATTCTCTTATATTCACATCAAGAAAATCTAATAATCAAAACCCCATCTTACCACACTTACAACAGTAATATATAACATGATAAAAAAAAAGAAATTATGGCCACACTCCACCACTGTCGCTCCGATTTCCGACCACTCCCCACCATTGTCAACCAAACCTAGCTACCTTTACAATAACAAAATCCAGCCAAGAAGATCCAATGAAGAAGCCCGTCGACGAAGATCCGACCAAGAATACCGGATACAAACCCAATAACAAGATCTGATATGGAAATCCGTACTAGAAAATCCGTATTGCTATACACAAGATCTGGCCGGTCTTCGTCACCGGATCTATAAAATCCGTACTGCTATACACAAGATCTGGAATCGCCTGATTTAGAAAATCGTTGGATCCCGTACGCCGGAACATGAAGGTTTCAATCCCACTTTATTACATCGCTCAGCCACCACCACAGATATGGTATCTTCATTAGTTGTGGTTTATTGGAAACATAGAAGTTAATGTAAATTTGTGGTGATTAATATGTATATCCATATTTGTATATCTATCAATAAATATGGTTGGATAAGGATCTGAAGATTGATCGGTTTTGATATGGATTTTAGTGTTTGAAATTCAATGTATGTATTTGTCAGATGTAGTGTAAGGATTTCGGTTTTATGATTTTGATTTGATGAATTAATATGCTGAGAAAAAATTGAAAATTGTTAGATGATGATGGTGATTGTTGGTTGGTGTATGTTGATAAAGAAGATGATGATGATGATAGATTGTATCAGGCAAAGTGGGGTGATGATGTGTTTGTTGGTTGGTCATTGTTGTTGGGTGGGCATTAAAGGACGAAATTACCCCACACGTGATTCGCACATGGGAGCACTAACGGTGAAAAATAAACGGAATGTTAACTTTGGACCAAAATTGCGAAAAACTCTCACTTATTGCACCAAAATCGCCACTTTGCATAAGCTTGGACCAAAGTTGCAAATGGTGTGATATCACAGGGACCAAAAATGCATTTCGTTCAAAGAGTATTATCCAACTGATTTTAATTTTCATGAACAAAATCGAAACATTTTTAACAAGACTACGTATAGTGAAACTATTGATCGTAATATTATATTCGTAATGTTTAATGTTTATTATTTATCTAAAATTTTGTATCCTTGATATTATTATTTTTTTAACTAAATATATTTCCTTTTTTAATAATCTTAATCTAAATCTTAATCTTATCTTATCTTAATCTTAATATATACTAAAAGACAACTGACCTAACCTCAATTGACCAATCACAGCCCTCAATTTCTCAAAATTAATTAAATCAACACATGTCTAAATTAATTTACACTTTTTGGTTTTCCATCACCAATTTACACTTTAACCCAATTTAAAAATAATTAATTTACACTTTTTGGTTTTCCATCACCAATTTACACTTTAACCCAATTTAAAAATAATTAATTTACACTTTTTGTTTTTCCATCACCAATTTACACTTTAACCCAATTTAAAAATAATTAATTTACACTTTTTGATTTTCCATCAACAATTTACACTTTAACCCAATTTAAAAATAACTTAATATTTTATTGCATAATGTCTATCTAATAACAAAATGTACATTTAAATATCTCAATTCTTTTTTAAGTATGTTTTTACATTTAACGTATAAGTATTTTTTTTTTCCATATACTAATTCTTATATTAATAATATTGTAAAACCCGTGTATTTGACACGAGTCTAAAATCTAATAAATAATTATAAGTAGTATTACTAAAGTAATCTTAATAAAATTAGTTTAAAATTAAAATATTTTAGTTTGATTATGAATGAAGTTAATTACAGTAACACTTAACACTAAAATTATGCCAAAAATAGTTTAATACTATTCCTTTGTGTTGGTCCATTTGCATCTCAAAAGCAGAGTTTGGTCAATTTCTTGCTTTTTTTAAATAATTAATTTTTCCAGGACAAAAAACACATAATCCAGTGCTTCAGCGCTCATCAACTTGTAATTTATCTCTCAAAGATAGTAAATAGTTATAATAATGTATTGGATCTTGGACATTTGGGTCTGGAGTAAGGAATATCCTTTTTGGGAGTTAATAAAATTGGCGGGTGGGTTAAGAAAGGTATTTGACACGATTGAAAATGGCAACTCGGACTGCTTGACCAGAACCGGGACCATGTCGGACGCCACTCTTACAATGACCAGAGAGAATCCAGTCTGAACCTCAACCTGATTTGGAGGAAAAATTATCAGGGAATATCATTGTACAGTTTTTTTCTTTTAAGACAAAGTATTTACTAAATCAAGTAATAAATAATAATACGAGAAATGATACATAATTACATATAGGTTTATCTAAAGATACACTTAAAAAATATGATGATGATACGTCATTTATGGCGTTAGCATTGGATGTGGGTTGTAGTATGGGTTACATTTAACCCATACAAGAACACCGCCACCATTAACATCGGTTGACATGAGTTGATGTTTTATGAGTTTGGAAGTCACAGTGAATTAGGAATTGATTGAAGGCACAATGGTTAGAAGACAAATTTTTGACCATCAAAGTAGTATTGGTTTTTCACAAATTATATCAAGTTTAAATACATTAAGTACATATTTAAAGATGGACAGAGAAAATATTTGAAAATGATCATCAAGATACATCTTTTAAGTTGCATATATCTGAAATAAATAATTATTCTCTTCATATAATCTAAACAATAAAACTCATCCACTTAAATACAATAATAATAATAATTGAAAATATAACACTATTTCCTATAGTTTGTCATAAAAATGAATATTTCTCCACAATTTTATTATTCTTCCCTGTCTACTTATCCATTGTAAAATTTTATTTTATGTTGTAAAAGTTCTTGCTAACTTGTGTTTTTGTGGGCTTCGGCACTCTTTAGACGTGTCTATCTAACTGAAACATTCTTTTGAAAATAATAAATGCATTAATTATAAATAGAAAATATTAACTCAATAAATATTGACATTAACATTTGTAAAAATTCGTCAAGAAAGCAATTCATAGTTTAAAACTTTAAAGAACGAATTGCATTTTTGGTCCCTGTAGTATCACACATTTTGCAAGTTTGATACAAAAGTGTGAAAAGTCGCGAAACCAATCCCTGTCATATCACACCTGTTGCAATTTTGGTCCAAAACTAACGTGCCGTTAGAATTCAGTCGTTAATGCCCCCATGTGCTTGTCACATGGGGGGTAGTTTCGTCCATTTATTGCTCATAGGACCATTTCTGTAAAAAAAAATATTTTGTATAAATCTAAAAAAAATTATTTTGTATAAATCTAAAAAATTATTTTTATATAAATCTAAAAAAATTATTTTGTATAAATCTAAAAAATTATTTTTATATAAATCTAAAAAAATTATTTTGTATAAATCTAAAAAATTATTTTTTATAAATCTAAAAAATTATTTTTATATAAATCTAAAAAAATTATTTTGTATAAACACAATCGAAATAAACAATCTGATCTCATTCTTTTGTTCCTATAGAGCCACTATAAAATACATTGATAAAAAAAAAATAGTCTGGGATTTGAATACGTTTCCAATTCACATAGATATTAGAATGCACGAATTAGTCTTTACAGAAAGGTATGTTGCATTAAAAGAACTACATGGTCACCCATATTTGTAGACTTATATTTTTTTGGAGTAAGATAGACATGCCTAAAAAATGTGTCTAAATATATTCTTAATCTATTTAATTGTTGACACATGAGTTATACATTTTCTCTTTCTTAATATTCCTTATTGATTTAGCTATCTGTTAACCACTCTTTATTAGACACATCTTTAGGCCTTTCTTTTAAACACATTATTCATTTTCTTTTTGAAATAAAAAGCAAGGTTCAAATTTTAACTTTATTATATGATGCAATTTAGTAATACGAGAGAAAGGTACCCTCGCGTTGTGGCGGTGATGGAGGGGTGGCGGTGGTGGTGATGTAATGACGGCGGTGACGAGTGGTGGTGGCGAGCGACGGTAGCGGCGGAGATTGGTGGTGGTGGTGGTCGTGGCACCGGTGAGTAGTGGAAGTTATTGATGTAATGTGGCTATAATGTATGGTACATCATGCATTAGAATGTACATTGTTGAAACTTAAAATCAATATTGAAATTTTAAGTTCAATGTTGAAAATCAAAAATAGATTTGCTTTATAATATAGTATAGATAATATATATTTTTTTTGTTAAAAATAAAATATAAGAACTAGCCCAAATCCTCATATTCTACAAGCCCAAAAAGCAAAGATTATTAGGACCTCAAATGTGTGAGGTTCTAGACAATTGCCTAGCTCACTATCACAGCCTTGGTTCTAATTCCTTTCATAGAAAAATGTAAATAAATAACTAAGATAGTTTAAATTAACAATAAATTTTACAAGATTCTTAGACTCCAATGCACGTACCTTTAGTTGTCACTAGGTGTCCATACATGTTCATAGTTTCTTTAAACATGAAGCATGTCCAAAATCCTTGTGTTTGTATCATCATCTTTAGTTTTTGAACATATTTTTTTAGTTTTTTGAGAACCCATTTAATATTTACGAATGTTTATATAGAATAAAAAAAGTTTTAAAAAGTTAAGAAGTTGTAAGAATTTTAAGAATATGCATTATGTAAGATTGAATATAATGTGCCATCTAATTAAGTAATTAAAAACATCTAAATACGTCTAACAATGGAGATAATCTTAGGGGGTGCTTGGTTCACAAAGGGGAAAGGGTAAGGGGGAAAGGGTAAGGGTAAGGGAAAGGGAATAGATGGGGAATACTATCATTATAGAGTATTATATATAATAATAATAAAAAAAAAAGAAAACAAAAACTACTTTGATTGTATTACTTCTTAAACGTTTTTCTCACTTTGAAGAAGCAATCATATTCTCTGCCATGTCCCATCTCTCTCTCTCTCTCTCTCTCTCTCATAATACATATCTTCAACAACCACCACCACCACCCACCGGAAGTCATCTTCAGCCACCATCACTCCGTCCGGCACACACATACACACATATGTATATATATATATATATATATATATATATATATATACATAAAAATATATATATATATATATATATATGTCGAATGGTGGTTCTTGGTGGTGGCGGCCGTCGTATGGTGGTTCTTGGTGGTGGCGGCTGTCGGATGGTAGATCTTGGTGGTGGCGGCTGTCAGACGGGGTTTGTTGAAGGTGATGTCCGATGGCGGTTGTTGGAGGTGATGTCGGAGGTACAGGTGGTAGTGGTGGCGGCCGCTAGTGGTGAGTGTATTTACAGGCCGGTGTTTGGTCGTGGTATGAGTGGTGATGATGGTGATGTTGCACAGGTAACCGGTGGTGGGCTGGTGGCCAGAAGTGGGTTTGGGTTTCGATGAGTTAAGTATGGTGGTGGTTGATATGATTGCCGGAGGTGGTGGCGTGGGGAGCGCCGGCGGTTTGGAGGATGGGTGGACGGTGGTGTTGGCTGTCGGAGGAGATGTTGGAGGTGTTGGTGTTGCCTGTTGATGGAGGAGTGAAAATGGATAGATTTGTAAGTAATGATTACGTTACCCCTCAATTTATTGGTAATGCTTCATTACCCTCTTCTAAGCATTCATTATCTTTGCTTTGTACAACCAAGCATAGTTATTCATTGCCTTTTCCATTCCCCACCCCCAAAACCCCACAACCAGGCACCTCCTTAAATGTTTCATCACCAAAGATAAATCATGCACCACCTATTACACATGCATCTTCATTGCCATTCAATTTAATTTAACACACTTTTACGTCCATAGAACTCTGAATTCCCTCTTTTTTTCTTTCTTTCATTTTTCTATCATCCTTGAACTTCTTGTTTCCTTCAATACACAATCTTCCTTTCTATAATTTAAACCTCCAAATCTATAATCATGGCCTAATAACACCAAGAATTCGATTGTTCGCCTTTTCGCTAGGAGGATAAACAAAAAATTTAAGAAAAAAACAAAACTTAACCATGATTAGAAACCCGCCCCAAGGAGATCATATCACGTCGAATAATTCTTACAACGACACCAATGTAGCAAGGCCAAATCAAACCGGAAAGCTCATAAACAACAACAATAATGATGATCGTAGTACGAAGGAAATGATGGACGAGTTGTCGTTTCGTCTAAGAAACATGTCCGACAACAATCCTCATCATCCTCCTCCTCTTCCAATAATAGACGATATTGATTCTCCAACTGAAGATTCGGTTCATCGTTCTGATTCATATACATCACGTATGTTTCTTGGTGCTTCACCTTCAACACAACAAATGTCTCCATTAACAAGATCCCCATGGCAATCTTACGTTGAAAGATCAGCCCCGGATTCGTCTGACACTGGCTCTAACTATACCGGTTTAATGGCTTCCCTTGTTCGAGAAGAAGGGAATATATATTCATTAGCTGCAACGGGTGATTTGTTATATACCGGCTCGGATAGCAAGAACATTCGTGTTTGGAAAAACCATAAGGAATATTCTTGGTTTAAATCAAATAGTGGTTTGGTTAAAGCTATTGTGATTGCGGACGAAAAAATATTTACTGGTCACCAAGACGGAAAGATTAGAGTTTGGAAAGTATCCGTAAAGAACCCTAGTGTACATAAAAGAATTGGGACATTGCCAAATTTCAAATCAATTTTTAAAAAATCTATGAAACCAAAAAACTATACCGAAGTTAGAGGCAACCATAAACAAATTTGGATTAAACATTATGACGCGATTTCTAGCCTTGCATTGAGTGAAGATCAATCACTTCTTTATTCGGGTTCTTGGGACAAGACTATTAAAGTTTGGAGTGTATCAGATTTTAAGTGTTTGGAGTCTATAACTGCAAACGAAGACGCTATCAACTCGGTTGTCACAGGATTTGATGGTATGGTTTTCTCAGGATCCGCGGATGGGACAGTTAAGGTATGGAGAAGGGAGTATCAAGGGAAGAGAACTAAGCATTTTTTTATAGACAATTTATTGAAGCAAGAATGTGCCGTAACATCTTTGGTGATTAACGATACGGGGACAGTGGTCTATTGTGGTTCATCGGATGGTTTTTTACATTTTTGGGAGCGCGACAAGTTATTGGCTCGTGGAGGGCTTTTGAAAGGTCATAGACTAGCGGTTTTGTGTTTGGTGTCAACGGGGAATTTGGTTTTTAGCGGTTCAGCTGATACAAACATTTGTGTGTGGAGAAGGGAAGAAGGGGGTGAACATAAGTGTTTGCATACGTTAACCGGACATACTGGACCAGTGAAGTGTCTAGCCGTGGAGGATGAGCGGATGCCAGGAGCATCGCGACATTGTAGTAATAGTACTTCTAACAGGGTTCGGACATTGTATAGTGGTAGTTTGGATAAGTCAGTAAAGATATGGAGGGTATCAACAGAAACCGCGGAATTGGATCAGAACCAACAAGCACCATTTGCGCAACACCATCGGCCAGGTAGCTCTTCGCGACCTAGAAGCTCTTCCGGACAAATGTTTTCACGCTTACGAGAGTGATCATGAGATCAAGCCAAATGATGAGAAGTGGCCATGTACAATATGTAATGAGTTCATGTACAAAATGGTTATTTGTGTATTTTTTTTCTTGTAAAATTAACTCTTATTTTTGTCACAAGTCCATGAATCAATTCTAAAAAAGAGGTTAACCATCAGATAACTCAATTTCGATGAGAAAGAACGACAATATCTTGTCGACAAATGAGCAAATATTTTCTTTGTTAGACTTAAAAAAAATGATCTGGAACTCAAGATCATAATTCACTAGCATTGCCTAGTCTCCAAATATTGGGCTTGTTGATCATTAGTTTGTGTTTTCATTTATAAGTTTTTTTTTTAATCTAGGGCGATTAATTAATGATGTATTTTTAAGTTTTAGAACAACCGATAACACTTGCCGTTAAAAAAAACAAAAAATAAATATAACATATGCTAATTAGTTTAGTACTTCACTTATTAGTTGAGTTGTATTCATGCAAAACCTACAAATTTGGTGAGATCCAAGGGCTAAATCTCAGCCCTTGGATCAAAACAGATCGACGGTTTCATTAAAAAAACAAAAAAACACGCAGAGGGGTACTTTGGTAATTTTGCACATTATCTCACACCCCAATTATTTCTTTCCAGTTTCAAACACACACACACAAACACACACAGATCTCTCTCTCTCTCTCTCTCTCTCTCTCTCTCTCTCTCTCTCTCTCTCTCTCTCTCCCCACTAGTAGCAGCACCATAACCACCACCACCACCACCACTACCACCACCGTGCTCAGGTCACCATCGCGTTTCAATCGATATGGTACAACCATCGTTGCCTCTGTCGTCATCATCTCCATCATTCATCATCAATTGATCTTGAAGATGACTTTTTGTTATGTAAATTCGAAATATTCAAATGTAATTAGATAACATGTGATTAGATCTTTCCAACATTTGAATTTGTAAATTTTATTAGTTATTTAATTGACTTTGTTGTTTGGTATAATATTGCCTACAAGGTGTTTGATGAAATGTCTAAACCAAAGTTTCTTATATATGATTTAGTATCAAATCACATCTGATTGAGTATTGCATATAAGGTGTTTGATGAAATGTCTAAACCAAAGTTTGATAATACCTTTATGATTCTAAATCAAATTTGATTGTGTATAGATTTATTGATATAAACCCCATTTGCTTGTGTAAATGTATGAATAAAATCAAATTTGATTTTGTATAGTTTTTTGAAGCTGTATGTATACAATCAAATTTGATTGTGTATAGGTTTTTTAATATGGACTCCATTTGGTTTTTTAAATGTATGCATAAAATCAAATTTGATTTTCTATAGCTTTTTGACACAGTACGTATCAAATATGGGTAAAATCAAATATGATTTCGTATGGGTATTTCACAATGTATGCTTAAAATCATTTTTGATTTTAAATGGGTTTCTTGGTATGTAACTCATTTTGTTTTGTCTCAATGTGCTATACAAAATCATGCTTTTCCCCAATGTATGCGTAAAATCATTTTTGATTTTGAATAGTTGATTTTGAATAAATTTTCATACTTTATGAGTAAAATCAAAAATGATTTTGAATAAATTTCTTTTTATGGAAGCCATTTGGTTTGACTCAATGTGACATTTTCTTGACAATGTATGCGTAAAATCATATATGATTTTCTATAAGTTTTTCACACCGTATGCGTAAAATCAAAATTGATTTTAAATAGGTTTATTTGTATAGAACTCATTTGCCTTATCTCAATTTTATACGTAAAATCATATATGATTTTGAATAAATTTTTCACAATGTATTTTTAAAATCAATTTTGATTTTGAATAAGTTTATTTGTATGGAAGCCTATACAAAATCATATATGATTTTGAATGGGTTTAATGATATCGAACTCACTTTTTTTGTCTAGATGTATGAATAAAATCATATATGATTTTGTATAGCTTTTTCACACTCTATTCTTAAAATCATTTTTGATTTTAAATGGTTTTCTTTGTATGGAACTCATTTGGTTTTGTCTCAATGTGCTATAAAAAATCATATATGATTTTGTACAGGTTTTCCCCAATGTATGCGTAAAATCATTTTTGATTTTGAATAGTTGATTTTGTATATGTTTTTCACAATGTATGCGTAAAATCATTTTTGATTTTGAATAATTCATTATGTATGCGTAAAATCATTTTTGATTTTGTATATGTTTTTCACAATGTATGCGTAAAATCATTTTTGATTTTGAATAATTGAATAGTTCATTATGTATAGGATTTTCACACTGTATGAGTAAAATCAAATATGATTCTAGGCATAAGAACACAGGTAACTAAAACCTCAATACAAAATCAAATTTGATTGTACAAAACAAAGTTACAAAACACAAATCTATAGAATCTATATACAAAATCAAATATGATTTTACACATACAGTTACAAAAACAGAAATCTCTATAATCTCTATACATAATCAAATATGATTATGAACATAAAAGTACACGGCTAGCCCTACAAATTCAAACCCTAAACTAAAGCTTTATCACGGGGGCCTTCAAACCCTAAACTAAAGCTTAATTGCTAATCAAAATTGATTTCACATGTATAATGTTAAAAATCAATGCAAAATCATTTTTGATTTTATGCATACATTTTAGAAAAGTTGCATTCTAAAACCCTAAAATCTAAACCCTTGGGGGCTAAAAGCTAATCCGAAGGGGAAGTGTGATTACGGGGGCCTGCGGCCTGCGCTTTAGTTTAGGGTTTGAAGTCGTAAACTTCAAACCCTAAACTAAAGCTTTATCACGGGGGCCTTCGGCCCCGCGCTTTAGTTTAGGGTTTGAAGTCGTAGGGTTAGCCAGGCTAACCCTACGACTTCAAACCCTAAACTAAAGCTTAATTGCTAATCAAAATTGATTTCACATGTATAATGTTAAAAATCAATGCAAAATCATTTTTGATTTTATGCATACATTTTAGAAAAGTTGCATTCTAAAACCCTAAAATCTAAACCCTTGGGGGCTAAAAGCTAATCCGAAGGGGAAGTGTGATTACGGGGGCCTGCGGCCTGCGCTTTAGTTTAGGGTTTGAAGTCGTAAACTTCAAACCCTAAACTAAAGCTTTATCACGGGGGCCTTCGGCCCCGCGCTTTAGTTTAGGGTTTGAAGTCGTAGGGTTAGCCAGCTAACCCTACGACTTCAAACCCTAAACTAAAGCTTAATTGTTAATCAAAATTGATTTCACATGTATAATGTTAAAAATCAATGCAAAATCATTTTTGATTTTGCAATATAAGTGTCTTTTTAAGACTATGCTAAAATCAAAATTGATTTCACATGTATAATGTTAAAAATCAATGCAAAATCATTTTTGATTTTATGCATACATTTTAGAAAAGTTGCATTCTAAAACCCTAAAATCTAAACCCTTGGGGGCTAAAAGCTAATCCGAAGGGGAAGTGTGATTACGGGGGCCTGCGGCCTGCGCTTTAGTTTAGGGTTTGAAGTCGTACTTCAAACCCTAAACTAAAGCTTTATCACGGGGGCCTTCGGCCCCGCGCTTTAGTTTAGGGTTTGAAGTCGTAGGGTTAGCCAGGCTAACCCTACGACTTCAAACCCTAAACTAAAGCTTAATTGCTAATCAAAATTGATTTCACATGTATAATGTTAAAAATCAATGCAAAATCATTTTTGATTTTATGCATACATTTTAGAAAAGTTGCATTCTAAAACCCTAAAATCTAAACCCTTGGGGGCTAAAAGCTAATCCGAAGGGGAAGTGTGATTACGGGGGCCTGCGGCCTGCGCTTTAGTTTAGGGTTTGAAGTCGTAGGGTTAGCCTAACGGCTAACCCTATTGTCAAATTTGATTGTGTATAGGTTTTTTGATATGGACTCCATTTGGTTTTCTAAATGTATGCATAAAATCAAATTTGATTTTGTATAGCTTTTTGACACAGTACGTATCAAATATGGGTAAAATCAAATATGATTTCGTATGGGTATTTCACAATGTATGCTTAAAATCATTTTTGATTTTAAATGGGTTTCTTGGTATGTAACTCATTTTGTTTTGTCTCAATGTGCTTTAAAAATCAAAAATGATTTTGAATAAATTTCTTTTTATGGAAGCCATTTGGTTTGACTTAATGTGCTACACAAATCATATATGATTTTGTATAGCTTTTCCCCATTGTATGCGTAAAATCATTTTTGATTTTGAATAGGTTTTCATACTTTATGAGTAAAATCAAAAATGATTTTGAATAAATTTCTTTTTATGGAAGCCATTTGGTTTGACTTAATGTGCTACACAAATCATAAATGATTTTGTACATTTTCTTGACAATGTATGCGTAAAATCATATATGATTTTCTATAAGTTTTTCACACTGTATGCGTAAAATCAAAATTGATTTTAAATAGGTTTATTTGTATAGAACTCATTTGCCTTGTCTCAATTTTATACGTAAAATCATATATGATTTTGAATAAATTTTTCACAGTGTATTCTTAAAATCAATTTTGATTTTGAATAAGTTTATTTGTATGGAAGCCTATACAAAATCATATATGATTTTGAATGGGTTTAATGATACCGAACTCACTTTTTTTTGTCTAGATGTATCACACTCTATTCTTAAAATCATTTTTGATTTTAAATGGTTTTCTTTGTATGGAACTCATTTGTTTTGTCTCAATGTGTGCACAAAATCAAATTTGATTTTGTATAGGTTTTTGACACCGTATGCATAAAATCAAATTTGATGTTCCACGAGACTCAAATAACTACAAAAAGGTTATGCTATGCACAATCAAGTATGATTGGATGTATAATTAGCAAATACGTATATAATCAAATTTGATTTAGTACATACACTTTGGTTTAGACATTTCATCAAACACTTTGTGGGCAAAATTCTTTAAACAACAACAACCAACGATACAACTTCTTATCATATGAAAAAACAAAAATAATTGAAACTAACTACAAATCATGGATAAAAATGGTTTGATTATCTACTTTTTTATATAAAAAACATTAACTACATAAAATCTCACTATAATAATATCTAAAACATCATCATCCATTTGTTGTTGTTGTTAGTGATTTGAGGTGGAGATCCAGACAGGAGGGGGAGCGCGAGATGATGGTGGCAGTGGTGGTGGTGGTGGTTACCGTCGCCGGAGTTGATGAGAGAGAGAGAGGGAGAGAGAGAGAGAGAGAGAGAGGTGTGTGTGTGTGTGTGTGTGTGTGTGTGTGTGTGTGTGTTTGTGTTTGTCTGTGTTTCCATCAGGAGGAGGAAAGGGGAAAGGGAGTTTTTTTTATTAAGCAAATTTACATAAATGCCATAAGTTTAAATCCTAGCCATTGATTGAGTCCTAGTCATTGATTAAGATGATCAAATGGCTAGGATTTGGTCCTTGGGTTTCATGAAAAATTAAGGATTCAAATGAACATTTACCCTTATTAGTTAGTAGTTCCATATTTTCTTTGACGAATCTCTATGTATCTTTGTAAAATTCAATGGATTACTCATCAGCTTGCAACTTGCCACAATGGCACAATGCCACTTTTTTTTTTACTTTATGAGTATGAGGCCCAACAAAGTTAGCTGCTTTACTTGAAAAAAACAATTGGGCCCACTCGATTATCCAATAATACAACATTGCATTTGATCCCATGGAATAAGTTTAAACTTTAAAGAAACAAGCTGCCACCCTTTTCACATGTGCCGATGTGCGTTGAGTCTGATTTTTTTTTGACAAGTGAAGTTTACCTCAGACGCGTATGATGTGTGCTAATCGCACAACGAAAGTGTAACACCCTTCATTTAAAAATACGGGTTTCCAAAAATTTTTGCCGAACGGCGTTAAAATAAGCGGAAGAAACATTAAAAGTCCAAACCAATTAAAATCTGTTTGGTTTACTTATTCAATGGTGTTACTAATTGCATCATCAAAACAAGTTTAATAGAAACCCGTCGGTTGCCCAACACAAAACAACCGACTACATAATAATCCAACTCCAATAAGGACAAACATAAACAAATGTCTATAGAAGTTCAGCATCTATGGGTAGCTAAGGACTTCATCAAGCTATCTACCCATTCCTCGCTCATCTTCATCAACTACCTCAGCTACGCTAAACCTGAGGGAGCAACACATTTCAAAAGACAAGTGTTAGCTAACGAATTAGTTAAGTAAGATAACATTCTAGTTATAAAACAATTGTCCATTTCAAACATTATGGATTTAAACACTTCATTAAGGCACAACACATATCAAACACACAATACTTCATATTAGGATGAACCACCCTAAATGTGCCTATCCTGCTTTACTTCATTACACACATAACCACATAACTGCTTTCTACATTAACTGCTTTACTACATATTAACTGCGTCAATGTGCAACATAAGTTACACCCGACTAGATGACAACCATTCAGTTCAACATCAAACGTCGTTAAGGAATGGCAAGCCAATCCCCGAGTAATCCGTATGTACAAGACAAATGAGGGCGGGTCAGACCCCTCGTATTACTCAAACTGCATCAAAAAGACCATGTTGCAAGGAGCCACCCAAGCAACCTACGTCAACGCACTTAGCCGGGCAGGGGCAAGTACGGGTTAAGCTTAACACTTTACTGCATCAAAGTTTAACGAGCTCGACACTGCATTATTTAGTTTAGGGGACTTCATTACCTAAACAATTACTACGATTACTGTTTTTACGTTTTGGGCCCTTAAACATGCACGTGACATGGCAACTTAGCAAGTCTAGTGAACTAGATGAGCAAGCCATACAAACATGCACAACATCAATCAATAACAACATATACTGCATTTCATAATATCACAAGTTACTGCATATCATAACACTACATTATACTTCATACATAACACTACGTCCTATGTCATTTCATAACATGCACTACAATACATATCATGAGGGACTGCATTTCAGGTCTCAAAGGTCAACTACATAACCCATATTACCTCCCATGCCACCCATATGCCCATAAACAACATACGTTACCAATTGGGAAGTTATAATTATGAAACCATCGTTTGTTGAACCCTCAGCGTGTCAAAAGTAGTGTATCTTACCTCAAAGAAGTGCATGACAGTGAATAACCACGTTACCGTGCAAAGCAACTAGCCTCGTCTACCTAAAATTAGTAAACGATCATTAAACAACCTATTACCCACATTATTAAGGTCGTATCTTAGGCCTACACACCTACAAACATGACCCAAGATACGACATACGCATTGGAGGTTCAAAAGTTAAACTTCTTTCAAAACTGACACTGTTGCGCCGCAGCTTAAACCTCCAGTTGCGCCGCAACACTCTGTGTTGCGCCGCAACTTATCTTTCTGGAATTCAGTTGCGCCGCAACCCGACGCGATTCTGCACAACCTCAATCGATTGAACCCCAAACCAACACCAAATGACTCCAAATCAAATACCAGACCTTTATACATCAAAATCCTTCATTTTATGACCAATCAAATGCAATAAACTTCTCCATTAAACAACATATGATTTACATCATAAAAACAAACGTTATTACGACATCGATTGATCCTCCAATGACCTAAAACCACTTCTTAATGAACCATACAATTGAAAAGATAATAAATCCACATTACAATACCTTTTCTACCTGTAGATCACAATGAGGATGCAAAAGACTCGATCAAACACTCCTTAATCACACGTTTTGAAGAGTTCTTGACTTAGAAATTGCTAGGGGATCAAAGGGGTGGCTAGGGTTTGAGAGAATGATAATATTTCTGCAAATGATGGTCTAATGGCTCCCTCATTGACCCTAATCCCGTTTTTGACTTTCACCACATGTCAAATTTGGTCCCTAAGCTTCATTAAGTCCTATTTCTAGCCCAAAACACCTCTATGGACTATATACAACTTGATACACACTTTTAACACCTCAAAAGGCATTTTTACTACTTCATAACCACATTACTACGTCAATCAATAAGACATTTAAGTCTCACACGCATTCTACATTAACTACATATAAGCATTAAATCTAACATAGATTTAACGGACACCTTACGTTGACCTAACTACTCTAGTCAAACGTTAAATAAAAGTTTGGGATGTTACAAAAGGGTCCCGCACTAAGCGGATCTTAAATAGTCTTTCTCACCATACCACCTTCTTAATTGAAAAATACCGTCGAGGAGAACCTACCAAGGTTCGAACTCGAGACCTTGGAGTAAACTCCCCCGCATAGCAGGTTTAGTGAAACACCCCTGGCCACTTGGGTTTAACCCAGTGGTTCGTTGAGTCTGATTTTGTAACATCCCAAAACTTTTTGACGTTGACCGTTAACTTGTCGTTAATGACCGTTAGTTACTATGTGCTTTATATGTGCTTATGTGAATTAAATGATTAACGTGGGATATATGTTAAAGTGATTTAAAGTAATGAAGTTAAAGTTGATAATGATTAATGAAGTCATTTAGTGTTCCCAATAAGATATAAGAGTGGTTAAATGTTCCCGTATGCGTTAAACGAGCAATTAAGTGACGAAACGAGTTATAAGGAAGTGCGAGGGCCTAGATGTAAAGTTTTGAAAGTTGTTCCAGCATATATAGGGCATGGTGCACGACCCTAAGGCAGAAAAATCAGATCCAAATCCTAAGAAAGTCTCACACACAAAACCCTAGGCCTCTCCTTCAAGTTTAGAGCAATTTCGGGTCGATTCGGGAGTGATTTCGCACAGATTTCGATCGTTTAATCTTCCTTCCAGGTAAGATATGATTTATTGATCAATTTTTGAGTCATTTGAATGGTTTTTACCCAATCAATTCGGATCTTAAGGGTTAGGGTTGATTTGATTACGTTTCGTCATCGATTACTTGGGTTTACGGGTAATCTAATGTATTGTTATTGTATCCTCTTGTCCCTGGAACAAGTGATGTTAGAAATCCAAAAATAGTGATAAATTGTAATCTAGATTAGAGGAATTTCTTGTTGTTAATTCATAGATAAATGATTACTAAGGTTGAGGGGCTAATTGTGACAATTAGCATAATTGTATAATTAGACTATAAATAGCATTCATTTAAGAGTTTCATTTCAAGACCGTTTCATTTCAAGACCGTTTCATTTCAAGACCGTTTCATTTCAAGACCGTTTCATTTCAAGACCGTTTCATTTCAAGACCGTTTCATTTCAAGACCGTTTCATTTCAAGATCCGTTTCATTTCAAGACCGTTTCATTTCAAGACCGTTTCATTCCAAGATCGTCCCATTTCCTCTGAACTTAAGACGATCTTCAACCAAGATCGTCCCAGTTCCTTGAATCATTTCAATCCAAATTCATTTCAATTCAAGATAGTTTTATCCAAAATCATTTAGTTCAAAGTCATTTCATTTCAAGACCGTTTCATTTCAAGACCGTTTCATTTCAAGACCGTTTCATTTCAAGATCGTTTCAATTCAAGACCGTTTCATTTCAAGACCTTTCATTTCAAGACCGTTTCATTTCAAGACGTTTCATTTCAAGACCGTTTCATTTCAAGACCGTTTCATTTCAAGACCGTTTCATTTCAAGACCGTTTCATTTCAAGACCGTTTCATTTCAAGACCGTTTCATTTCAAGACCGTTTCATTTCAAGACCGTTTCATTTCAAGACCGTTTCATTTCAAGACGTTTCATTTCAAGATCTTTCATTTCTTCGAAACCTAAGACGACCTTCACCAAGATCGTTTCATTTCAAGACCGTTTCATTTCAAGACCGCTTCATTTCAAGACCGTTTCATTTCAAGACCGTTTCATTTCAAGACGTTTCATTCCAAGATCGTCCCATTTCCTCTGAACTTAAGACGATCTTCAACCAAGATCGTCCCAGTTCCTTGAATCATTTCAATCCAAATTCATTTCAATTCAAGATAGTTTTATCCAAAATCATTTAGTTCAAAGTCATTTCATTTCAAGACCGTTTCATTTCCTCTGAACTTAAGACGATCTTCAACCAAGATCGTCCCAGTTCCTTGAATCATTTCAATCCAAATTCATTTCAATTCAAGATAGTTTTATCCAAAATCATTTAGTTCAAAGTCATTTCATTTCAAGACCGTTTCATTTCAAGACCGTTTCATTTCAAGACCGTTTCATTTCAAGATCGTTTCAATTCAAGACCGTTTCATTTCAAGACCGTTTCATTTCAAGACCGTTTCATTTCAAGACCGTTTCATTTCAAGACGTTTCATTTCAAGACGTTTCATTTCAAGACCGTTTCATTTCAAGACCGTTTCATTTCAAGACCGTTTCATTTCAAGACCGTTTCATTTCAAGACCGTTTCATTTCAAGACCGTTTCATTTCAAGACCGTTTCATTTCAAGACCGTTTCATTTCAAGACCGTTTCATTTCAAGACCGTTTCATTTCAAGACCGTTTCATTTCAAGACCGTTTCATCTCAAGATCGTTTCATTTCCTCAAAACCTAAGACGATCTTCACCAAGATCGTTTCAATTTCAAGACTTAACCAAATTTCATCAAAATCCTAGAACGATCTCACCTAGGACGATCTCACCTAGGACGATCTTCCCAAGATCGTCTTAGTCTTTGAAAGCTCGTTTTTCATTCTTGTGCTATGTGACTTGTTGGACGATCCTCACAAGATCGTTCTAGACAAGAGTGTGTTGTGTAGTGTTTGTTTCTGGCTAATTAATCCGAAAGGATTGGTTTGGTCAACTCAAATACTTATAAGTTTTGAGAAAGAAAACAAGACGATCTTCACCAAGATCGTTTCATTTCCTCGAAACCTAAGACGATCTTCACCAAGATCGTTTCATTTCCTCGAAACCTAAGACGATCTTCACCAAGATCGTCCCAGTTCCTTGAATCATTTCAATCCAAATTCATTTCAATTCAAGATAGTTTTATCCAAAATCATTTAGTTCAAAGTCATTTCATTTCAAGACCGTTTCATTTCAAGATCGTTTCAATTTCAAGACTTAACCAAATTTCATCAAAATCCTAGAACGATCTCACCTAGGACGATCTCACCTAGGACGATCTTGCTCAAGACGATCTTACACAAGACGATCTCACCCAGGACGATCTTCTCAAGATCGTTTCATTTTCTGTTCTTAATTCAATCCAATCTTTCAAATCAAATCAATCTCAAATGGCTTCTCGTGAAGCATTGGCATTGGGTTCAGATACAAGACCTCCAGTTCTCTATCGTGGTTCCTATGGACTATGGAAGAAAAGATTTATGGACTATGTGGAAAGTCAAACAAATGGTCATATGATGAAAGATTCCATCCTTAATGGACTTGCCGTTCATCGCCATCCCACTACTGATGCAATAATTCTAACTCCTGATCTTTTGAATGCTGAACAAAAAGATCGAACAGCTGCAGATAACAGAGCTAGGTCATGCTTATACAAAGCTCTACCGGATGAAATCTATGGCTCTGTTGATTCTTATGATACGGCCAAGGAGATATGGGATGAGGTGGCTAAACAGATGGAAGGAGCTGACGTGACTTCGACGATAAGATTGACCAATATTTTGACTGAGTTTGACAACTTCGCGAAATTGCCTAATGAATCTCTTGAAGCTGTCTACTACAGATTCTGCAATGTCATAAATGAGCTGAGGAAGAACAATGTCAAGAAAACAGAGATTGAGCTAAACATCAAATTCATTAAAGCTCTTGGTCCAGAATGGGAAGATTTTGGAACACAGATCAAGCAACATCAAAATCTGACCAAGTTCACCATTCATACTCTTTATGAATCTTTCAAACTCAATGAAAACCAAGTCCTAAACAAAGCTTCATCAAACAAAATGCCAGAAGTTGTATCTTCTGATCCTTTGGCATTGATAGTTGAGAAGAAGATTTCTGAAGCTCTTAAGAGGCAAATGGTAGTTGTTTCTTCGTCTGATGAGGAGGGAGATGATCTGATGGCTACAAGAGATGGTGTTTCAGATGAACTATATCAAGCTCTTGCCGCGGTAACAAAGCATTTCAAGAGGAAATTTTACAAAGCGAGGCCAACAAACAACAATCTCCGCACTTCTTCTACAAGTGCATTTCCTAAGAAGGAACACTATCATCCAAGGAGTAATGAGCAAGGTGAAGCTAATGGATCAAGGTATGGTGAAAAGAAGGAAATTTATGAGAAACAAGTTGTTGAGAAGGGTAAGGCATCAGACAAAAAGTGCTACAATTGTGGTATTCCTGGACATTTTGCTGTTGATTGCAAACAACCTCGAAAGCGGAACTATGAGTATTACAAGCAGAAGATGCTGTTAGCCAAACAAGTCAAAGCAGGACATGCATTGCTAGCTGAAGATGACAAATGGCTGTTACTCACAGATGATGAAGATCAAGATCTCTCTGCTAATGTTTGCTATATGGCAAGGTTGGACAAGAACAAAGTCTTTGAAGAAGAAAGCACTGATGATGAATACCCAGATGATGAGGTAAATCTCGACTCTACTTTTTCTTTGATTAAGGACAAAGAGTCATGTAGATTAGCCCTATCAAATTTGATAACTCATATCAACTCTTTAGCCAACAAAAACAAAAAGTTGAAAAATAGTATTTCATTTTCTAAAAGTGAATTTTCAAAACTTCTGGAAGAACATTCCAAATTACTTTTTGAACATGATGCTATTAAACAAGATTTTCAAGCATACAAAGATGAGATGTTGGTCAAAGAATGTGAGTTGAATGTCTCTCCTGATTCTAAGTTATTACAAAAATGTCAAAATCTTGAAAAGACCATTCATGATCTTGAAAAGGCCAATCAAGATCTTGAAATTCAAAAGACCAATGAATGGCTTCGGGCAAATGCAAGACAAATGGATGTTGATATTCTTAATAAAAAGCTCCAAGAAGCTAAACCAAACAATGTTGAATTCGAAAGGAAGATTTCTGATTTAAATCATAATTGTTTTCTAAAAGGCATTGAGATTGAGAATCTTGAAAAACAAGTTGAAGAATTTAAAAAGAATATACTTTTCTATCAAGAAAAGTTATATAAAGTTGAACAAAATCCTCTCTTGAATTTCACTGCCTATTTCAACAAGTCAAAAATTGACAAAACAGAACTTCTTCTCGGGTTGGGATTTGAGAATATCACACCATTGCAAAAAGCCAAAGAGGAAATTAAACCCTTGTATGATGAAAAATTCCTACGACTTGGTATGATACAACAATTTATTCGTCCATTGGATGACGAATTTGAGACTGATGAAGTTGAGAGAATACCAAAACAAGAATTTTTGGTTAATTATGATGCAATAAATGATTCATACAAAACAAAAGAATCTTCAATTTTCAAATTGGAAGAAATTGAATCAAATTTTCAAAACCAAGAATCTGTCTGTACTCCACCTAAACCAACTAAAATGTATTTTCCAACCACATTTTTGGAAAAACAAATAGAAGGTTTACAACAAAAGGTAGAATCTCAACAAAAAGTTATTGATCATCTCAAGTCTCAAAGTCCGAATTCAGAGGATAAATGTATTGTTGTTGATACTAAGAAAGTTTGTGAGATTGCTTCTACTCAAACTGACCAAAGTGCTTTAGTAGACAATTCTACACAAACTACTTGTGATTCATCTACCAATACCTCTACTCAGACCTTGACTGATTCTCTTGGATGTACTTGTCAAAATACTGCTACATTTATAGCTGAGGATTATGTGCAATCTGATTTTTCTAATGAAGAACTTGCACATAGTTTAGTTTTGATATGGTACTTCTATAGGTTTTTCACATGCAACAATGTTGATGAGTTAGTTGTTCACCCTAAGCCTAGTGCTAGTATAGGTGTTGATACTTCTACTCAATTTTTTTGTGAAACCAAAGATGTGTCAGTTCAAGTTGACCTAATTTCCGAGACTAACCATGATGTGAAGTTGGACACCAAGATTCCTGATTTTTCAAAATTTTCAACTAAATCTGAAATTAATCAATCTCCATTGAAATTTTCTTTTTCAAAAGATTTCACGAAAGATGATTTTGATAAATTCATGGAGGGAGAATATGTTTTTGATTCAGAAACTGAGAAAAAGATTGAATCTACCAAAATCAAAGTGAAAACAAAAGTGGAATCTCAAAAACCATTGTCCAAAGCTCCAACTTCATATTACTCAAAGAAACGAGTTAAGACCAAACTCGTCAAGACTGAACCAAAGACCATTAAGGTAGAAACCTTTGTTGCTACCCCTGTGAAACATGTCAAAAAGGAACAAGCTGAGACTCCACACAGGACAAAGTACACCAAAGTGATACTTCCGAAAGACTATCCTAATGCTTCTCAATCTAGCTCTCAATCTAGTAATCTAGTTCTATACCTAAGGTGTCTAAGTCTAGCACAGTTTCGCTAACTAAGGATGCATCAAATGGTACAACTAGATATAGGGATAGATATGGATGGTTTTCTCATGATAAACCAAAGAAGCAAGAAGTTCCTCACCTCCAAAAGATTCCAAAAAGATGAAAGTGTTTAAAACTCCTAGTTCTAATTTTCTTAATTTCAATTCAATAGGTGGAAAGAGTATAACTAGTGGTGCTAAATGGGTTGCTAAGACATTAGTACCTAAGATCACTAGTAATCAAAAGGATGTTGAGAAAAAGAAGAAAACAAAGAGGAGAAAGCATGTAAATAGGAGGAAGGGTGTTCATGTTAGTAAAAACAATTTTTCTTTGTTAAATAATGTTGAAAATGCCAAGGCAAGGCCTTGTGAGCTTGTAAACAATCTTAATTCCCGTACTTGTGTGACTGATGTTGATGCTCGTAGACATGTTACTTTTAATTCTCATGTGAATGTTCGTACTTTTTATTCAAATGTGTTTGTTGATAATGTGCTTGTCAATGCTTATGTTGATTCAAAAACATGTTTGAATGCGATTCCTAAGTTATATACCCTGCCTGTTTTAACTAACCATAAAGGACCCGTCTTCAAGTGGGTACCTAAAAACGGTTAAATTTCCTTGATTGTAGGAAATAACCATCTGTGTTTGGATACTCGATTCCGGGTGTTCGAAGCACATGACAGGAAATAAATCTTTGCTCAAGAATTTTGTTGAAAGATTCATGGAACAGTTCGCTTTGGAAACAACAATTTCGCTCCTATCTTAGGTTATGGAGACATTGAACGAAATGGAATAATCATCAAGAAAGTTCACTATGTTGAAGGATTAAGTCACAACTTGTTCAGTGTTGGACAATTCTGTGATAACAATCTTCAAGTTCTGTTTCGAAAATCTCTTTGCAAAGTCCAAACTCTAGATGGAGTTGATATTCTTTGTGGTGATCGTGATGATAATCTTTTTACCGTTAATCTCGATAATAACCAACCAACCGACAATATTTGTCTCATTTCAAAGGCTACTTCAAAGAATTCTTGGTTATGGCATAGAAGGCTTTCTCATCTGAATTTTCAAGCCATCAATACTTTGGTCAACAAGCATCTTGTTGAAGGCTTACCTGACTATAAGTATGAAAGTGAGCATGTTTGTCCTTCTTGTGCTGTTGGGAAGATTAAGAGAACTTCTCATAAACCAAAGAAATCTCCAAATTCTGTAGCACCTCTTCATTTGCTTCACATGGATCTTTGTGGGCCGATGAAAGTACAAAGCCGAAATGGGAAGAAATACATCTTGGTTATTGTTGATGATTATTCAAGATATACTTGGGTCAAGTTTCTTGCATCCAAAGATGAAACAACTCAGATATTGATAGATTTCATCACTAATACTCAAGTAAATCTTCAACTTCCAGTTCGTTACATCCGTTCGGATAACGGAACTGAGTTCAAGAATGCTGTTTTTGATGAATTCTGCAATCCAAAGGTATAACTCATCAATTCTCAGCAGTTCGCACCCCACAACAAAACGGTGTTGTTGAAAGGAGAAATCGATCGCTGGTAGAAGCAGCAAGGACAATGCTTGCTTATCCCAAATTACCATCCAATATGTGGGCTGAAGCTGTTGACACTGCTTGTCACACTCAGAATCGGTCCATTATCAATCAGCGTTTCGAAAAAACTCCTTATGAGGTTGTTAATAAACGCAAACCCAATATCAACTACTTTCACATATTTGGGTGTGTTTGTTACACTTGAATGATCGGGAGAATCTTGGAAAATTCGAGAAGAAAGGTGATGAAGGATATTTTGTTGGTTATTCCAAAACATCAATTGCCTACCGAATCTATAATCGTCGAACAAACACAATTCAAGAAACAATGAATGTTTGGTTTGATGAGATGTCAGGCATGATTTTTGAGCAAGAAAGTTTGCTACCAACAAGTAATGATCCAAGTGCTTCAAGTACTTCTACAAGGAATTTTACCTTAGCTTCAAAATTCAAGAAGTTTCCAACTCCAACAAGTGATGAATTAGATATTCTTTTTGAAGAATTCTATAATTCAAAACTGATTCATGATCAAGAACCTCATGTCATCGTTGAACCAAGTCAAAACAATGAACCTCTTCATAACAACGATCCAGTTCCTGACAGCATTCATGAATCATCATCAAGTTCTTCAGAGCAAGGAATCTCTACAATAGATTCTTGTCCACCATTTTCTCAAGTGAATGTTCAAGAACAACCTTCTCGATTAACTCAGACAACAAATCCATTGAACACTCCAAATGTGTATGTACCACTTGACTTTGATCATCCAGCTTATGAGGAAAGAGTTATACCAAGTTATGATTCCATCTCTCAACAAAACTCAAGCTTTAATGATGGTGATGTTGATCTTCAACAACAAGATCCTCTTCCTCATGCTCACAAGTGGACACGTATGCAAAAATACCATCCTACTGATCAAATAATTGGAGATCCACAAGCAGGAGTAACTACTCGTACTTCAGTAAATGAGTGTCTTGTTGCACTTTCTCTTAGCAACATCGAACCCAAAACCGTATCTGAAGCTCTTCGTGATCCAGAGTGGGTTAAGGCAATGCAAGATGAACTCGCACAATTTGAAAGACTGAAGGTATGGAGATTAGTTCCAAATCCTAGAAAAGATGATCCAATAGGAACAAAGTGGATATTCAAAAACAAAAGGATGAGAATGGAGTGGTAGTAAGGAATAAAGCTCGACTTGTTGCAAAGGGTTATTGCCAACAACCTGGTGTTGACTTCGACGAAACTTTTGCTCCAGTAGCAAGAATGGAGGCCATTCGGATATTCTTAGCTTATGCCGCATTCAGAAACTTTACTGTGTTTCAAATGGATGTGAAGACTGCTTTCTTGAATGGTGATCTCAAAGAAGAAGTTTACGTTGATCAACCAGAAGGTTTTGTTGATCCTCAAAGGCCAAACCATGTCTACAGGTTAGACAAGGCTCTTTACGGTCTTAAGCAAGCACCCCAAGCATGGTATGATTCTTTAACTACTTTCTTACTAAGAGGTGGCTTTACCAAAGGCACAATTGACCCTACCTTGTTCATTCGCAAACAAGGTAAGCATGTTCTACTTGTTCAAATATATGTTGATGACATTATATTTGGGTCGACCAGTCAAACATTTAGCCGAAACTTTTCATCTCTTATGGTTAATCATTTTGAAATGAGCATGATTGGGGAAATGAATTACTTTTTGGGTCTTCAAATCAAACAATTACCAACTGGTATTTTTATATCACAAGGTAAATACATATATGACATGTTGAAAAAGTTTGATATGACTTCCTGTTCTTTAATTTCTACCCCAATGGCTGCTCGAACAAACATAAATGCTGATACAAATGGGAAACCATTTGACCAAAAGAGATATCGAAGTATGATTGGTTCGTTGTTGTACCTAACAGCATCTCGCCCAGATATAATGTTTGCAACATGTATGTGTGCTAGATATCAAGCTGCTCCAACTAATTTACATTATCAAGCTGTGAAACGAATCTTTCGTTATCTGAAGGGTACACCCGATTTAGGTCTCTGGTATCCAAGGGATACTGGATTCAATCTAACTGCATACTCAGATGCAGATCATGCTGGTTGTAAACTTGATTGCAAGAGCACTTCCGGTACTCTACAATTTTTAGGTGATAAAATTGTGAGTTGGTCATCCAAGAAACATAATTGTGTATCACTATCAACGGCTGAAGCTGAATATGTAGCAGCGGCTAGTTGTTGTGCTCAAGTTTTATGGATGAAGACACAACTAACTGATTATGGTCTGAAATATGATCATATCCCTATCTATTGTGATTCTCAGAGTGCCATTGCCATTGCAGTCAACTCAGTAAACCACTATCGATCAAAGCATATTGATGTTAGATATCATTTTCTCAAAGATCATATTGAGAAAGGTGACATCGAGCTCTATTTTGTGGGTACTGACTTTCAACTTGCAGATTTGTTCACAAAACCATTGGATGAAAAGAGGTTTAACTTTCTCATCTCCATGCTTGGTATGTTAAATCTTAAACCTTAAACTCTTTTTCCATTTGAAGGAATTCTTGACACATTCCAGAAAATCAAATACAAAATTACAAATTTTCAAAATAAACAAAAAGATTTTTATTTTCAGTGGCTTGCATATACTATGTATACAACCCGTTCTTAAATGATATATTTATTGGTAGAGTGTTTTTACATTCTAAGCTTTTGTTATTATACATATAAATTGATATAAGATAACATGGAATCGAACGCCTTTGTGTACTTCCAAGTGGTCTTATATAAGATTTTACTACTTTTGATCTCACAAAACCAATTTTTGCTCCACCTTTCTATGGAAAACTTTTTGATCTATTCTTGCATAGATTAAGGAGGAGTTTGTGATTTCAAACACTTTCAAAACTTCAAATGTGTGCCAAATTTTTTTCCACACATTTGATGTTTTTCCAATGATTTTTAATCAAATGGAGTTCGGTGATTAGTTTGCACATGAGTGATAAGTATTTCTCAAAATTTACTCCATGAATTTCATCATCGCCGATGAATTCTAACCCCGGAGTATTCACTTCTTTCATTAGATAGTGAGGGTATTTTGAGTGATGTTGTTTTCGTGCAAATAGGATGGAGGGAGTAAAGTTGAAAAGTGAGAGGGTAAGGTGATATGATGTGAGAAAGGGCTAAAAGAAACAAAAGCCCTCCCCAAAATTCTCAAAAAGCCGGGTAAACACGTTCCTATCAGATTTCATTTGTTGAAATATCGATATTGAAGAAGTCTTCATGGACCCAGTGAAGCAATGCACATCTTTTCCTAACCACTCAAGTGTTTCTTAACAAATACTTGTTTCATTTCTCACGGAGATTTTTCACATTTCTATTGACTCTTCATTTGGAAGATGTTGATATTGAAAAAGGGCGACATTCTGCTCCAGTCCCCGACTTCATTTCGCTCACGATGTGTCTAGAGCTATCTGGTTTGGTCATTAATTTGATCATCATTCATTTTTTTTGAACACATTCGAGTCATATCTTTGTGATCATATTGCTTATCTTTGTGATAAAGCCGGAACATTCGTAGTGATATCTTAATTGATATTACACGATGATCGAATGGAAATCCTACCAATGCTAACATCTTTTCCAACGTTGAACGTAGGTCTCATAATTACATTTATGTGATTATTGAGTTAACAATAAGTCTAAGTGACCTCGGTTTTCCCTAAAAAGTCTTTAAGGATAAAATTGTGGTTATCAAATGCTTCGGTAGTGTTAACCATGATTTATATTCTTTGAAGCAATCTCGTGGTTGCAAAGCAGCAGATCGAACTATGTTAGAGAGTTGTTTAGTGCATATCTCGATGATACATAGTAAATCCGACAAATGTTATACATCTTAATCGGTCATTTCATTAATCCTTTCGATTTTTGAACATGCTAACGGATCATTCTTATCCGGTATCATTTCTCTTCACACAAACACAGAAAACACCAACACCATAATATAACGTTTGTCCCAACAACTTCAATCTTACGTTTTAGTCACTCCTAGGATCTATTGGGTAGGACTAATGGTTTGGGTTGTTGTTTTGATGGTTGACATTTCTTCATAAGATTATGTTTTTCTTTTTGCCTTTTAATCAATCAAATTTGTACATAATGACATTGGTTCCCAATTTTGTCATTATGAGGGGGAGAAAATATTATGATTGATTTACTGATTGATAAGGAAACAAGGAGAATAGTTTGTAGTTGGTTGTTTTCAATCGGTTTTTAGGCTTATCAAAGTTCTAGGCTTATCAAAGTTTGTGTATAGGGGGAGAAAATTATTCATGATGTGACAATAGTTTCAGATTTTCACTAGACTTTAGTTGGTTGAGATTTTGATTTTAAAAAAGGGGAATCTGAATTGACGTCAAAGATAAGAATGAAACCAAAGATGAAAAGATTTTCACTCAAGATGCTTCAAAAGTCCAAAGATGCTCCAAAAATATTTATACTCATGGATTGAGGGGGAGCATATTTACTTCATAAGAATTTCATTCAAACTTCATTCAATTGCTTACTCTCCAAAGTGTTCGAATTGATATGACAAAGATCAAAGCTTCAAAAAGGATCAGAGATTGGTTAGAAGATTCAAGTCAAAGAAGTAAAAGCTTTAACAGAGTCTTCATCAAACACACTTCATTCAAGATCTTCAAGTTATACAACAACATTTTGTTCAAGAAACTCCAATGCATACATAAAGGGGGAGAGTTCATATTCATGATACTTCATTCCAAGAAGATGAAATTCATTCAAGAATTAAAACTGAAGAATCGAAAAGTTGAATTTCACTCAAGAATCGAAGATTGAAACATTCGAAACCAAGATTCATACCTTCCGCATTTCAAAAGACAACTCTGATTCATGATTCAACAATTCTCGAAGATTCAAGTCACACACATTTGTTCGACTTCATTATTCTCTTTATTCAAGACTCATACGCATTCATCATTCTCTGTTCTAAAAGAACATTGAGAATCCTCACATGATTTAACTTCAAGAAGTCCAAGACCAAAACCAAGACTGAATCAAGTTCTCCAAAGACAAAAGAGAAAGCTTTGAAGACTTGTTTCAACACACCAATTGTCTTCACCACCGGGCTCATCAAATTCATTCCTACAAGACAATATAACACGTACTTCATTACAATGTATCACTAAGGGGGAGAATGTTTGAAATCCAAAAATAGTGATAAATTGTAATCTAGATTAGAGGAATTTCTTGTTGTTAATTCATAGATAAATGATTACTAAGGTTGAGGGGCTAATTGTGACAATTAGCATAATTGTATAATTAGACTATAAATAGCCCTCTCATACCTTAGAGATCATAACTTACACATAACCTTTGTATAACTTTTCCATAACTTTTAATACCAGTAACACACACACATTTTTACATACGATTCTCTCTCAAAACACACACAAACACTAAGAACATACACTATCCAAACCGCCATTGATGAATTGAATTCAGTGATAGAAATCGTGTTATAACAAGTGATCTTGTGAAATCATCATATGAGTCATATTTTGGGTGCATATGAGATTCATAGCTCGTGGTGGTTGCTATGGTTATTTGATGGTCGACATAGTTTGAAAAACAAAGGGTTTACTAGATCTGAAAATCTAGTAATATTGCAAAAACCATATCTCTTTCAATTAAAAGAGTTACAAGATGAATCTTATATTTTTGAAAAGGTGTACGTGTCCTCTTGAATCTATATGAATAAAGTTTCTGGTGATTTTGCCCATAGATAGGCAAAAAGTGTCGATTTCCAAAAGTGGTCGAATTTTGGACGAGTTCTGCTGTCCTATCTTGTAAACGTCATAAATAATTCATTATAGAACTTCAAGAGTCAAACTTTATATTTCTGGAAATGTCTTTGGATTACCTACATTTCTTAAGAACTAAGTTTTGACTCATTTGGTCGTCTTGAGGTCAAAAAGTCGCCTGCAAGTGAAGGGTGCGAGTCTGGAAGTTGATATCGACGAGACCACCCATGGGCTTGGCGATATCAGCCGGCAGAAGGGTTCTAAGCGTGTTTAAGTGTCTAGTTGACTTATATTTCCATCCTTCTTGTATCATAGGTTGTCGGGAACACTTGTCAAGCACGGTAAACACATTTGTGATTGTTGAGTACTCCATTGAGGTAAGATACATGTCTTTTATCATGCTGGAGGCACAACAAAAGTAGTTTTCTTTAATTAACCTCTTAACTGGATTATCTTATGTGTGTGGGGTTTTCCGGGTTATGAGGGAGGTTATGTGGGAATGTATGTATGATGAAGTGGCTTATTATGATATGATGACGTTTAAAGTAAAGTGGTTATATGCATATGTAGTATGTTGATTATAATTATGCTGTCATGAAATGATTGTGATATGTGTTGTGATAATGATAATGTCAATGATGTGCTTTGATAATTGTTATGTGATGGCTTATGTGTGGGGTTTAAGTGTGAAATATCTAGTTCACTAGATACACGTAGGAATTGCTATGAGTTGTGCATGTTAGTGGGATTAAACGTTAAAGTAGATGTGGGACTAGTTAGGTAATGTGTATACCTAATGTTAAAGTAAAATGTGAGATGTGGAAAACCGTTCTATCCCTAGTGTTAGTGCGTAAAAAGTAAGAAAGATATAAATACGTGGCAAATGCTATAGCTAAATATGTGAGATTGATGTGGGAAGTGTTAAGCTTAACCCGTGCTAGTTGTAAAGCTAGTGCGTACGTGGTCGCTTGAGTGGCTCCTTGCGGCATAGTTACGTGGGACTAGTATTTCCGGGTGGAGTGACTAACCACCAATGTTAAAAGCATAACGGGATACTATGGAAATGACAATGCCTTTCCTGAAAGTTAAGACGTGGGAAATCGTGCTAGTTGTAATGCTAGTGCGTAAGACGTGGGAAATCGTGCTAGTTGTAATGCTAGTGCGTAAGACGTGGGAAATCGTGCTAGTTGTAAAGCTAGTGCGTAATATGTAAGTTGTAAGAATATGTTGATAAAGATGTAAGACGTGAGAATAAGTTGATTAAGATAATTATAAGAATATGTGGGAAAGATGTACATGTAATTTAAGATGTGAGATTACAATGTGACATGAGATTTAATAAGATATATTGAGACGTGTGATAAGAACGATGGATAGGCACAATTAGGAGTAAATACTCTACATGTGCTAATACAAATATGTGTGATATGTTTATGTGTGATATGTAATGACGTGAGATGAAGTTAGAGTTGTATGTATATGTTGATATGTTATAAAATGTGTTGGGATGTGGGAATAAGTATAGATGGGATTATCTTACGATGTTTGTGAATGATATGTAATGTGATCATGTTTTGATATATAAAATACGAAGAAGTTTTATGAAAGTAAAATGAAGAACGTTTAATTAAATGTGTGTATCTTACTTAGCTAATTTATTAGCTAACACTTGCTTTTATGAAAATGTTGTGTCCTTCAGGATAAGCAGACTTGAGCTAGAGAAAGGTTTAGCTCGTGAGATGGGTAGATGCAATAAATAGCATAGATTGTTGAATGCTTAGACTTCCCATAGCCTATGTTTCGGCTACATTGTCTACGTTTATGATACATGTAATAATGAATGGCATTTATGTTGGTGCCAAGACTTGGATTTCATTTATATTGTTTTGATGATGCACTTTAGTAACACCATTTTATGAAAGGTACCATCCGTTACGGATGAGACAGTTTTAAGTGATCCTTTTCCGCTACGTTTTAAACGCCGTTTGGCAAAAGTTTTTTGAAATCCAGGTTTTGAAATGACGAGTGTTACAAGTTGGTATCAGAGAAATGGTTTAAGTTAACCAAAGACCGACCAAAAGCCATAGGTTTTGGACTTAAACCGATAAGGACTCTATAGGCTTAAGTAGTAATGCTTTAGCTTTATGATGAAATGCCTTTAGGACGGGTTGGGATGAGTGTGAGAATAGGATTAAGGCTTAATATGTTTTTGTTGTTGTTATGTAAGATTATGTAGGTTTGCCTTATTCCTTCACTTTTCTCGCTTCCTCCGTCGATAAATGTACTTGTTGCTACGATAGACGATCTCCTAAGGTAATGTGTAAATTCCCCGGTCAGAATTTGAAAAATATGTACAAGTGATTTATGCGCGATGTGTGGTCAATGAATTTTTCCATTACACCTTAGTATGTTATATATGATAAGAGTTGGGCTTGAAGCTGAAGTGTCATGTGAGATGGAATTCACTGAATTGACTCCAACCCACCGGTTAGAGACAAGGACCATAAAGGACAAGAGATATGAGATTTCATGTATGTAAAGGAAGTTGTAGAGGTTCGCTATGAGAAAGTGGATGCAAAAGTTGAAGAAAAGAATTTTGCATTCAAAAGGATGAATGAGGAAGTCTCGATTTCGGGTAAGAAGTTTAAGGGTAATTAAAAGTTGAATGGTTGGAGTTCTGGTTGCAAGTCGGCTTATGTTGTTCCATGTGTGGACAAAAACTCGGAGATGTAATAAGTGTGTGTGATGATTCTATTACTAAGTTTGTAGGGCACTTGGTTCCTAATGAAGAAGATAAGGTTCATGCATATGTGGATGGTATTTCGGCTAGCTATCAAGGAATCAAAGAAGTTGGATGATGATTATAAGTCCGAGAAGGTAGTTGCGAAGACTGTTGATGACAAGAAGAGTGGATTCAAGAGAAGGTTGGATGAGTCGTCAGATTCGGGAGAGAAGTTTAAGAATGGTTCGACTTATGAGGGCGAAGATCATGTAAAGTGAGACAATGGTGTTCAGTTTGTAGAGCTCATCATAGTGGACCATGTTCGGAGAAAACTAAAAGATGTGATAGGTGTGGTAAGCAGAGACATGTTGCTTCTAGTTGCAGGGATAAAATTCGATGATACAAGTGTGGTGAGACGGGGCATTTGATTGTTGATTGTCCCCAAAGGAATGATGATGCGAAGAAGGATGACACTCAAAAAGCCAAAGCCCGGGCCTATCAAATGATTACCGTGGAGGACGAGCTTGATGACGAGGCACCTAACCAAGTAATTCCTTAGTAGATTAATCGATGATACTTATGTTTATATGTGTATGAGAAATGTGTGTTTATTATGTGTTTGTAGTTAGTATAATTATGCATGATGGATTGTGAAGGAAATGTTGGACATTATGATGTGTGAATATAGTTAAAGGTACACGTGTGAGGAATGATATAGTTAGAATTATGGTCTGGAACATAATTGTAAATATATCATGATGCGGGCGTGTTCATTTGACGGTATTCACATTGATTAATGTAAGACATGAAAGAAAGGAGATGAAAAGGAAATGGTTGGAAATGTGGTTGAATTTTAAGTGGTAAATGTGGTAAAACGTTGACTATACGTGTGTGGGAAGTAGTGAGAAGAGAAATGAGGTGTTGATATCATGAGATGATTATGAGGACAGAATCCTATTAAGGAGGGGAGAATTGTAACATCCCAAAATTTTTTGACGTTGACCGTTAACTTGTCGTTAATGACCGTTAGTTACTATGTGCTTTATATGTGCTTATGTGAATTAAATGATTAACGTGGGATATATGTTAAAGTGATTTAAAGTAATGAAATTAAAGTTGATAATGATTAATGAAGTCATTTAGTGTTCCCAATAAGATATAAGAGTGGTTAAATGTTCCCGTATGCGTTAAACGAGCAATTAAGTGACGAAACGAGTTATAAGGAAGTGCGAGGGCCTAGATGTAAAGTTTTGAAAGTTGTTCCATCATATATAGGGCATGGTGCACGACCCTAAGGCAGAAAAATCAGATCCAAACCCTAAGAAAGTCTCACACACAAAACCCTAGGCCTCTCCTTCAAGTTTAGAGCAATTTCGGGTCGATTCGGGAGTGATTTCACATAGATTTCGATTCGTTTAATCTTCCTTCCAGGTAAGATATGATTTATTGATCAATTTTTGAGTCATTTGAATGGTTTTTACCCAATCAATTCGGATCTTAAGGGTTAGGGTTGATTTGATTACGTTTCGTCATCGATTACTTGGGTTTACGGGTAATCTAATGTATTGTTATTGTATCCTGTTGTCCCTGGAACAAGTGATCTTGTGAAATCATCATATGAGTTATATTTTGGGTGCATATGAGATCCATAGCTCGTGGTGGTTGCTATGGTTATTTGATGGTCGAAATAGTTTGAAAAACAAAGGGTTTACTAGATCTGAAAATCTAGTAATATTGCAAAAATCATATCTCTTTCAATTAAAAGAGTTACGAGATGAATCTTATATTTTTGAAAAGGTCTACGTGTCCTCTTGAATCGATATGAATAAAGTTTCTGGTGATTTTGCCCATAGATAGGCGAAAAGTGTCGATTTCCAAAAGTGGTCGAATTTCGGACGAGTTCTGCTGGCCTATCTTGTAAACGTCATAAATAATTCATTATAGAACTTCAAGAGTCAAACTTTATATTTCTGGAAAGGTCTTTGGATTACCTACATTTCTTAAGAACTAAGTTTTGACTCATTTGGTCATCTTGAGGTCTAAAAGTCGCCTGCAAGTGAAGGGTGCGAGTCTGGAAGTTGATATCGACGAGACCACCCATGGGCTCGACGATATCAGCCGGCAGAAGGGTTCTAAGCGCGTTTAAGTGTCTAGTTGACTTATATTTCCATCCTTCTTGTATCATAGGTTGTCGGGAACACTTGTCAAGCACGGTAAACACATTTGTGATTGTTGAGTACTCCATTGAGGTAAGATACATGTCTTTTATCACGCTGGAGGCACAACAAAAGTAGTTTTCTTTAATTAACCTCTTAACTGGATTATCTTATGTGTGTGGGTTTTTCCGGGTTATGAGGGAGGTTATGTGGGAATGTATGTATGATGAAGTGGCTTATTATGATATGATGACGGTTAAAGTAAAGTGGTTATATGCATATGTAGTATGTTGATTATAATTATGCTGCCATGAAATAATTATGATATGTGTTGTGATAATGATAATGTCAATGATGTGCTTTGATAATTGTTATGTGATGGCTTATGTGTGGGGTTTAAGTGTGAAATATGTAGTTCACTAGATACACGTAGGAATTGCTATGAGTTGTGCACGTTAGTGGGATTAAACGTTAAAGTAGATGTGGGACTAGTTAGGTAATGTGTATACCTAATGTTAAAGTAAAATGTGAGATGTGGGAAACTGTTCTAGCCTTAGTGTTAGTGCGTAAAAAGTAAGAAAGATATAAATACATGGGAAATGCTATAGCTAAATATGTGAGATTGATGTGGGATGTGTTAAGCTTAACCCGTGCTAGTTGTAAAGCTAGTGCGCACGTGGTCGCTTGAGTGGCTCCTTGCGGCATAGTTACGTGGGACTAGTATTTCCGGGTGGAGTGACTAACCACCAATGTTAAAAGCATAACGGGATACTATGGAAATGACATTGCCTTTTCTGAAAGTTAAGACGTGGGAAATCGTGC
>CM067173.1:56405989-56409044 GCA_034093135.1 Erigeron breviscapus
CATTAAGCTTGAGAGATGATATTTGTACCACCATTTTTAATAAGAGAAAATAACCTCAATACCCAACTTTTTTTTTAAAATATTTCAGTTTACCCAACTTTTTTTGGTTTATCACAAAATACCCACAAAAATCGCAATAATTTTCGAAAATCGCAATGAGATTGTTAAATTCGCAATGAGATTCCCAAAATCGCAATGAGATTATACAAAATCGCAATGAGATTCTCAAAATCGCATAAAGATTTAACAAAATCGCATAAAGATTTAACATAATCGCATAAAGATTTTATAAATCTCGTAAAGATTTTGTAAGATCTGAAGTTCTTTATGCGATTCTGATAATCTTTATGCGATTCTAAGTTCTTTATGCGCTTTTTAAAATCTTTATGCGATTATCATGTTCTTTATGCGATTATCAGGTTCTTTACGCGATTATGAAGTTCTTTATGCGATTTTGTAAATCTTTATGCGATTTTACATGTTCTTTATGCGATTTTGATATCTTTATGCGATTTTATCCATTCAGGATAAGATTTTGTGCAAGATTTTATGACAATTTAAGTACGTAAAGTTACAAAAACTTCCCAGTACATCATATGAATCCTATCCTTTCTAACTAAATAATTAGTTCAAAATTTTCAATATTTCTCCCAATTTTTGAGTGTACAGTTAATTAAAGGTATGTTTTTATTAACTTAATAGTAATTATTTGTTATTGAGTTTCATGATATAATGAAATCGTCCACTGTTGAGAGTGTTTGGGTAAATTTGTGTTTTGGGGGATCATGGGAGAATGTTAATGGTTGTTTACAGTATATACCATTATCTATGAATGTTTCACTAAAACTATCATTTAAAAAGTTAACTTATAAAGGTTTAATGTTACGTGTTGCAAAAAAGTTCAGTTTGGAGCCTCAAAGCGGGTTTAGGCTATCTTATTTGAAAGAAGGCAAAGTCTATTTATTAAACGACGATGAAGATGTTGATGGTTTCATGGCTTATATTAATGTTTCAAGAGATCTTGCTACATTGTATGTTGTTGCACCTAAAAGTAGTGAATTCGGGTCAGGAACCGGAAGTAATCAAATTAGTTCTTCAACCGCCGTTTATGGAGATCACAATGTACAACAAAATACCTATTATCAGCATCAAAATTTCATGATTCCACCACATTTTCAAACACATACAACTTATTTTAGTATCCAACCTCTTCAATATTTCCAACAATCTCAAAATCCACAATTCTTCCTTGATAATCCAAATTTCAATCAAATTACAGACCCAAATTCAGGTTTTCGAATAGAAGACTTAGATGATGATGATGAGCCAACCGAAAAAAATGTGAGTTTGGTTTTGATCTTAGTGAATACGCTGATCTTGATGATAACTCAGATCAAGTTTGGGGTAAAAGTAAAGCAGAAGAAACAATGCCAACTTACAACAATCTTGAAGAATATGAAGATATGGATGATGGAACAACGGGTAAAAATGATCTTCATTTTGATGGTTTTGATCTTAGTCAATACTCGGATCTCGAAGATAATTATGATAAGACTATGCCTGTTGATGTTGTTAGTGAAGAGGAAGATATGATGGTGAAAGAGACAGTTGAACACCCATTCTATAATTCGTATAACTATGAAGAAGAACAAGAACAAGAAGAAGAAGAAGAAGAAGAAGAAGAAAAAGAGAAAAAGAGAAAAAGAAAGTTGGGATTGTTCAGAAAGAGCCACGGGATTATAAATGGAATATGCCAGAATTACTTCCAATACTCGAAGAAGAGTTAGTACGAATACCTATTGATTGTTAAACAAAATTTATTCGTATCAAGAAAGATGATTGTTTTGATACAAAGGAAGATTTGAAGATAGCTTTGTATAAGAAACATATTAATTGATATAACAAACTAAAACAAACAATTAACATAGTTAGAAATTATTTCTTACCCAATCCTTGAGATAGCCATTGCTTTCAACCCTTAATAAAATACCCCACCATGGCTGATCAAGAAGCAAATATGTTTCTTTGATTCGGCATAGATCCACATAGCACCCCTGGCCCCGCTCATGGAGATAAAAATCAATTGTAGTCGTAGCCCAAGCGGAATTATCCTTAATTGTGACCGGAAGTTTGCCCTTAAGATTGGCAGGAATGGTACTGGTAGGTAACTTATATGAAAGCCATATTGGGTCCATCATACTATTCACCATCGGTGGTTTCTCTTTGAGTTTTTTTTTTGCTTCTGGGGTTGTAGAGGCATGCTAACAAGAGCTTGTACATGAGTAGCCTCACCAGCCTCAACAATAGGAGGAGACATATTAGGTTTATCAACAAGACATTTGTTATTTTTTTCTTCTAGGCTTGTTTATCAACCTGAGATTTGCTTCTTTTGTTCTTCTAGGGTTGTACAAGTGTGCTAACAGGAACGTGAACTAGTGCATGACTAGCCTGAACAATAAGAGACTGCTTCTTATATGGTCTTGGACTAGGGGCCGTGTAAGGAGACTTGTACGCAGTTCCAGGATGTCTGACACGTGAACCTCATCTTACACCTAGTGCAGATGGGTGGTATGGCTCAGAATATGTAACACCCCATGCTAGGCCCGGGATACTACTGAAATTATGTAACATCCCGAACTTTTTAATTAACGGTTGACTTGAGTCGTTAAGTCAACACTACGTGTCCGTTAAGTCTCTAGGAGATTTAATGCTTAGATGTGTTTAATGTGCTATACGTGTGAGGCTTAAATACCTTAATGATTGATATACTAATGTGTTTAATGTGCTATACGTGTGAGGCTTAAATGCCTTAATGATTGATATACTAATGTGTTTAAGGTGTATTTATATGCCTTTAGAGGTGCTTGAAGTGTTTAACGGGTTGTAAGTATTCCCTATAGGTGTTTTGAGCTAAATATGAGTCGTTTGGAAGCTTAGGGACTAGTTTTAACATAGATGGAAACTTAAAAACGGGATTAAGGGTTTATTATACCCTAATTACAATCTAAAATCAGTTCTAACTCCCTTTTCTCCAAGCCCTAAGCCGCCCCTCCAT
>CM067173.1:56410044-56487212 GCA_034093135.1 Erigeron breviscapus
CATCGAGCTCATCGAACCAAGCACGTGCCTCTCCCGTGAGAGACGACGGAAATAAGCTAAGCTTCACATCGTCATCGGTGACGTCTCCTCCATATTTGAACATTTTGCACAAACTTGTGAACTTGCTTACATGCTTATGGGGGTCGGATTTGGCTCGGCCGTCATATTGGTTGTCTTGGATTAACTTAAGGTGGTGTCCTTTGACTGAAAACAAATCTCCTAGGTTTGGTAAGACAATAGCCGATCCCGGTGTCAGTGCAACAACTCTCGTCCTTTCCATCATGGGTCGGTCGAATTCGTCCATTTCGGATCTAGGTGAGTTTGGTTCTGAACTAGTGTCGAATGATCCTAAAGGGGCTTCTTGATCGAAAAGGTTTGCTAAGTTAACTACGGGTGATGAGATTGATCCGCTGAGTCTTCTCCTACGTCTGAGTCTACTTAGGCTTGTGGAAACACGTCTTACAACCGTTCCCGATCTTAAACGCATCAACTACCTAAATAATCTGCAAAACTCAAGAAAAAGATCAACGCACCAATATAAAAATGAAATGAAAAACTAAATTAAACTACTTAAACTAAAAAAGAAAAAGAAAATATTTTTTGATTTTTTTAAATTTTAAAGAAAATGAAAATACTAGTAAATTACTTTTACACTACTCGACATCGCCTCCGCCACCAACAGTCGCCCCAACCACCACACCGTCGCTGCGATGACTACCGCCGTATTACGCGGGTACCGTGCTAGTATATTTAAAAACACACAAAAAAAAAAATTCTTACTTTTTCAAGAAAAGTAAATATTTTATCAAGTTAATAAACTTGATTGAACGCGACATCAGAAACTCCAGCTGCAAAAGGATATTTAGTATCCTTGGGCCTACATAACACAAAAGTCCTTAAATATTGTTGTAGGACAATGATGGATAAGACACAATAATATAAAAATGGTTACTATCCCACTATAAAAACTTATCATCCGTTCATCGAGAATAGTATTAGATTTGTAAAAAAAAAGGTAATGGAGGGAACCCTAGCCCCGGTACCACAATTGGATACCCATCGACTCACCCCGTATGAGCCATATGATGCCGGTACAATACCTCCATCTAATCCCCACATGATCTGGGCACCCCGAAGGATCGAACTCGCGTATTTAAACTTCACATGTGGGTCTAGGCTTCATTGGTAACGGGTACCTTAAAGGAATTATTTTTTGTGCCAAGCGGGGATCGAACCTGAGACCTTAAGGTCATCAAATGTTTTCCTTACCACTAGGCTAACTCCTTGTTGGTAATAGTATTAGATTTGTATAAATTGTATTGGAAGTGGATTTTGTAAATGTAGCGTTAAGTTGGACATGCATTGGAATGTATTGAAAAATGCATTAATTGGGAGGTGCTTCAAGGGAGTGGGGAGTGTATCTCTTCCCCTCACCACCTTTTTACATTCAGAGGCGGAGCCAGGATTTTCGATTGGCGGGGGCTGAGTAACGAAAGATACAAGCCCAGTCCCGGATTATCAGATGCCTAGGGCGGAATAGCTAGAATATGCCTATAATAAAATATTGTAAACAAACAACATAACTGCTTATAACATTATCAAGCTAGAGACTCGTTTAAACACCAACTCTTTTTTATGAAATAATTAAAATATTACAAACTTACAATTATTCTTTTGAGGACAGAAGACCAAATGTCAAAGTCACCACTTGTTAATAACCAAAGTATTATTAAGTTTTTTTTTTACACTTATTGTGTGACAATAATTAAAATTATATTTATCTCTTTTGAATACCAAAAAAATCTATATTTTTAACAGATTTTATACTCCAGTGTTTGAACATTATTACATATTAAATTAAAATAAACAAATTTCTAATAGAAATGCAATTCTATCAGTAACCATTAGTTAGTTTCCAATTAAGATTTCGGTTAGTAACACGGCCCTCAACATCCGCATCATTACCCACCATTATTTTCATATTTACACATTATACCCTCCTCTCCTCTATAATGTATTAATGTATATGCAAAGTTAAAATATACTAGTAATACACGGAGTACTTTACAAGAATTGGAGTAAAAAGAAGAGTTAACAATAGTCTAGGGACTATAATAAAATTTTATTTTTATATAATATCTATAAGTCATATTCCAAAACACAAAGGATTTATGTTAAAAAGGTTGGCTGCAAGTTGGGGGTGGCTTGGAACCTAACAGCCCCCTATTCATACCCCTATACTTATACAATATTCAAACTGAAGTCTCTAAACCTCCTATGGTTATACAATATTACAATTTAAGCAACAACAACAACAACAACAACAATATTAGTTTTGGATAATTAGAAAAAACTTACAACTATACGTCTAATACCCACAATTTTATAGCAAACCACAATCGTAATGAAATAAATTTACATTGGTAGAAAATTAACTTGACACAAAGAAAGTAAGATAAGATTTTATACTCCATCACCTTAGGATACGTATACTACCAAAAATTTGCCACAGGACTAAAACTCGTAGATGGACATCACTAATAACACATGATACCAATGCAAATGAACAATTTATAGAGTGTCACATATTCATATTGTGTACACCACATCTTATTTAAGCTATATTATAACTTTGGGGTAAGTATTTCTGTTATTTCACAATCAAGATTACATGTTTTAAAACAAAAAATAATGCCATCTAGTATTTGGATTCCTGACAATATTAATGTGCACTCCGGTTGAAATATCACTGTTAAACTATTTTCTTGATTGACTAGTATAGAATATTTAAATTCTATTACTACAACACTATAAATTACTATTCATCTTCTTCTAAGCTTAGCTATATATGTAGTGTAATGATACAACACATACAAAAACACACAAACTTGATTGGTGGTGATGAAATTTACATTACATTGAAGATGCTTTAGCAAAACTTGAAAATCTGGAAGACTCTTCTTGGACTAGAGTTTGAGGGTTCCCTTGCCAACTTGTAACACCCGTCGTTTAAAAACTTGGATTTTTCAAAACTTTGCCAAACGGCGTTTAAAATAAGCGGGAAGGATCACTTTCAAAATCTGCCCCATCCGTAACGGATGGTACCTTTAAAATTTGGTGTTACTACTAGCATCATCAAAACAATAAAAGTAAATCCAAGCTTTGGCACCAACATAAATGCCACATTAATACAAGTCTTTAATCATAAATGAAATAGCCAAACATGAGGCTAAAAGGTAGTCTAAGCGTTTAATGTCTTAGCTAAGCTTCTTTATTCGTCTACCCAAGTCTCACCAAGCTAATCCTCGCCTAGCTCACTTGATTATCCTGAAGGCACAACATTTTCAAAGAACAAGTGTTAGCTAATAAAATTAGCTAAGTAAGATAACATATCTTGAAAACATTTGCCATTTAAATATATTAACAAAACCATCTTTTAATGTTAATATCACATACATATAGATCATTGCACACATATCTTATCATAACACAATAGGATCATCATATACCTAATGTGCCTAACTTTTCTTTCTTATTCTTTCTTTCTTTACTTTATTTCTTTGCCTAGACGTAGGCTAAGTGACTTATGCCACTTACTTAGGGATGTGGGGTTGTGTGTAGGCGGTCATAGACCATACATGGAGTCCTCACACCCGACATGATGGGTAAACCCATAGGTGGTCCATCGGCGTCGTTAAGGAATGACAATGTCAATCCAACTGAATAAACCGTTTATGCCTTTACGCATTGGTGGTTAGTTACTTCACCCGGAATACTCAAACGTAACTATGCCACAAGGAGCAACTCAAGTGACCACGTACGCACCAGCCCGAAGAGCTAGCACGGGTTAAGCTTAACACAAGACTTTACATAATGCTCGAGACTTTAATTGCTTAATTAGTTTAGGCTACTCTTTCACCTAAGCTAATCTCATATCATCTTTTACTTTAGGGCCCTTAACGTGCACGTGAACATGGCAATCCTAATCAAGGACTAGTGACTAGGTGATCAAGCCACACATGCAAACATATATCGTATCATTTCATCATTTCATACATACATACTTACCACATACCATTGCAACCTGCATATGAATGTTAATCATCGTAAACGGTAAGTAATATATCCCTTTGTAGCCTCCCATAGTCACCCATGAACATAAAATGTACATACATATTCAATTGGAAGGTTAACTTACGAAAACGTGTTTTGTTGTACCAACAGGTGACAAAAGATGTTATCTTACCTCGATACAGCTTACCAAAGTTAAAAGTATCTTATAGTGCTTGCTAAGTGCTCCCGACAACCTAGAATGAATATAAGATCGAAATATAAGCTAAACGAAATGTTTTATAAAAACTGGAAGAGGTGCGTCGCACCTCCCATGTGGTGCGTCGCACAAAGTCAACAGGGAGTTCTAAACATAAGCAGGTGCGCCGCACCTACCCCTTTGGTGCGCCGCATAAAATGATCAGAAATTCTGAACATGCGAATGTGCGCCGCACCTACCCTTGGTGCGTCGCATATCGGGCTTTTGGCTGAACACCATTTTTCCAAAATGGCTTGTGGTGCGCCGCACCACCCTACTGGTGCGTCGCACCTGGAGTGTCGACCAGAAACCTAATCTTTGTTCTATGATCAAACGAATTCCATACGAATCCATACCCCAAATCCAACCTGGGGACTTAAAATTAATCCCTTCAATTGCACTTTCATCAACTTAAACCATCCTATTAATCCTTAATCCTTTACATCATAATTCAATCTTTAAAACACCCGAATAACATGAATTCAATAAACGTTTGATCAAATAACCCAACCCAAACCCTATGGCCTGGATCGAAATCACTACTAAGACATACATGATCAGATTTAAGAGTAAGATCAACCATAATACCTGTAGATGACTTCGAGGATTCAAAATCTTAATCAAACTTGATCGAAATGACACGAAATGATTGATTCTTGGAGAAAACTTGTCTTGAGAGGGAGGGGATCTGTTCCTAGGGCTTAATCACGAAATGTGCAGCTATTGGGGTCTCACTAGACCTTAAACTCCCTGACCATAAGTTTCCTTTAGTGCCCATAGGCCCCTCGACTTCCTAAACTTTACTTTCGTAGCTTAATTAACTTACCGGGAGACTTAACGATCTAACAAGCACTTAACTTTCATACTTTACTTTAAATTACTTTCATTTAATTCATTTTACTTCATTTCATATTAAACACATAAGCATTTAATCACATAATCCCTTATAAGGCACATAAACATAATAGACCTAACGTTAACTAACGGAAAGTCCAATAGTCAAACATAAAACGTTTGGGATGTTACAATTACCTCCCCCTTAAGAGGATTCCGTCCTCGGAATCGCCTCGGAAGTGAACAATTCTGGATATTTCTCTTTCATCACCGCCTCGGTCTCCCAAGTTAAACTTTCACCATGGTTATGCTTCCATTTAATCAACACGAGATCAATCAACTTTCGGCGAAGTTTCTTTTGCTTTCTTTCGAGTATCGCTACTGGTTCATCCAATATTCTTTTCTGAGGATTAATGCTCACATCCTCAATTGGAATAACACTTGACTCATTGGCCAAACACTTCCTCTAAATACGAAACATGAAATGTGTGGTGAATTCCATCCAATTCTGGGGGTAGTTCTAATTGATAAGCTACATCCTTGATACGTTTCAGAATTTTGAAAGGTCCTATGAAACGTGGCTTAGCTTTCCCTTCTTTCCAAAACGAATTACTCCTTTCCATGGGGAAACTTTCAGCATTACCAAATCACCAACTTGGAACTCAATTGGCTTCCTTTTCTTGTCGGCATAAGTCTTTTGTCGTTCTCTAGCCACACGAAGTGCTTCCTTTGCCACATTAACTTTTTCAGCTGAGATTTCAATGATTTCAGGACCCGTAAACTGCTTTTCACCGGGTTCCATCCAACAACTCAGAGTCCTACATCTCCTACCATAAAGCATTTCAAATGGTGGCATTCCAATACTTGCATGGTGGCTATTATTATAAGTGAATTCGATCAATTTCAAGTGTTCATCCCATGCTCCACCATACTCTAATACACAAGCTCTCAACATGTCTTCCAACGTTTGTATGGTCCTTTCACTTTGCCCATCAGTTTGAGGGTGATAGGCGGTGCTCAAATTAACTCTAGTACCTAACTCTCGCTGAAGACCCTTCCAAAAGTTAGACACAAATCTCGTGTCTCGGTCTGAAACAATGGATAAAGGAACACCATGCTTTGCTACGATCTCATCCACATACAACTTTGCCATCTTAGTTAATGGTACATCTTGTCTTGTTGCCAAGAAATGAGCACTCTTTGTCAATCTATCCACAATAACCCATACCATGTCATTTCCTTTCGGTGTTCTTGGTAGTTTGGTCACAAAATCCATCGTAATATGGTCCCATTTCCATTCCGGAATCTCCAATTGATGCAACATTCCATATGGCTTTTTTGTGATCAGCTTTCACACGTGCACAAGTCAAACATCTTTCAACAAAATGAGCAACTTCTCCCTTAATGTTTGGCCACCAATAGATGGGCTTCAAATCTGCATACATCTTGGTAATACCTGGGTGGACTGAATATCTTGACCTATGAGCTTCTTCAAGGATTAATTCTCGGTTACCACCAAGCAATGGTACCCATATTCGACCCTTATAAGTCTTAAATCCACGGCTGTTCGTCTCCATCACAAGTCTTCTCTTCTTTCCAATACTCTCATTATCGATATTATCTTTCAATAAAGCCTTAACTTGTGCTTCCTTGATGCGGTCGAGTAACCCCGACTTGGCTTGAACAACCATGCTCATCAATCTACAAGAAAAATTCTGCACTTTCCTACTTAATGCATCCGCCACCACATTGGCTTTACCGGGATGATATTTAATCTCGCAATCATAATCTTCAGAAGTTCCATCCATCTCCTTTGCCTTACATTCATTTCCTTTTGTGAGAACACATATTGCAAACTCTTATGATCCGTAAACAATGTACATTTGGTGCCATATAAGTAATGCCTCCACAACTTCAAAGCAAACCCTACTGCAGCCAATTCAAGATCATGGGTCGGGTAATTCTTTTCATGAGGCTTCAACTGACGTGAAGCATATGCAATAACTTTGTCCCTTTGCATAAGGACACAACCCAAACCTGAAATAGAAGCATCACTATAAACAACAAGATCATCAGTACCTTCGGGTAAGGCTAGGACAGGAGCTTCACATAACTTTGTCTTAAGCGTTTGAAAGGCTTTTTCTTGAGCTTCCGTCCATACAAACTTTACTCCTTTCTTTGTCAATTCAGTCATTGGCTTAGCTATTCGGGAGAAATCTTGAATAAAACTCCTATAATAGCCAGCTAAACCGAGAAAACTCTTAATCTCCGTGGGTGTCTTTGGCTGTTCCCATTTAGATACAGCTTCAATCTTGGCAGGATCAACTTTAATACCTTCAGAAGAGATAACATGCCCGAGAAATTGAACTTCTCGGAGCCAGAATTCACACTTGGAGAACTTTGCATATAACTTTTTCTCCCTAAGAACCTCAAGAACAGCTCTTAAGTGCTCGCGGTGCTCGGCTTCAGACTTTGAATAAATTAAAATATCGTCAATGAAGACAATCACAAAATGATCTAAGAATGGGCGACATACCCGATTCATTAAATCCATAAAAGCGGCTGGAGCATTTGTCAACCCAAAGGCATGACAAGAAACTCATAGTGCCCATAACGTGTACGAAAAGCTGTCTTGGCCACATCTTCCTTTTTGACTTTTAATTGATGATAGCCAGACCGCAAATCAATCTTAGAGAAGTAAGAAGCACATGGAGCTGATCAAAAAGATCATCAATACGCGGGAGAGGATACTTATTCTTAACCGTTCGCTTATTCAGCTCACGGTAGTCTATGCACATGCGCATAGAACCGTCTTTCTTTTTGACAAAAAGAACCGGAGCTCCCCAAGGCGAGGAACTTGGTTGTATGAAACCTTTGTCAAGTAGCTCTTGAAGCTGGGACATTAACTCTTTCATTTCTGTGGGAGCTAATGATATGGTGCTTTTGCAATAGGAGTAGCACCGGGTACGAGATCAATCTGAAAGATGACCTCTCGGTCGGGAGGAATACCGGGAAGATCATCCGGAAGACATCAGAAAATTCAGAAACTACATCAACATTAGGGATCGGAGACTTCCCTTTTCGTGTATCGATAACATAGGCAAGAAAGTGATTCTTGTTATGCCGAATGCAATTGAGAGCCTTCATCAAATTAATAATCTTTATGCTCCCCTTCCTTCTTGTCTCCATAAACGGAAATGACCTCACCATCCGGAGTAGCGAATCGTACAACCTTTTGTGAACATATAATAGTAGCATCATTTTGAGACAACCAATCCATACCTATCACTATATCAAAACCGGCTAGAGTGGTAGGCAATAGTTGAACCGGAAAAGAGCGACCTTCAATCTCAATAGAACAATCATCATAACCTACTTGAATGTCACTAATGGTACCGTTAGCAATTTCAACCTCTATAGAGCAATCAAGAGGAGTAGTGACCCTATCAAGCTTAGGAGCAAATAAAGTGGACACAAAGGATCTATTTGCACCCGAATCAAAAAGTACAGAAGCAGGTTTTGAGTTAACAAGAAATGTACCGCTTACTACCTCGTCGTTATCCTTGGCAGCTTCAACTGTCAGCTGAAAGGCTCGAGCTTTAGGCTTTTGGACAGCCGTCTTCTTTCCATCATCTCTTCCTTGTGGGCAATCTTTAATGAAATGACCGGTTTGTTGACACCGATAACACTTTGGCTTGTCCTTGCATCCTGAAGTAGGATGACCCGTACCACCACAGGTATCACACCTTCGGGTCTTATCTGAACATGGACCCGAGTGAGGCGCCTTACAAGTACCACACCAATTCTTTGGCTTTGCATAGCTGCTGCCCCCATTTCTTGAAGACGGACCTTTCTTGAACTTCCTATTAGATCCACTTGACCCATCATGCTTCCTTTTTAAACCTGATTGCTTATCATCATTAGCTCTCACTACAACCTTTTCACCCTTGAAATCATCATCCAACCTCTTGGACTCCTTAATCGCAGCAGACAATGTAATATGTTGTCTACAAAGGCCACGATAGCTAGCGGGAAGACCATCACAGTAAGCTTCAACCTGATCCACATCTCTACGAACCAAATGACCAACAAATTTCAGCTTTTCCATAAATGAGTGGGCATACTCAGTTATGGCACCCGGCTTAGCTGTTAAAGCTCTGAATTCCTTCTCAATCAACCTCAGTTCACGAGTACCCACATATTCTTCCAAGAACTTCTCCTTAAAGGTACCCCAAGGCATATTAGCTAGCACCTCGGGGGTCAAAGAAATAGTAGCAACCCTCCACCAATTTCGAGCATTCTTCTTCAACATACGGGAAGCACACAATACCTTCATATCCTCAGGGCAATAACATGAAGCAAACACAACCTCGATATCATCCAGCCATTCCATGGCACCTACAGCATCTAGAGTACCATCAAATGCCTTTGCTCCACATTTCTGAAAGCTCTCATACTTAAAGTTACTAGTACAAGGAGCGACTACAACACGAGGCTCCACCACATTATTAACACCATTCACATTAGCAACAACATTTTCAGGAGCAACTTGTGACCTTACCATTGATGGCTCGGTACGGTTTGAGCGGTTGGAGTAATTCCCATCCGTATGCTCATTCCGTTGCAAGCTAGCTTCTCTTTCAGCCCTAAGTTGATTCAACTCCTCTTCATTTCTCAACAAAAGAGCTCGAATAGCCCTCAACTCTTCATGCATTTCAGCTTGAGTAGGAACTTGCTCAATCACGGGGTTAGCTCTATCAATTTCAGACCTTGTAGGTTGTGCACCCGAAAGTGGTCTTCGAGGAGGCCTTAGGTTAACACCATTTCCAATCCCGTTTGGATTAACCGGAGCATCGCTAGCATTAGTTCCATCTCTTTGACTACTAGCACGGGTATTAACCATCCTTCTACAATTTTAGCGACAAATGTTAGAGATGAATCGAATGAGAACAAGTATGGTCAGGCCTACTAAATTACATAAGCATAACATAAACACATATAAGCCATAAACCTACCCTCACACTCATCCCAACCCATCCTAAAAGCATTTTCCTCATAGAGCTAAAGCATTACTACTTAAGCCAATCATTTCTCGTACGGTTTAAGTCCAAAATCCTAAGGTCTTGGTCGAATTTTGGTTCACTTAAACCATTTCTCTGATACCAACTTGTAACACCCGTCGTTTAAAAACTTGGATTTTTTCAAAACTTTGCCAAACGGCGTTTAAAATAAGCGGGAAGGATCACTTTCAAAATCTGCCCCATCCGTAACGGATGGTACCTTTAAAATTTGGTGTTACTTCAAGCATCATCAAAACAATAAAAGTAAATCCAAGCTTTGGCACCAACATAAATGCCACATTAATACAAGTCTTTAATCATAAATGAAATAGCCAAACAAGAGGCTAAAAGGAAGTCTAAGCTTTTAATGTCTTAGCTAAGCTTCTTTATTCGTCTACCCAAGTCTCACCAAGCTAATCCTCGCCTAGCTCACTTGATTATCCTGAAGGCACAACATTTTCAAAGAACAAGTGTTAGCTAATAAAATTAGCTAAGTAAGATAACATAACTTGAAAACATTTGCCATTTAAATATATTAACAAAGTCATCTTTTATTGTTAATATCACAAACATATAGATCATTGCACACATATCTTATCATAACACAATAGGATCATCATTTACCTAATGTGCCTAACTTTTCTTTCTTTCTATCTTTCTTTCTTTACTTTATTTCTTTGCCTAGACGTAGGCTAAGTGACTTATGCCACTTACTTAGGGATGTGGGGTTGTGTGTAGGCGGTCATAGACCATACATGGAGTCCTCACACCCGACATGATGGGTAAACCCATAGGTGGTCCATCGGCGTCGTTAAGGAATGACAATGTCAATCCAACTGAATAAACCGTTTATGCCTTTACGCATTGGTGGTTAGTTACTTCACCCGGAATACTCAACGTAACTATGCCACAAGGAGCAACTCAAGTGACCACGTACGCACCAGCCGAAGAGCTAGCACGGGTTAAGCTTAACACAAGACTTTACATAATGCTCGAGACTTTAATCGCTTAATTAGTTTTAGGCTACTCTTTCACCTAAGCTAATCACATATCATCTTTTACTTTAGGGCCCTTAACGTGCACGTGAACATGGCAATCCTAATCAAGGACTAGTGACTAGGTGATCAAGCCACACATGCAACATATATCGTATCATTTCATCATTTCATACATACATACTTACCACATACCATTGCAACCTGCATATGAATGTTAATCATCGTAAACGGTAAGTAATATATCCCTTTGCAGCCTCCCATAGTCACCCATGAACATAAAATGTACATACATATTCAATTGGAAGGTTTAACTTATGAAAACGTGTTTTGTTGTACCAACAGGTGACAAAAGATGTTATCTTACCTCGATACAGCTTACCAACAAGTTAAAAGTATCTTATAGTGCTTGCTAAGTGCTCCCGACAACCTATAATGAATATAAGATCGAAATATAAGCTAAACGAAATGTTTTGTGAAAACTGGACAAGAGGTGCGCCGCACCTACCCCTTTGGTGCGCCGCATAAAATGATCAGAAATTCTGAACATGCGAATGTGCGCCGCACCTACCCTTGGTGCGTCGCATAAAATGATCAGAAATTCTGAACATGCGAATGTGCGTCGCACCTACCCCTTTGGTGCGTCGCATAAAATGATCAGAAATTCTGAACATGCGAATGTGCGCCGCACCTACCCCTTTGGTGCGCCGCATAAAATGATCAGAAATTCTGAACATGCGAATGTGCGCCGCACCTACCCTTGGTGCGTCGCATATCGGGCTTTTGTGCGCCGCACCTACCCCTTTGGTGCGCCGCATAAAATGATCAGAAATTCTGAACATGCGAATGTGCGCCGCACCTACCCTTGGTGCGTCGCACCTACCCCTTTGGTGCGCCGCATAAAATGATCAGAAATTCTGAACATGCGAATGTGCGTCGCACCTACCCCTTTGGTGCGTCGCATAAAATGATCAGAAATTCTGAACATGCGAATGTGCGTCGCACCTACCCCTTTGGTGCGTCGCATAAAATGATCAGAAATTCTAAACATAAGAATGTGCGCCGCACCTACCCCTTTGGTGCGCCGCATAAAATGATCAGAAATTCTGAACATGCGAATGTGCGCCGCACCTACCCTTGGTGCGTCGCACCTACCCCTTTGGTGCGCCGCATAAAATGATCAGAAATTCTGAACATGCGAATGTGCGTCGCACCTACCCCTTTGGTGCGTCGCATAAAATGATCAGAAATTCTAAACATAAGAATGTGCGCCGCACCTACCCCTTTGGTGCGCCGCATAAAATGATCAGAAATTCTGAACATGCGAATGTGCGCCGCACCTACCCTTGGTGCGTCGCACCTACCCCTTTGGTGCGCCGCATAAAATGATCAGAAATTCTAAACATAAGAATGTGCGCCGCACCTACCCCTTTGGTGCGCCGCATAAAATGATCAGAAATTCTGAACATGCGAATGTGCGCCGCACCTACCCTTGGTGCGCCGCACCTACCCCTTTGGTGCGCCGCATAAAATGATCAGAAATTCTGAACATGCGAATGTGCGCCGCACCTACCCTTGGTGCGTCGCACCTACCCCTTTGGTGCGCCGCATAAAATGATCAGAAATTCTGAACATGCGAATGTGCGTCGCACCTACCCCTTTGGTGCGTCGCATAAAATGATCAGAAATTCTGAACATGCGAATGTGCGTCGCACCTACCCCTTTGGTGCGTCGCATAAAATGATCAGAAATTCTGAACATGCGAATGTGCGTCGCACCTACCCCTTTGGTGCGTCGCATAAAATGATCAGAAATTCTGAACATGCGAATGTGCGTCGCACCTACCCCTTTGGTGCGTCGCATAAAATGATCAGAAATTCTAAACATAAGAATGTGCGCCGCACCTACCCCTTTGGTGCGCCGCATAAAATGATCAGAAATTCTGAACATGCGAATGTGCGCCGCACCTACCCTTGGTGCGTCGCACCTACCCCTTTGGTGCGCCGCATAAAATGATCAGAAATTCTGAACATGCGAATGTGCGCCGCACCTACCCTTGGTGCGTCGCATATCGGGCTTTTGGCTGAACACCATTTTTCCAAAATGGCTGTGGTGCGCCGCACCACCCTACTGGTGCGTCGCACCTGGAGTGTCGACCAGAAACCTAATCTTTGTTCTATGATCAAACGAATTCCATACGAATCCATACCCCAAATCCAACCTGGGGACTTAAAATTAATCCCTTCAATTGCACTTTCATCAACTTAAACCATCCTATTAATCCCTTAATCCTTTACATCATAAATCAATCTTTAAAACACCCGAATAACATGAATTCAATAAACGTTTGATCAAATAACCCAACCCAAACCCTATGGCCTGGATCAAAATCACTACTAAGACATACATGATCAGATTTAAGAGTAAGATCAACCATAATACCTGTAGATGACTTCGAGGATTCAAAATCTTAATCAAACTTGATCGAAATGACACGAAATGATTGATTCTTGGAGAAAACTTGTCTTGAGAGGGAGGGGATCTGTTCCTAGGGCTTAATCACGAAATGTGCAGCTATTGGGGTCTCACTAGACCTTAAACTCCTGACCATAAGTTTCCTTTAGTACCCATAGGCCCCTCGACTTCCTAAACTTTACTTTCGTAGCTTAATTAACTTACCGGGAGACTTAACGATCTAACAAGCACTTAACCTTCATACTTTACTTTAAATTACTTTCATTTAATTCACTTTACTTCATTTCATATTAAACACATAAGCATTTAATCACATAATCCCTTATAAGGCACATAAACATAATAGACCTAACGTTAACTAACGGAAAGTCAAATAGTCAAACATAAAACGTTTGGGATGTTACACTGTTTGAAATGAAACTTCTTTGGTTATCCTTTGGTATGGGTTGTCCCCCGAAACATGGTTGGGAATACATCAAAAACACCCCGAAGTGAAAACCGGTGGCTCGGCCTTCGGGGTTGGGAGCTTTTTCTCGTGTCTTGGGTCACCGTAATCGAGACGAGTTTTTTTTTCCCGCTTCTTTTGTAGTCCTCGCAGTTAATGTAACGGGATGAGTCTAGTTTTGGTTGCATTGTTTTAATTCTAGATTACTTGTAATTTTATCTCTAGCGCCTTGCTAGATGCTTTTTTAATAATATATTTTCTGCCGTTCTAAAAAAAATTTATCTATTATGTTATGGGTCCTTTCAACTTTTAGAATTTAACTTATGAATGAACTGATTTGGGATTGTGTGATCGTATCTCAAACTTGTTAAATTGAAAATTTAGCTTCAAAGGGAACATGTCACAATGGGTTGAAAGTCGTTCAAATTTTTATACGTAGAACCTCCTAAATCATAGTTTTTCAAAGATTGATATTATTATCGGACTGATATTGTTATGTAATCATAATGACATTAGTTATTTATAGAACAAAATGAAGAAAAAACTGTTTGTTGGTCAATGTCAACCTATCCCAGATCATTTCAACCCAATATCAGAAAAGAACTGTTTCAATCTGAACCTGTTTAACCCGTTACCCAACCCGCCCAGCTCTCACATTTGCCGCCTCTAACAAATTTGATACTTACAGAACTATATGCTATCCTATAGATCCTCTATTTTTTAGTTTCATAACGCAGTGTTGAGTAAAGAAACACAGGTAAAGAATGAGCATAGTCAATTCAATGAACATACCAAGACTCCTTGATCAAGAATCAGTACATTGTCCATGTCTAGAATTGTGGAGATGCGATGAGCAATTGTGATAACCGTCAGCCCTCTGCATTCACTAGATACGGCATCCTTCAGTTTCGAAGCAGTTTGAGTGTCTACATTTGATGTGCATTCGTCCAAACATAACACCTACATAACATCATTTAACACCGTTAGAGATTTAGATGAATATCAGCACACAAGCCAAAGACTAGATAGAGGTTTCAAAATTGACCCATCTACTTACGGCTGTATGGGTTATGTTTTAAGTATATTTTACATTTAACGTATAAGTATTTTTTTGTTTTATATACTAATTCTTATATTAATAATGTTGTAAAACCCGTGTATTATGACACGGGTCTAAAATCTATATGAATAAAAGAGTGGTATTTTAGGTATATTCAATTCCTTAATTGAGATTTTAAAAAAAGAGTTTCTTTTATTATGTATTATAGATATATTATTAGAATTTAATATGTACGATAGTACGGTTTATTTATATAATATTGTAAGATTGATTTTTATATAAAAAAAATAATATTTAATCATGATACATCACATACATGCATTTCGTCTTTAATAGTGGTCTAAAAGCGAGAGACAATTTTAATAAAAATATTGGTTAAGATTCAACATTACTTTCATATTGGTAATGATTAATCTAATCTCATAATGGTAAATATTCATGTCATTTTAAAATTTCCAACCACGTTTTTTATGTAGTAGATATTATAAGTTCGAAACATTTATTTTTATTATTTATTAATTAATTTAACATGTTTTATGGATTAGAATAGATAAATTTTGTTTTATTATTATTATTTTCTAAATAAATTATGATTAACATAAATAAAATAGGTGATAAAAATAGGTGATTAAGGTAACAATAAATATAATAATATTTTAATATAAATACTCAATCTATTATAAGCTATTTAAAATAAATTCGTGTGAACAGTACTTTTTTGTCATTATCTGTAATTTTAAGTTAAATACAATGTTTATCAAATAAAAAACAAAAGTCAGCCTTTGTGGAGTGGTTTGTGTCTCTACTATGGGTGGGAGGTCACGGGTTCAAAACCCTTCCCCTTTTTTTTTTGTTTTCTTTTGGTTTTTGCACTTTGCCCCCTTCTTTTTTCCTTTTTCTTTTTGCCCCCTCTTTTTTCCTTTTCTGCCCCTCCTGTTTCTTTTTTTTTTTTACCCCCTAACCTTATATAATTTGTGTTTTTTTAACATTTTTTTATACCTTTTTCTACACTTTACATTTTGTTCTTTTATAACTTTTTAAAACGTTATATTTTTATTCAAATGCTATATATTTTGTTTTTTATCGTATTTTTTTTCTTTTGTTGCATTATATATTCGTTTTTATTTTTAAACATTTGGTTTTATACCTTTTTCACATGTAATATTTGGTTTTTTATAACTTTTCATTTGGTTTTTCGTATTCCTTTTTGTTTTTTTTCTTTTTTTTTTTTTGGTTTTAGTATATCCTTTTGTTTTTTTTTAAACATTTGGTTAACGGCCGGGTATAACACTAGTTGATTATTATTAAATATGATATAATAAAAAAAAGAGATATAAAGAATAAAATACATTATAATTTAATAAAAGAGTACGTTTTAATAAGGTACAGTGCTCATGTAAATTGTATTAACTATTTTTATCAAAAGTTGGTTTGTAGTTCGAACGTCCATTTTTTAAGTATGAATAATTGTAAACTACGTTATCTCGAGTTAAAGCGAAAAATATCCTAAGGTGGTGATAAACAACAAATGTCTGATCAAAAATATAAACAATATTGTCTAAAAAAATATTACAAAAGATGAAAATACAATATATGCTTCAATATTTGAATTATATTCTTTTAATTTAATTTTACTTATATATTTTACATTTAAATTTACATATTTAACCATTTATTTTATCTTGACAATGTCATAAATAACATATGTATTTGACACGGTCATAAATCTAGTTTATTATATTAAGACGAAGATTCTCTTTATTAGAAAATATCCATTTCATTCAATTTACTTGAACATATGCTTTAGAAAACAAATTAATATCCTTAAAGTTGGAGACAATTTTACTAGTAAAGTTAGGGAGATCTTGACCCTTTGATTAAAATTAAGGGTCAAGATTTAAAAATCATTTTTGAATTTTAACATTTATTTTAATCCAAAGGTCAAAATTCTAAAGTTGTTTCAACTTTACCATTTTAAAAAAAAACACAAAATAAAAACTTAAAAAAAAATAAAATTAAAAATTAAATAAAAAAAACAAAAAAAAAAATTCTTACTTTTTCAAGAAAAGTAAATATTTTATCAAGTTAATAAACTTGATTGAACGCGACATCAGAAACTCCAGCTGCACATAACACAAAAGTCCTTAAATATTGTTGTAGGACAATGATGGATAAGACACAATAATATAAAAATGGTTACTATCCCACTATAAAAACTTATCATCCGTTCATCATTCACTCCCAATGAGGCTTGTATTGAGAACGTATTCAAAATTTCAAATGTATTCGAATTCAATACATGTACAGTAGTGTACACCATAGGTGTGGTCTGTATTGACTTTGTATGGGTTCCGTATTTGATGAATTGTGGTGATGAATACTAAATATCGTTTTTTTTATTTTATTCCTTCTCTCACACCATTAATATTTATTAATGTCACAATGGTATCAAATTTTTATACGTAGAACCTCCTAAAATCATAGTTTTTCAAAGATTGATACTATTATCCGACTGTATGGTCTTATAATCATAACTAACACATTAGTTAATTATAGAGCAAAATGAAGAAAAATCTGTTTGTTGGTCAACCTCAACCCATCTCGGACCATTTCAACCCAATATCAGAAAAGAACTGTTTCAATCTGAACCTGTTTAACCCGTTACCCAACCCGCCCAGCTCTCACATTTGCCGCCTCTAACAAATTTGATACTTACAGAACTATATGCTATCCTGTAGATCCTCTATCTTTTAGTTTCATAATGCAGTGTTGGGTAAAGTAACACGGGTAAAGAATGAACAAAGTCAATTCGATGAACATACCAAGACTCCTTGATCAAGAATCAGTACATTGTCCATGTCTAGAATTGTGGAGATGCGATGAGCAATTGTGATAACCGTCAGCCCTCTGCATTCACTAGATACGGCATCCTTCAGTTTCGAAGCAGTTTGAGTGTCTACATTTGATGTGCATTCGTCCAAACATAACACCTACATAACATCATTTAACACCGTTAGAGATTTAGATGAATATCAGCACACAAGCCAAAGACTAGATAGAGGTTTCAAAATTGACCCATCTACTTACGGGCCTGTATGGGTTATGTTTTATCTCTAACGAGTAAATTGTCACACCCCGTTGTAGCGGAAATACAGGGTTAACAAGTAATTGCGTACTAATCAGAAGGTAAATAGAGATTACATCCATTAATCCAAATACAAGTTTATTACAAGTATAATCGTTCGGAAGTGGACCCCAAAATACGGATACAAACTATCCTCAATTGGAAATGGGCCCACTAAATACAAATATAACATATGGACAGCTAAGTACAATTAGGACTAATAAAACTATAGTCCTCAGAGGTCTGACGCTAATTGTACGTCCAATGTTCAAAAGATGGCTTCACAATGCCATATACGCTTCCAATACTTACTGTTGGTTCCCTGAAAAGCATGAAATTTGAGAGGATCAACTATCGAAATAGTTGGTGAGTTACAGTGTGTTTGACCAAATGTTTAGTCGTCATTGATACAACACAATGACCTATAGTTATAAAAGACCAGGCAGTTAGAATACGACATCTAACAATACTTTTATTTCAAGATAGTCAGAATACAACATCTGACAGCATATGACAGCCGGGAGCCAAGTCCGACAGTATCAGTCACTATGCTACATTGCTTCGCACAGGATTTCCCTCTAAAATGGGGTGCGCACCACAACAATGTTTATGACTAGCATATGACAGCCGGGAAACAACATCCGACAGTATCAGCCAACATGCCTCGCACAGGATTTCCTTCTAAGTGGGTGCGGACCTTAACCAAGACAGTCAGAATACAACATCCGACAATTTAACCAATAGGGGGAAACATTTTAGTTTGTCAAACACAAAGAAACATTTTAATCAGCCATCACACGGCAATTCAACGTCATTTTATCCAACATTTAATAAATGACACGTATACACATTTTCGACAGCCCAACATGGCAAATTTAAGTCAAATGATCTAAGTACCCAAATCACATGGCATACTCACAAAACAATCATTTATTTAATAAATAGTGTATACAACAGTACATGCTTTTCAGGCCCAAAGTAAAAGGAAAAGGGCGCCATAAACTCACCTTAGCGATCTAAATGCTAAAAGGTATAATGTAGCTCGAGAAGATTCAACAACCAGTTCTCCACGTTATCCAAAACCTATGATATCATTATCAATAATGAGGATCAAATCCTTGACGACGAGTATCCTACGTACCACTACTTAGCTATAGACCCTAGAATGCCATAACCGAGAACGTGTTTCAAACTTTCATTTTATCAACTAAAGTAAATAAAATTATTTAGACTTACGGATTTAAAAGTTATTAACGTTTAAAAATTTGTCGCGCATAAATTCCCAGTACATAAACACTGCGCCGCAGTGAGCCAGAAACATGCTCACTGCGCCGCAGTGGCCTAAGTCGAACACCAGACCAGAGTCTGGGCACTGCGCCGCAGTGGGCTAAGACAACGCCACTGCGCCGCAGTGGCCCCATTCTGCAGCCAAAAACCAGCAGCTCCATAAGCAGAATAGACCAAAACGTTTCTAAATCAATCCCTTTCATTTCAAAGACTATATGTATGTTCACAAGACCCGGAAATATCTAAATTCGCCAACCCTTTCATCATTTCAACCCTTTTGATTTCCAACCCCAAATCTAATAAAATTCTTTTATTCAACTAAAACCAAAAATCCATTTCATATTCAAGACAAATGAATCTAATTAACCAAACTAAAACAACCCATTTCATTGAATCAATTTAGAGACAAAGTTCAATATCACTTACCAAAATGAAGTTCTTGAAGAATTTGATAAAGAAGATGAAGATGGTGATGATGATGATAATACCCAAATGATTATCCACTAAAAGATTTAATCTTTGAATTAATCCTTGCCAAAACCGATTTTGATGATGATAAAATAGAGGGATTGAGAGATTTTAGTCTTGTGTGTGTGTTGTATATGTTTTGGTGTGTGTGTGTCGACTAGAACAAAAGAAAAGGGAGGGAAAAGGTGTTTGGTGGTTACTCCTCTGCCACAAACAAATAAAACCGACCATGTGGCCCTTTTTCTTGATATTCTAATACCCCAATTTTGGTGAAATGCTTACGATTAAATACCATTTGACCAAAAGGTTATAATTTAAAGTAAAGGTATTTTCCCTCGTCTCATTTTAGTTAAGACAAGAAATAAAATTAAATAAACTAAACTTTTAGAAATATTTAGTTTAGACAGTCTATTTACTGGGTTCAATTATAACATTTAAATCTTTATTTAACGTTATTTTAAGACTCGGCATTCGTCTAAATAGCTAATAGTCTACGTCATAAGGATACGTCTAATTGAACTATCAAATGTTCAATTAACTAATAATTTCCACGTCATAATCTCTAAATTAGACGAAATTATAATAATGATCGAGATTAAGACTAACCCGTTGTTAATAAATTACGAGTTGTCACAGCATCCCCGACTTCTAAGGATTTCGTCCCGAAATCAAGTCTTGCTTAGTAAAAAGATGAGGATAGTTATCCCTCATATAGTCCTCACGTTCCCAAGTCGAGTCTGGTCCGTGTTTTGAGTTCCAACGAACTTTGACCAACTTGATACGACTTCGTCTAAGCTGTTTGAGCTGTTGGTCTATAATTTCAACAGGCTCTTCTATAAATTGAAGAGAGTCATTCACTTGCAACTCTTCAACAGGCACAACTAATGTTTCATCAGTCAGACATTTCTTAAGATTCGATATATGAAATGTGGGATGAACATGTTCCAGCTCCTGGGGTAAATTGAGCTTATAAGCCACGGAACCAATCCTTCGAACAATTTCGAATGGTCCGATATAACGAGGACTAAGTTTTCCTCTCACGCCAAAGCGTGCAGTGCCCTTCCAAGGTGACACTTTCAACATAACTTTATCACCCACTTGAAACTCAAGGGGTTTCCTTCTACGATCTGCATAGCTCTTCTGGCGATCCTGAGCCGCCTTCAGCCGTGCCCTAATTTCAACAATCTGGTCAGTAGTCTTCTAAACCAGTCCATACTTGTACAAACGACGCTCACCAGCATCAAGCCAACAAACAGGCGATCTACATTTTCGTCCGTACAAAGCCTCAAAAGGCGCACATTTATGCTTGTGTGATAGCTGTTATTATATGAAAATTCAGCTAACGGCAAAAAGGTATCCCAACTACCTTTGAAATCGATGACACATGCCCGAAGCATGTCTTCTAACGTCTGAATGGTACGCTCACTTTGCCCGTCCGTCTGTGGATGGTAAGCCGTACTCAATTTCAACTGAGTGCCCAAAGCGTCTTGAAATATCTCCATGATTGAGAAGTAAAACGACCATCACGATCCGAGATAATAGACACAGGAACGCCATGAAGTGACACGATCTTCTCAATATATACTTGAGACAATTTCTTTATTTTCCAATTCTCCCGTATGGGAATGAAGTGTGCAGACTTCGTCAATCGGTCAACAATGACCCAAATAGTATCGTAACCTTTCAAGGTTCGAGGCAACTTCGTAATGAAGTCCATAGTAATCTGTTCCCATTTCCAGTCAGGAATTTGGGGTTGCTGGAGCAGTCCAGAAGGCTTTTGGTGCTCTGCCTTAACCATTGAACAATTTAAACACTTTGAAACATACGTGGCGATATCTCTTTTCATACCAGGCCACCAATAAAAATCCTTTAACCCGTGGTACATTTTGTCAGCACCAGGATGGATTGAATACTTAGATCGATGACTCTCGTTCATCAAAAGTTCTCTAAGTCCATTATACTTGGGAATCCACACTCTGCCCTTGACATGTCGGATCCCATCGCCATCCAATTCAAATAACCGTTCGGCATTCCACAATGCTTCCTTCTCGATACGCCCTGGTTGTAAGGCCTCATTCTGATCATCTAAAACTCTATCCCTTAATGATGAGCCAAAGTAAGAACTTGCTCTTGTTATGACAGATAGTGAAATTCTATCTTTTCGACTTAGCGCGTCAGCAACAACATTTGCTTTACCCGGGATGATATTTGAGTTCACAGTCATAATCACTGAGTAATTCTACCCATCGTCTTTGTCGCATATTCAGCATTTTCTGATCGAAGATATGCTGAAGGACTTTTGTGATCTGTGAATACCGTACACTTTGTACCATACAAATAGTGCCTCCAAATCTTTAAGGCAAAAACAACCGCTCCGAGTTCAAGATCGTGGGTTGTATAGTTCTTTTCGTGGATCTTGAGCTGTCTAGAAGCGTAAGCAATGACCTTACCTTCCTGCATAAGTACACATCCCATTCCCTGATGTGATGCGTCACAGTAGACCACGAAATTTTCAATTCCATTCGGTAACGCTAAAATAGGAGCATTACAGAGCTTGTCTTTCAACGTTTGAAATGCTTCTTCCTGGGCATCCTGCCAAATAAATTCCTTTGCCTTTTGAGTTAACAACGTCAAAGGTTGAGCAACCTTTGAGAAGTTCTCAATAAATCTCCTATAATATCCAGCCAGCCAAGAAATGGCGGATTTCTGTCGGAGTCTTAGGGGCTTCCCACTTCTTTATTGCTTCAATCTTAGATGGATCTACGTGGATTCCATCCCTGTTCACTACATGACCCAAGAAGTGTACTTCCCTAATCCAATTCACATTTTGAGAATTTCGCGTACAACTTTTGATCCTTGAGCAGTTGCAGGATGGTTCTCAGATGACCTTCATGTTCGTCTTTATTCCTTGAGTATATCAGTATATCGTCAATGAATACAATGACAAATTTGTCAAGATACGGTCGACATACTCGATTCATTAGGTCCATAAACACAGCAGGTGCATTGGTTAAGCCAAATGGCATAACCAAAAACTCATAATGTCCATAACGAGTTCTGAAGGCTGTTTTAGGAATGTCTCTCTCTGACTCTGAGTTGATGATACCCAGATCTGAGATCAATCTTGGAAAAGTGTGATGCACTTTCCAATTGGTCAAACAAGTCGTCAATACGAGGTAAAGGGTACCTGTTTTTGACAGTCAACTTGTTCAGTTCTCTGTAATCAATACACATACGCATAGAGCCGTCTTTCTTCTTCACAAATAGGATCGGAGCTCCCCAAGGTGATGAACTTGGACGAATTAGTCCTTTAGCTAACAACTCTTGAAGTTTTTCGGACAATTCTTGCATTTCTGATGGCGCAAGACGATAGGGTGCCTTGGCCACGGGTGCAGCTCCAGGGACCAAATCTATTCCAAACTCTACCGGTCTGTGAGGTGGAAGTCCCGTCAAATCTTCAGGAAACACCTCCGGAAAATCTCTAACTACTGGAATATCTTGCATTTCTTTACCTTTGGTTTTCTTTCTACTACAAATGCTAAGAAAGCAGGGTGTTCTTTTTGTAAATATTTATTAGCTTTTATTGCCGATACTAAGATCAATTTCTTTCCTGCCTTATCTCCTTGCACTTCTAGGGTTTCGTTATTTTGTAGAGGTATTCTAACAATTTTCTCATGACAACTTATATTAGCTCTAACCTTGAGACAACCAGTCCATACCAATAATCACATCAAAACTGCTTAGTTCTATGGGGATTAGGTCAATTTTAAAAGTTTTACCGGCTAATACCAAACTACAATCCACTAAATGATCTCTAGCAATATATTTTTGACCGTTTGCATATTCGACAACATAAGTGTCTTTCATGGGGATAGCTACTATACCAAATCGAGACTTAAATTCTAAGGATATGAAACTTTTATCAGCACCGGAGTCGAATAGTATAAAAACATAATGATTATTGAGTATGAATGTACCTATCACAACGTTGGGATCACGTCGTGCATCAGCAGCATCCAAAGCAAAAACTCGGCCTCTACCTCGGCCTCCTTGATTCCTAGCTTGATTGTTCCCCACATTGTTCCTTACTGGAACTATAGCATTATTGTTCGGGGCTTGATTAAGTCTTGGACACGCTGGTCGGAAATGAGTTTCACTCCCACACTCGTAGCATTGATTTGATACATTCTCCCTACAGTTCTTTGCCAAATGTCCCGCCTTTTTACAACGGTGGCAAGTAGGACAATTTCCTATATGACGCATGCCACACCTGTTACATCTTCCGTCTGCGCCAGGGTTTCTATTAATATTCTGGGGGACCACTGCAAAGTTTCTGGCAGCTTTAAACCTCTTGCCATTCCCACCATTTCCAAAACCACTACCAGAGGCTTGATCATTTCTTCTCTTGATCACCTCAGTCCCAACAGAAGAAACGGTGGTTCTTCTCAAATCTATTACCATCCGATTGGTTGCACTAACTGCCGCTTGAAGAGTCATGGGGTTAAAAGCGGCTACCAATCTTCGGATGTCAGGTGACAATCCATAGCAGTATCTTTCAACTAACTTCTCCTCCGTATCCACCATACGAGGAACTAGCCTTGTCAGCTCATGAAAACGAGTAGTGTATTTCTCGTTATCCACTCCAACCATAGTATGTTTCCAAAATTCGTTTTCCATTTTCTGTACTTCCTCCCTAGGACAGTACTTCTCCATTAGCATCCTTTTAAAGTTCATCCAAGGTATGCTATATGCCGGCTCTCGGCCACGAGTCCTAATCTGTTCGTTCCACCATGACAAAGCGTGCTTTTGAAACTGAGAAGCTGCATATTCCACTTTGTTTTCTTCAGCACAACGGCTGATATGAAGCACCGCCTCTATACTTTCTAACCAGTTGATTAGACCTACCGGACCCTCGGTACCATTAAATTCTTTTGGTTTACAATAAGTGAAGGTCTTGTAGTCAATCCCGTGCAGATGAACTCGAGGAATAACTCGTTCAGCAGTAGGTTCAACGTTGTTACTATTATCAGTATGATGATTATTATTGGCGTTCATGCTTGCCGTAATCTGAGCAACTAAAGTAGGCATGGCGGCCAACAGTTGTTGTGTCACAAACGCTGCCATATTATTTTCCCCGTCAGCACGTGGGGTAGATCCAAGACCAGTGTTCACATTTGCAGTAGCAGTTTCTGGTTCTTGCTGGATCACAGGTTCTTCCTGTTCAGTTGTATTGGTTGAGGAGTTGATCTAGTAACTCTCTTGGGAGCAGCCTTCTTCTGGACCTTGCCTCGTGTCTTGGGAGCCATAAGTCTAAGACATAAACCAAAAATGTCATTTAGAGGTTTTCCTCGTAGGAACAACAAAGATTGTAGCTTTTCAAGATGTTCAAGATATAAGAGGATACCAAACACAAGTCACAATTTATCGACTTACTTGAACTCATGAACTAAACAAGAAAAGAAATATAGAACACTATACTTCTAGAATTGAAATGAGCAAGTGACGTAGTTTTGAACAAGTAGGTAAGCCAAAGAACTATCATATTTCATTCATACAAACTTTTTACAATTTCTGACCTGTACATTTCCAAAATCTTGTGGGAAACTACATCCACAATACAAATCATGTGGGAACAACATCCACAGATGATACATTACACAGTCAGAACGATACTATCCGAAATACGTGGGAAATACATCCACCAAAAAGATTACAACTCAAATACAGAAGTATGAGTTGTCAATTGTTCTAAGGCTTACAATACGTTACTACTACTACTACTACTATTACTGATTACATCCTGAAAAGAACTACAACAAGCAACGCCACCACCAAGACCACCACAACCGATAGTATCCAGATCATCTCCCAATAGCTTCCTTCCCTTCCCTAGCAACAGTCATCGCCTCAGCCGCCTGATTATAAGCTCCAGTCAACTCCTGAGCTTGATTCTCTATTTTCGCTCTGGTGCAGATGAGGGAATTGTTCATCCTTGACAATTGTCGGCGATAATATTCCGACCTATCAGCTGCAGATGCAACTGGCATAACGACACTTGGATTGTAGACAGGCACTCTGGAGGGACCCGCAGCATATGGATCTCCCTGAAAGAATGAAAGACCAAGTCCACTGTTGCCCTGAACTGGTGCAGAAGGACCAGGAGCATAAGGGTCTCTAGGAGCATAAGGCATATGAGCTCCCTCGGTAGTCCTCCTCTGATATGGAGATACCGGTGTCACAGATGATTGAACATGGATAGACACATGTTCACTTCCAGATTCGCTGGATGATGATACTATATTGATAGGGCGAGATTCATTGCCCGATTCCTCCATTGGTTCCTCTTCATAAGAGTCAGGAACATAAGGAATGGAGTTTGCCAAGACAGGAACTGGAGGTGTACAAGGTACAACAGCATTAGAGCTAACTCCATCCGACATGACTATTCTGAAAAGATAGTCAAAGAATCCATATAAGTCTGATGGATAAGACAACACGAGTCAAAAGGATGATACAGTACGCAACATTGAGTTTTAAAAGAAATCCTTGTCTAGACAATACACATACTATTTGGGTTTCTATTAACAATATACCTTCCATGCTTATGTATAGGGTCACCCGCAGCCTTCCCACCACATTTTCAGTGTATTGTTAATATAATCCAACTACCACGTATACAAGCCTTATGCATACACATACAATTTGAGTTTCTATTCCTAACATACCTTCAATGTTTATATATAGGGTCACCCGCAGCCTTCCCACCACATCTACAGTATGTTGTGAATATAGCTCAAACTATAACGTATATACAAAATCTAAGATATTTATTTCGAGCCTTATATTATTTTACATAATCGGGACGTAGTCGATCAAGTTAGGTCTAATTATAGACAAATAATATAACTCCTGAAATAAGTATCCTAAACCTAAATAGACTTAGATTCCCTTTTTGAAACGAAATGGCTATAGATTGAGTTTTTCCAACGGAAAAACTCGGTATTAACTATAACCTTGTCTCTGATACCAATTTTTGTCACACCCCGTTGTAGCGGAAATACAGGGTTAACAAGTAATTGCGTACTAATCAGAAGGTAAATAGAGATTACATCCATTAATCCAAATACAAGTTTATTACAAGTATAATCGTTCGGAAGTGGACCCCAATATACGGATACAAACTATCCTCAATTGGAAATGGGCCCACTAAATACAATAATAACATATGGACAGCTAAGTACAATTAGGACTAATAAAACTATAGTCCTCAGAGGTCTGACGCTAATTGTACGTCCAATGTTCAAAAGATGGCTTCAAAATGCCATATACGCTTCCAATACTTACTGATGGTTCCCTGAAAAGCATGAAATTTGAGAGGATCAACTATCGAAATAGTTGGTGAGTTTACAGTATGTTTGACCAAATGTTTAGTCGTCATTGATACAACACAATGACCTATAGTTATAAAAGACCAGGCAGTTAGAATACAACATCTAACAATACTTTTATTTCAAGATAGTCAGAATACAACATCTGACAGCATATGACAGCCGGGAGCCAAGTCCGACAGTATCAGTCACTATGCTACATTGCTTCGCACAGGATTTCCCTCTAAAATGGGGTGCGCACCACAACAATGTTTATGACTAGCATGTGACAGCCGGGAAACAACATCCGACAGTATCAGCCAACATGCCTCGCACAGGATTTCCTTCTAAGTGGGTGCGGACCTTAACCAAGACAGTCAGAATACAACATCCGACAATTTAACCAATAGGGGGAAACATTTTAGTTTGTCAAACACAAGGAAACATTTCAATCAGCCATCACACGGCAATTCAACGTCATTTTATCCAACATTTAATAAATGACACGTACAGTACATGCTTTTCAGGCCCAAAGTAAAAGGAAAAGGGCGCCATAAACTCACCTTAGCGATCTAAGTGCTAAAAGGTATAATGTAGCTCGAGAAGATTCAACAACCAGTTCTCCACGTTATCCAAAACCTATGATATCATTATCAATAATGAGGATCAAATCCTTGACGACGAGTATCCTACGTACCACTACTTAGCTATAGACCCTAGAATGCCATAACCGAGAACGTGTTTCAAACATTGATTTTATCAACTGAAGGTAAATAAAATTATTTGGACTTTCGGATTAAAAGTTATTAACGTTTAAAAATCGACGCGTAATATTTCACAGTACCAATACACTGCGCCGCAGTGAGCCAGAAACATGCTCACTGCGCCGCAGTGGCTTAAGTCGAAACCAGACCAGAGTCTGGGCACTGCGCCGCAGTGGGCTAAGACAACGCCACTACGCCGCAGTGGCCCCATTCTGCAGCCAAAAACCAGCAGTTCATAAGCAGAAATAGACCAAAACGTTTCTAAATCAATCCCTTTCATTTCAAAGACTATATGTATGTTCACAAGACCCGGAAATATCTAAATTCGCCAACCCTTTCATCATTTCAACCCTTTTGATTTCCAACCCCAAATCTAATAAAATTCTTTTATTCAACTAAAACCAAAAATCCATTTCATATTCAAGACAAATGAATCTAATTAACCAAACTAAAACAAACCTTTTGATAAATTTAAATGAAATCAAAAGATTTAATAAAAATCAACTTACCAAGAATTGTGTTCTTGAAGAATTTGATGAAGATGATGAAGATGGTGATGATGTTAATACCAATTTATTATTGAAATGATTATTTCCTTTAAATTAATCCTTGCCAAAACCGATTTTGATGATGATGAGATAGAGGGATTGAGAGATTTTAGTCTTGTGTGTGTGTTGTATATGTTTTGGTGTGTGTGTGTCAACTAGAACAAAATAAAAGGGAGGGAAAAGGTGTTTGGTGGTTACTCCTCTGCCACAAACAAATAAAACCGACCATGTGGCCCTTTTCTTGATATTCTAATACCCCAATTTTGGTGAAATGCTTACGATTAAATACCATTTGACTAATAGGTTAAAATGTAAAGTAAAGGTATTTTCCCTCGTCTCATTTTAGTCGAGACAAGTAAATAAATTAAATAAACTAAACTTTTAGAAATATTTAGTTTAGACAGTCTATTTACTGGGTTCAATTATAACATTTAAATCTTTATTTAACGTTATTTTAAGACTCGGCATTCGTCTAAATAGCTAATAGTCTACGTCATAAGGATACGTCTAATTGAACTATATCAAATGTTCAATTAACTAATAATTTCCACGTCATAATCTCTAAATTAGACGAAATTATAATAATGATCGAGATTAAGACTAACCCGTTGTTAATAAATTACGAGTTGTCACAATAATGGTGCAAACCAAAAAGTTCATAATGCAGGAAACCGATCAAATGGATCAAACAGACCAACGTATTTTTGTTGGGTGTAAACCCAAGTCCCACATTGAAATAAATAAACTCTAAGCATGTGTATAAGCTTGTAGGCTACTCCCTCTATTACCAATTGGTTTTTATAGCTTATATTCGGCTTGATGACTGTAAACAGTCCTAAGATACTTCATATAATTATATTTAACGCACTATTCATTTATATAACAAATTAAAAACATTTGTGAAAAGGAAGTGTTTCGGGTAATAAAACCTGATCCAATATGACCCGTTAACCAATTGACCCATTTTGCCACCCGTACAAAAGACAAAGGAATGCTTTTGAGTTCTGACCATAGTGGACTTAAGTAAGGCACGAGCAAGAAAAAGGAGTTGTCGTTGTCCGACTGAAAAAGAGGTTCCAGACTCTTTCATTTGCATATCCAGCACCCCTGCAGCTCGGACCTCCTCTTCAATATGACATTTCTCTAGAGCTTTCCACACATTCAAGTCGTCGCTCAAGTTTAAGGGGTCTAAATTCTCCCAGGATATTGTATCAGATATCACAGTTAACCGTTAATATTTAATAAGAGACATTAGGTGAGTTTTCTATCACCAATAATAATACAGTCAAATGTATCCAATTCTACCTTAAAGATCCTTTAAAAAGGAATAGAGCCCGAAAACAGCTGTTGATGTGGATTCTGGGCATGGTAAAAAGAGGAGATTGAGTGATAATATAGAAACAGCTATTGATGTGGATTCTGGGCATGGTAAAAAGAGGAGATTGAGTGATATGCTCTGCTCCTTCTCAGTCTCAGTCTCAAAATCAGAATCTGACTCTGAAGGAGTATGAGTGATACCTAACCGCCTCTTCTCTTGATCCCACATAGATCCTGGATCATAATAATAATCCGCAATCTCTGCCCTAGCTCTCATGTGAGCTTCTAGATCATAACCGTATGCATGGGTCATCATCAGGAGACATGGCGTCAAATTCGAATGGATTTACACCTGAAGCACATTGGATGGAGATGTTATTCATGGGGTTACTCATTGCTTCAAGGTATAATGTAGTTGTTTTTTTAAGCAACAACGAAGAGACAACATTTTTACCACTTTTTAGTAGCCCACCAAATTCGCAACCGCATGATATTTGGGTAATTGCACTCGTCAATGGTGACCATTTTGTAAGATTGGTACTTCGAGGAGATTTCCCGATACCTCCTACGCATCCACTATGGTCTAGAAACGCATTCGACCGAACATGGAAAACTCCTTATTTGGATAGACAAAATTTGTACGATCAACTTAAATTTCCTAATCGTAGTTTAGGAGGTGTGAAAACTTGTATTAATATTGATGATTAGAAAAATGATATAAAATATTTTATTATCTATTATTGACTTTTTAACCATTTCATTAAAATAGAACACATAAAATGTTAGAATAGGATAAAATATGTAGACTATATTTTGGGGGTAACACCCCCATCAAACATCATATAGGGACTAGACCACATGAATATAACATGGACCACATAATATGGACTACATAACCAAAAAGCAGACCACATAGTACATTTATATATGCAAGAAAAGTACGTTTGCTCAACATAATATCATGGACCACATGACATGGACATTTTTAAGGATAATGGTCAATGTATAAGGCCTATTAAGTATTAAGTACATGATACTAAAACATATAAATAATTATAATTAATAGATATTTTATATTAATCATCAACATTAATACAAGTTTTCATCCCTACTGAATTACGATTAGGAAATTTAAGTTGGTTGTACACATTTTGTCTATGCAAATAAGGATTTTCCCATGTCCGGTCGAATGCGTTAGGAGACCATAGTGGATGCGTAGGAGGTATCGGGAAATCCCCTTGTAGCACCAATCTTACGAAATGGTTACCATTGACACGTGCAATTACCCAAATATTATGTGGTTGTGACATTGGTGGGCTACTAAAAAGTGGTAAAAATGTTGTCTCTCCACTGTTGCTTAAAAAATCAACAACCACATTATACCTTGAAGCAATGAGTAACCCCGTATCTGACATATCCATCCAATGTGGTGGAGGTGCAGCTCCTTCAAAGTGACTTAGTGTGTGTTGAAGCGATCGTACACCTTCTCTGGTAAACATATGAGTATATGTTGCATTATGCACATATAACTCGTCCAATAAATTCATACAAACTTGAGGCCAATTATCTTGATGATGACCCATGCATACAGCTATCGCTCTAAATCCGCAGTTTCTATCTCCATATAAATTCTGAACCTGTGTGATATGTGGAAGAAAATCTGCAAATCCTTGTCCAATTAAATAATATGGATTGTTCATTAATGTATCTAGATAGTAGGGTGGGGTTGGGTTTGGATTGTGGGTAGTCATAAAAGGATCATCATATTCCGGTTCTTTGTTTAAGTCGAAAAACTGAGGTTTGGGGTTAGTTGGGGTTGGGTTGGTTTGGGGTTGGGTTGGAGTTGGTTTTGGGGTTGGGCTTGGTTTTGGGTTTTTTCAAGCTTGGACGTCCTCGGTTATCTTTGTGATATTCAGGTTCACCAATGGTAGATGGATCAATATCAGGCTTCATCCAAAAATCATGATCAATATCTTCAACAATTATACACGGCTCAAGATCAAGCTTCCTCCAAAAAAACATCCACCGATTGTAGTGGAATAGGCTCATTTGCATTGAAATGCAACATAATCTCATGTGCCAAATTTAGTGCCCAAATAAAATTTGGTTTTCTCTCTCTATCCAACAAGACAAATCCTACAGAGAATGTCTTATTGGTAGAAGTAACACCAACAATCTCAACAAGAGGCAAATCAAACTTGTTCGTCTTATATGTAGCATCTATCAATAAAACATCCGGAAAAGCAGGCCATATCTTTAGTGATATCGGATGTACAAAAAACAATTCTTCCAACTTGTTGGTTGAATCATTTACACGATATTGATAGTGATATCTCTTTTCTTGCAAAAATGTGAAGACAACTTGAATTGGGGTTTGACCTTCATGCCCAACCAACCGTAACTTCTGTTGGGCATTATAGATGACTCTCTTAGACACATTCTTCTCATCCAACTCCTTTAATGTTGCAAGAATATCACGTGCTTTCAAGTTTTGATTTGTCATTGTTGCAACTAAACCAGTTTCATGACTAGTCAACTTCTTTACATATGGATGACCCTCCATAAACAATGCGGGTTCATGATTATGTTCATGACATTTCCCTGTTAACACCCAAACATTGTTGACCTTATAATACTTCCCAACCAATTCAATCTTGCAGTAAATTTTTTACTTGCGGTGTCTTTAACACCACAACCACTACTTCTGGACACACCGCCGCGATCACAAATGAGTGTGATTTTATATAGGTAGCCATCTTTTTTCTTAGATCTTTTTGTTACAAGAATGTAACCATAAGAGCGTGCCACCTTTTGTGCCATTCAACTAATTCTTGATTTGAGTCAAATACCTATAATTATCAAATAAGTAATATCAAATAAGTGGTCAAATACCTATAAATAAAACAACTAAAACAACATAAACGATCTAAAATACTAGGTAAAATGCTATGTAAACTATGGTTAGTATAAGTTGCTATGTAATATAAAACAACTAAACATGTAAAATGCTATGTAAACGATCTAAAATATTAAATCATATAATATAGAACAAGCTAACTAGCTATAATCTAGAGTATTAAAATATAAAACAATCAAAATGAAACAAATAATATATCTAAAACACTATGTAGACAATCTAAGTAATTTACAATAACTAAAATCTACAATATTAAGATGAAAGATGAAACCTGGTCGGTAAGAAATTCTGGTACACTCATCACTTGTTTGTATGTTTATGGTAGGAAATATACAAATTATATAGAAGTTGACACATTTATTACTGATAATGAAATACAACCAACTTTACATTGTTTATAATAAATAACTTGTCAGATGTCAAAAAATATATCACTATATTGTATAAAGTTAATGTCATTTTTTTGAAATTGTATTTGTCTTTAACTCAAAAATGTAACTAATAAATATTCTGTCAAAAGTTATATAAACCTGCAAAAATCATATCAATATTGTATATAAAATTAAGAGTTAAATGCAAGAATGGTCCCTATGGTTTGTCAGTTTTTGCAAAGGCAGTCCCTCTCTTGAATTTTTAGCAACAATGGTCCCTGAAGACATGTTTCAGTTGCAACGATAGTCCCTCTCTAACGGATCCGTTAATTAATGTCGTTAAGTTTCCTATGTGAGTAGCACCTGAGGGGTATTAATGTCTTTCAACCTATACAAACCTAGGGATGTTCAAAACTATCTATATTCGAACCTGTTATCCGAAAATCCGATCCGGCTTTCTTCGAAAAGTCGGATATCCTATATTTCACACTTAAATTCGGATAGTGACTTTTGAAAAAGTTTAAGAATTTCAATATCTTTTTTTTTCTTAAATCCGAAAATATCTGAAAATGTCAAAAAAAAATATCAAAAAAAGACTATTTTCAATATCCGAAAATATTCTAAACTTTACGAAAATATCTGAAACTTAGTCTCAATACGAAAATATCTAGGATATATATATTTTTTTTCTAAAATTCGGATACTTCAGATACTCGAAAACTTCGAATATCCAAAATTTTGAATATGTTCAAATATTGAAATCCTTTATCCGAAATTTCGAATATCCGATTTTTGGATATTCGCATAGTGAATTTCAATATCCAAACTTTTTGAATATTCGTGGAATTATTCGAATGCCCGAGATTTTCAAAAATCATTATCGAGATCAGAATTTTAGGATATCAGAAGTTCGAATATTCAACTTTTCAGATAAAATCAGATCGGATTTTCAGATTACAGGGTCGGATACGGATACTTTTGAACACCCTAAGTTTGTGTAGGTAAAAAGACATTAATACCCCTCACGTGCTACTCACGTGACAAACTTAACGGCACTAATTAACAGATCCGTTAGATAGGGACTGCCATTGCAACTGAAACATGTCTTCATGGACTACCGTTGCTAAAAAATCAAGAAAGGAACTGCCGTTGCAAAAAGCGACAAACCACAGGGACCGTTCATCATTTAACTATAAAATTAATGCTGCTTTCTAAAAATTGCATTTATTATTTAACTTAATTTGTGTAAGACTTAGAACTATATATTGTCTTAATCTATTTTTTTAGAATTTAATGTTCCTTTTACTTATTTTGTGAAAAAATTTTAAAGCTAACATTTAATTATATATATACAATTTAAGACTAGCTTAGGAATAGTAAACTTTTGGGATTTCAAACATTTGACACTAAACTTTTAAGTTTTCCAATTTTAACCCATATATATCTATACTACTATTTAAAAATTATACCCCTATGTTGAAAAGTTAAGATTTTTGGGACATGCGAAATTACCATTTTACCCTTAATGAATTAATTAAACAATATTCCATTATCTTTTAAAAGATATTCACTACTCTTTTAAATCAAATATCTAATACCTACACCACTTGACGTATCTGCCGCCACCAACAGTCGGGCCGCCGTCACCATCCGTCGATGCCACCACATTACTGTCACTGCCATCGCCGCCGCATTGCGCGGGTACCATGCTCGTACAATTTAAGACTAGCTTAGGAATAGTAAACTTTTGGGATTTCAAACATTTGACACTAAACTTATAAGTTTTCCAATTTTAACCCCCAAATTTTTTTCTTTAACTTTTCATCCCTTCTTTAATCACATACAACACTTTAAAGGGTTTCAAACATTTGCCACCAAAACTTTTAAGTTTTTCAATTTTGACCACAAACTTTTTTGACCACCAAAACTTTAAATTAGTCTTTCACATCATTTCATTTCATTCTTCGTTTGATAATTTTTTAACTTTATGATACACTTTTCTAATGTATGTTTATCGTTATGTATGTATCAATGACCTTATACACAATTTTTACGTATCGTAAACATTTTCCACCAAAACTTTTAAGCTTTCCAATTTTGACCACAAACTTTTTTGACCACCAAAACTTTAAATTAGTCTTTCACATCATTTCATTTCATTCTTCGTTTGATAATTTTTTAACTTTATGATACACTTTTCTAATGTATGTTTATCGTTAGTTATCTATCAACGACCTTATACACAATTTTTACGTATCGTTATGATTCTCGGGGCAACGCCCGAGTACAAAAACTAGTTATATGTATATATATCATCATTTGAAAAAATAATTTTTTAAAATGCTGAACATGACATGTATAATAAAAACAAAATGAACCTAAAATTGATAAGCAATTCTTACGAACATTTGCTCTATTTATTAGACACTTACACATTGAGTATATTAGGTAAAAGACAAAAATGGACCACTCTATATTTTTAAAGGAAGGGGGTGTGCTGGATACTGCGCCTATTTTATTTCATTGCTCATTTTCACTTTCACAAATAATAGTTGAATTTTGATTTGTCTACGACCACTTTGATGATCCATAAGAGTTTTTTTTAGGATTCTTGACTTGTTTGAAATAAAAAAGATTTTATCAACTTTAAGCAAAGTAAGGTGGAATATGACCATATAAGCAATAACATCCAATTACCTTTTTTTTTATATATCCTCTTGAGAATATGTAGATAGATACTACAACACTACAAGAAAGGGTTAATTGCCTAGAAATACTATGAGAAGCTATTAATGTATGTTGTTGTTCTAAGCTTAGCTATACACAGTATGTAATGTAATAATACAACACATACAAAAACACACAAACTTGATTGGTGGTGATGAAAATTACATTACATTGAAGATGCTTTAGCAAAACTTGAAAATCTGGAAGACTCTTCTTGGACTAGACTTTGAGGGTTCCCTTGCTCCACCTGTACCATTACAATAGAAAAACTTCTTTTAACTCACATGTTATTGGTCCTCACTCCACTCAACTTTAAGAATTTACTTATAGATGAACTGATTTGGGATTGTGTGATTGCATCTCAAACTCGTCAAATCGAAAATTTAGCATCAAGGGGAACATGTCACCATGAGATGAAAGTCGTTCAAATTTCTATACATACAAGTATACAACCTCCTAAATGATAGTTTTTCAAAGATTAATACTATTTTTCGGCTGATATGGTTCTATAATTATAACTAACGCATTAGTTAATTATAGAGCAAAATGAAGAAAAATCTGTTTGTTGGTCAACCTCAACCCATCTCGGACCATTTCAACCCAATATCAGAAAAAAAACTGTTTCAATCAGAACCTATTTAACCTGTTACCCAAACTGCCTCGACCCAGCTCTCCCGTTTGCCACCTCTAAAAATTTTGAACCTTAGATACTTAGAGAACTATATGCTATCCTATAGATCCTCTATATTTTAGTTTCATAATGCAGTGTTGAGTAAAGTGGCACAGGTAAAGAATGAGCAATGTCAATTCCATGAACATACCAAGACTCCTTGATCAAGAATCAGTACATTGTCCATGTCTAGAATTGTGGAGATGCGATGAGCAATTGTGATCACCGTCAGCCCTCTGCATTCACTAGATATGGCATCCTTCAGTTTCGAAGCAGTTTGAGTGTCTATATTTGCTGTGCATTCGTCCAAACATAATACCTGCTTTACATCATTTAAAACCGTTAAGAGACTTAGAAAGAATATCAGCACACAAGCCAAAGACCAGATACAGGTTTCAATGTTGACCCATCTACTTATGGGTCTGTATGGGTTATGTTTTATCTCTAACGGATAGAATATCCATTACCAAAAGTTTATTATGCAGGAAACGGATCAAATGGATCAAACCGACCAAAGTATATATTTGTTGGGTGTAAACCCAAGTCCCACATTAAAAATCAAATAAACTCTAAGCATGTATATAAGCTTGTAGGCTACTCCCTCTATTAACAATTGCTTTTAGACTTGAACCCCATTATGCTTATATCCGGCTTCATAATTGTGCTGTAAACGGTCCTAACATACTTCATGTAATTTATATTTAACACGCTAATAATTTATATAAAAAATTAAAGGTTTTGTGGAAAGAAAGTGTTTCGGGTCATGAAACCTGATCCAATTTGGCCTGTTAACTAATTGACCCATTTTGCCACCCTTACAAAAGACAAGGAATGCTTATGAGTTCTGACCATAGTGGACTTAAGAAAGGCACGTGCAAGACAAAGGAGTTGTCGTTGTCCGACTGAAAAAGAGGTTCCAGACTCTTTCATTTGCATATCCAGCACCCCTGCAGCTCGGACCTCCTCTTCAATATGACATTTCTCTAGAGCTTTCCACACATTCAAGTCGTCGCTCAAGTTTAAGGGGTCTAAATTCTCCCGGATATTGTTCGGGGGGTGGGGGGGGGGGGGGGGGGGGGGGGGGGGGGGGGGGGGGTGGGGGTGTGGTGGGTCTAAATTTGGAAATCAGATATCGTTAACATTTATAAGAGACATGGATGGGTTTTCTATCACCAAATAATGCAGTCAAATGTATCCAATTCTACCTTAAAGTTCCTTTAAAAAGGAATGGAGTCTGGGGAACAACCGCTAAACGTGACCTAAGGTCTCTTAGAGAAATGTCCGCTATGTTTATGCCATCAACTATAATATGTCCTCCACATATTGGATTGAGGCGGAATAAAGCATTCAAAATGCTAGATTTTCCAGCACCCGTCCTTCCAACAATTCCTACCTGATTAAAATTACCCTAATGTTTGTATAAAATATGACAAATATACAATAACATTTCAAGGAAATGCAAAGACGTACATGTACATATATTTATGTTACTAGATATACAAACCTGTGTTCCTCCAGCTATTGTCAAACTTAGATTACGCAATGCAGGAGGCAAAGACGGCATATATCTGAGTGTTACATTTTGAAATTCAATCTGCCCATGAGATGGCCAAGCTGCATCCAAAATCTTGTGCCCTTGAAATTCTTCTTGAGGAATGTCCATGTACTATAACAAATGCGATCAAATGTTCATTTACTTAAAGTAAGCATTAACAAGCGAACATAATTCTCATGTTCAGACCTGCAGAACCCTCTCAACCGAAACCAATTCCTTCTCAGTCTCGGTGAAACTTGTCAAAAAACTCCCCAACAACGATACAACTGGAGCTGCATATGACAGGGCTAATCCAACCTGTTTACAAAGTTTTCAAATGTTATAATGTTTATGGAAAAATAAGAAAACTGACATATAACCTTAAAGGGGTGTTAAGATAGTGTTTGGATCTGTTTCTTGTATCTGAGGTCACAATATAAAATAACCCGACTGTTGAATGTTTGACAGATAGTTAAATTTTTAAGAAACCAAAAGATAAAAGAAGCGATAGATAAGTACTATTATTGTACATTCTGGTTTAGACATGTACAAACACTATGAGTAATGTAATATATATAATGACAAACTAAAGAGACTGAACTTACCAGCCCTGGGGTACCTAAATTGACAGGAAGATATCCGTGAGATCCAACAACCGCCATCACCGCAACATATGATACAACAAAAGCTGCTAAGAACTAAGGTCACACAGTAATTACTATTCAGTAATATTTTCTTAAGAGTCCATTGATGTAATTTGTTATAAAAAGTTACATTCCATAGATTCACTTTAGCATATAATCTTGTTTACAATGCCATACTGATTCTGTGTTTATTGGTAATACCTGCAGGCGTAAGGATAGCCACAGGCTTGCAATCAACTCTGAATACGAAGTTCTCTGATACATCTTGACATGGTCCATGAATATAGTCAAGAAAAAGTACTGCGTAAAGACAAAGAGCATTACCTAGTCTCATTAGACTGAAGTACATATACATGTATCTTAACAAATTTGAAGCTATTATATATGAAATCTTAAGCTAATAGGTTTGCTCATCTCCGTTTGTCTCTTAAAATATGAAAACTTTATTAATGTAAAGAGTCTTTATAAAAATCTGTACATAATCAAATTTTAGCTCAGCATTCACCTCGGATTTGAACGCCCTTATAGTTGATGACCCGTCAAGTATCTCTGAGAATGATGCATATATGGGTGATCGTGATACGCTGTCTAGCCTTCTCAGTTCTCTTGATGTTGACCTGTAGTAAAACTGAATGGTCCAATATTTAGAGGGTAGTGTCACTATTGCTTCACTTGAATACAATTTGTAGAGGTAGCAGTATGGATGGGTTGGATAATGAGTCAAAATGGTTTTGGGTTATTAGGGTCACGTGTTGATAAGTCAAGACCTTGAGCAAAGCCATTTAGGAATTTGTATACATTACAAACATACTTTGAGCAACCTTTAACACGTGTTGACCCGTTCAGCATTTAGCTAAATTATTTGACTGCCCCGTTTGAGTTAAACCACAACCCAATTGACCTATATATAAGCATATGAAAGAAAAATTGCAACAAGCACAAGAAAAACATATTGACAAGATTTACTTCATGCTTATACCTGCACTTTGCTATAGATATACCAAAAAGGCAATATGAGAAACAAGAACATGACCTACAATAAAAGTAAATATCTATCAAAGTTTGTAAAAGTTATATTATAAACTATATAATAAATGTAATTATGACCCTATTTCATCAATTAGTTACCTGCACAAAGGACAGAATTAAAGCAATTCCTGAGAGGCCAACAAAATTGGCAAGTAGAATAATGAGAATGAAAGCTAGAGAATCGTCAATTGTGTAGAGATCAGATGACAGCCTACAAACATAATCAATATGTGCATTCAGGATGCCCGATTTGGGTTATGTGAAGTAGAATAATAGCTTAAAGGAAACTGGTCACACGAGACGGACGTTGTCAAGTTGCATTTTTAATCCATTCTAAATAGCTTGATTCAAATATAAGATCATTGTTGTAGTGCTATATTATTTGTAAATCATATTCAAAACTCAAGTAGATGTAAAAATAAAATCTGGAAATCTTTTTGTAGCCAATCCTTATCCGGCCCATTATTACCTATTACCTGAAATGCTCATTTTAGAATTTAGGCTACCTGTTTAGTATTCTTCCACTTGGGGTCTGGTCAAAAAATGCAACGGGTGCATCAACAAGCTTTTTCAATAGGTTATTGTGCACCTGAACTGCTGCGCGTAGGCCGCCATATGCAAATGAGAATGCCCTAACTAGAGTAAGAAAGGAGTTCGCCACACAAAAGATACAGAGTATAACCTGCAGTGTCAATAGAAAGTTCATAAATGCCTATTTTGCCAATTACGTACCTATTCATCTGCAGTCTCATGCGCAGTTGCATTGTAAACATGTGAAAGAGTGCATTGAGTAAACAGAAAAGCATGGGGTCCTTATAAATGCTAGAGGTGGCAATTTCGATCAATTAACTGTTGGCTGTCAAGAATTTCAAACGGGTCAAAACAAAAATTAGCTTAAAGGGGAATGGATAAAAAAAATTTATGGTCAAACCAACCAATCCGATCGGTTTTAATCCCTACTAAAACATTTACAGCTTTAACCTGAACCCATTACCTCACCCACCTAGCTTCTCACTTATTCGCTTCAAAGGATGATTTCTTATATGATTGCAGCATAAGATTCCTGTGAGACTCATATTCATTAGGAATTGAGCTCTTGGAATTAGTCCGTTTTTATTTTGACAATCTATGATTCACTAAATCTGCCTAAAGTTAGTGTGAGAACGAAATCCGACTATCTGCATCTACTAAAATTTACCCAGATAAAAGGATGTTGGATGCTGTTCTAACGCTGATGTATCAACCCAATAAGACAGCCATAGATCATTTCCATTTCGAGAAGCTTGCATTAGAATTGCTGACAGGCATGTTATGGCTGTAATATACCAACCAGAGAATGCAGCATAATTCCTGTACAATAAGAGAAAATAACTGTACAGCTGGATACTTACACAGAGGAAGCAAGTAACCGAAGTTTAGCCCGTTTTATAAATATTAGGCAGGATACACTTTAATATAGAAAAGGCGAGTTTTTGGACCACTGGCCTTTCTTTTCAAATTAAGTGTCAACCTAGCGAGTATGCTGAAACACATCCTTAGAGGTCACAAGATGAGCAGGATGGGCGGGTTGGAAAACAGGTAAAAATGAAGCAATAGGCATAATCTAAATCTTTGAACAAAAATGACAAGGTTGTATGCAATAAAAATAATGTTGTGTGGCTTTCAACTCATTTAACCCGTTCCTCTTGTATTAAATTTTCTTTTATCTATTTGACCCATTTGAGATAAAATGCACCCGCCTTAAAAGGTAAACGAGTTGACATTGCCATCTATACACACCATTGTTTGCAGAAACAATTGATTTTAGATTAATGACAGCAATGTTGATACAGATAAAAAGAGAGCATTTTACTCACTTATATCCAGATTCTTGCATCCATAAAAAAGTTGTAAGAATTTTTACTTTGCATATTCACAAGAACGATGGTTTGAAAAATGTTACTCACTGAAAGATTGACTCACATGTACACAGTTGTTTCAACTCTGCCTTCTTTTCTCTTTTCAACCCCGATAATATTGTCAGCGGTATCCATAATATCTATACCTTCACTCTTTAACATGACACTCTCCTCAACTTCCATACAAGTATCTCCACTTTTTCCTTGTGATTTGGTCTCAGAAGATGCGTTAAACTCTTCAGTTCTAAATAAAGATGCGTATGAAGAAGTTGAACATTCAGTTGGACTTCCTACCCATTTCACTTGTCCTTTGTCCATTATAACAACCATATCTGCAGCGAATATTGCCTGTTAAATGTAAAAGATTATTTAGTGTATGAAGTCCAGTGAATTTCAGCAGTAGTTTATTTATTGGCAAGTATAATATATGACAAAATGACCGGGTGGTAACAGCCTAACAAGTCAAAATGGGCAAGTTATTGTTTCGGTCGAAATGGGCCAGGTCGTGTTGTATTCACCTGAAACACCTTGGTCAAAAGAGTTACGGATGGTTAGTGTGTCAGATATGAATACAAATTTGAGCATTTCATCCATCATCTAATTTCTTAATAAAATGGTTCATGTAATTTTATGCATTAAAGATATAATTTGGGCGGCTTCCAATCCATTGAACCAATATCCTAATAAGATAAACTTTTTATGTGTCTTATTTGACTCATTAGATATAAAACATAACCAAATCAACCCACTCGTAAGTAAATGCATCAACATAGCTACCTCTAGCAAGGACATACAGTCATTACCTGAATATTATGGGTGCAAAGAATGCGTGTTTTCTGATTCATAAGAGGACTAAGGAGTGCATGTGATAATATCCAAGAAGCCACTTGTGCATCAACTGCACTAAGGACATCATCCAGCATGACTAAGTCAGATCCATGGTAAACAGCCCTGTTCATCCCCTTAAGTATAAGAATTTTCATGAATAACAATAAAGTTCTTGCACATTATCAACTGTGAATGCCAATGAGAAACGATAGATAACGGCACCTGGCAAGTGCTAGACGAGCTCTCTGTCCACCTGAAAGATTTATCCCTTTCTCTCCAATATAAGCCATATCACCTCCAACCATGAGGGACACATCTGTGTCAAGGGCACATGCCTCTAGAACAGCAGAATATCTGTACAAAGAAAATTGACCCATACGTTATTACCAAATAATAGAGATCTTCACAATGTTTTGCACTCCTTATGAAACTGTAATATGACAATGGCTTAGTTGTGTGTGAGCGATGAATGATTGGATGGTATAAGTGAAAATTTTGACTCATGTAATTCTGAATGGGTCACTTCAAGCTATGTTTTATTTCTAATGGAGTAAGCATTGTAACTTGCTTAAAGCGTAATACCTCCTAAATCAATTTGTTCATAAATAGATTGGTTTTGTAATATTATAATTTTCGTATCATATTTTGCACAGAAGTGTTTCGGGTCAAACTGATTTGACCCGTTTCGAACTATGCTAGAAAATTGCCCCTTTCTATCCATTACCCAACTTGCACATTTTGCCACCTCATATGAATGGAGTACACTTGGACAGATTAGGGATCAAACTCTTCGGATCAATAATATCTTTGAAAGGTTTGTTCAAGTTCATTCTTAGAGAGAAGTACCTTGTCGGATCATAGTCCTTTCCAAATATGACATTATCACGGATAGTGCCAGAAAGAATCCAGGGAATCTACAGCTCCAAACAAGGATAGGTTAATAAGTTATAAATTTATGACTCAAAGAAAGTATGAGCTCATCATATTTAGTGAGGTTATTATCAAACCTGCGGGACATAGGCCACAGATCCACTTGAATATATAGATCCCTTCATAAGCTTCATTTCTACAAGGATAGAATTCAATAAGGATGATTTACCTGAACCAACCTGAAAACATGCATTTCATTATGTAAAGCTGACGATTATAACACAATCTTATACAGTAGTAAAACTTTATGGACTTTTGTATAAAGTGGTAGCTGTCTATCATGGCAAAATGGGTTTAAAGACACCCTTTACAACCTCCTAAATCAATGGTCAAATATTGAGATTATTATTGTAATAATATACTTTTCGTATGTGTGTGTATCTATATACATATTAATATTAAAATGGACAAAAATGTGTTTGATGGTTAATCCAGCCAGGAAACTCCATTTGTTTTAGCGTGTTATCCAACCCACCCGACCCTCTCATTTTCCAGATCAAGATTTACTCTGTGGTAAGTTAAATGACCAAACAAAGTGGTAGACTCCTAAGAGCAGATTTGACCTCTCCAATAACAGCAACCAGATAACCCTTTGGAATTGCAAGATTGACATGATTCAGAATCGGCTCCTTGACTTCCTGATCACTGTTTGACCATGCACAACAAACATCTTTCATGAAAATATCCATTTCTTCATATGATGATGAAGAATTGTCTGTCTGCAAGTGACGAGGCTCATGCTCATGACATGAGAGGAACTTGCTCAGCCGTCTTGTAGATATGACTGCCTGTGGAGAAATTTTAACAGAAACAAAACACATTGACTGTTAATTTACAAACTTTATCTTGAAGCTGTTTGTTGACAAGAGGGCATTTGCATAACTCACGTCGATCAACCCATTAATGACCCATGGGAATGAGTTCAATGGGGAGATCAAATTGTTAAATAGAGCAAGACAAGTAAAAACCTGCAAAATTCGATGGTAAAATTAGCAAAAAATCAAAATGCTAATAAGAAAAAACCACAAGGAACTCCATGTATTGAAAGAACTGTTTATTATACCGTTGCTGCATCAAGTTGATTTCCCATCATTACATAAAGTCCAAATGTGAACAAAGAAAAAAGAGTTGGTGTTGTTGCCCAAAAGAATACACACCATGCATCCAAGTACTTCCTTGTCTATAAAAAAGAGGTCAGATATAAAGATTCATTGCATTAGGATGAAAGGCGGTTCATAAACTCAAAATATAATCTAGGCTTCAACTAGGGGTGGCATGTCAAAGCAAAGTTCCCGTCAAAACGGGTATTTTTTACAGATTGGCTTGGGGTTGACCAAAAGCACTTTTGTTCCACTTTTTTTTATAAATAAAATGGTTTCAGTATCTTTACAAATATTTCAAGTTAAGTGATTAGAAGGTTTCACGAACTCAAAATATAATCTAGGCTTCGACCCATTTGACCATTATAAATCAACCCGTTAAAGATAGTACATAACATGAATCGATCCATTCATATATCGATGAATCGAAATGCCACCTGTATCAATATATCTTAATGTGAAGAGTAATTCTTACTGACAAATATTTCACTTCTAAGGATCTTGTTTTCATCAACCAGCTAGTAAAAATAAGCTCCCAACCATACATTTTCAAAGTTCGAATGTATGTCAATAGCTCTCCTGTCCTTCTAACCCTGTCACAGTGTTACATGTTATAAATTAGACCTATATAGAATTCTGTCACAAAGACTTCAAGATACAACTGTCTCCAAAACAATACTATTAGGCTATTAGTAATAACAGAGAAAATTGGTTTGGTAACAGCTATGAAGATATATGCAAAGGTGCACACACCTTTCATCCTTTTACTTCATCATGTTTGTAGTGGCACTAGCAATCAACTCAGCAATCCATTTATTTACTACACATTATTATTGTAACTTTATCAGTATGAATAATTGATTACATAGATATCATATATCAAAGAAGTAAGAAATGTGAAAATATATAAAAAGAGAATATCTGTAAGGAAACAGATCAAATGGTCAAAGTTTACCCACAATTTATATGTAATGTTAGACATCCATTTTTTGTAATCGTGTCTAATATTAACTTTTAACAAATAATGTTTGGAACAAAAGTGTTCCCGGTCAACCTGACCAGGCCTGTTTTGACTTTAACAGAAAATATACCGATTTTGACCCGTTACTCACATACTGTATTCATGTAAAGAAACAAATGCAAGGAGACTTTACCTGGTATCAACAATATAGTTATTGTGATTCCCGCAACAAAAGCAAACTGAACTTGGGTATAGAGCAGATACAGGGCAATTCCAATTTGTAGTGGCAAGCTGAAAGGTTTAGAGAATCAATACGACCGATAAGGCTTATTACTCTATTAGAAACATGTTAACCTTATCTATAATGATAGCATAAAAGACCAACACCTATGGTTGCAGACATGTCAAAGAAATAGATAAAGACCTCCACATGTCATGAAAACTGTTGCACATATTGACGGTCCGGTCCACATCCACAGACATGAATGTTTGAATTTCTCCCTCGGAAAATTTAGATCTTTCAGCTAGGCTTACATGGAGACACTGAAATTTTCATGACGGGAACCTTGATGGTTAGCTCATAACTTACCTGAATTTATACATCCATACATATATGTGTGTCTCTATCTATAAATGGATACAATGTAACAGACTATTAATACTTGCCTTTCGAAATAAAACAGTCATAAGACCAGAACGTAGCTTTAACTTTAATTTGGAAAGGCGAAATGTATATTGTGTATCAAGAAAAGATCTGCAGAAATGAGTTCACACAAGAATTGTTACAAGTTATGATAAACACCTTTATCAGTGAAACACATGATACTTCATGGAATAAAAGGTACAAGTTATGATCTAATCATGACAAGAAACACAGTTATATTAGACTTGTACCTCGGAACACAACGTCATTAATACAAATAAGTATTTTATGCTAAAGTAATCAAAAATTCAAAATATAACCATAAGACTTACTTCAAGATGGAAGTTAAGCCGAGTGAAATGGCGAGGAGATAACCATTAAAGTTTCCTGATCCTGTATATAGAAACTTATGATTTTTAATATTCCATTTGCATGTGGAAGAGTCATAATACTCCTGAAAATTCAACGTTAATTACATATACAGAAAAGAAAACTGTAATCATAAGCGATTAACGGGAAGAAGGATAACCATAACTTTATGCATGACAGTTGTAAGGGCCTATCGGTCTTATAGGAAGCATGGACAATACAATACTATTCTAGAAACCAAATGAGATGCAAATGTAGCAATTGACCTTCTTGAAGATATTTGATCAGCATATTAAGAAGCAAGGGTCCAGCAAAACCAAGAAGATCATTGACTACCTGAAATTGGAAGATAATTGACATTATAAGCCTACTACTTCATTAATCTAAGGGTTTAACTTTTCTTTATTGTTGTTTGTGATATTGTATAGTTAGGCCACCCATGTTGCGTTCGGCCGTTTCTTGCCAAAAAAGTCCCCATATTTTTGTAAATCAACTACTTTACCCACACCATTTTAAAATGATCAAAGTAACTCTCATAAGTGTACAATATCCTTATGTTCTATTCTGTAAACTTCGATATTTGTTTCTTTTATGTAATCTAGAAAAAAAGAAAGATATAATCCTCAAAAGTACCTTTAACAGGCCTAAGCACATGTATTGCCAACCGTATGCATAACATATTGTCCAAAACAAAGAAGGATGAGAGCAATCAAGTCTTCTTTGATCTTCCCAACATTTTAGCAAAGAATCATGGCAGAACAAGGGATCCATGTCAACCGGCAATTGAATCAAATCGTCGAAGTTTAGTTGTTTCTTTGCACCGTGTTCCATTACACAATTGATAGATTTAAATGTCATGACATTCCAAAATCTGGCAAGAACCCCCTTTGATAAACAAGTAAATGATGCATAAGTTACTTTTTCCAAACTAGGTAACAATGAGATATTGTTAATCTTTTATAAAAGTTGACTCTGACGGAAATAAATAACATACAGGACTTTCTTGAAAAGTTTCGTCGATAGCCATTTCACTGGACAGTAGCGACTCTTCCATTGAACTACACGTTTGAAAGAAACAAATTCAGTTTTAGGAACAATAACGTTTTCTCTTCAATTGCCAGGAAAATAGATATTTATAAATGGTACTTAGAAAAGTATGCAACTCTAATTCATGTCTTGGCAGGGCTTATGCTTTCTGGATCTTTCAAATAAATATTCGTCTGATAATATTCTCCAACATAATTAGCTGCTTACTATAGTTCCATACAAAAACTTCAAATCGGGGGAGTGAATAACAAAAAGATTCTCTGCACTCTAAAGAGGACTGAAATTCGTCATGGTTTACCTGTTCGTACGAGATGCCTGCTTCATTCTGATGATATTAACCAAGGTACCAAACAGAACATCCACTAGAACTATTAAGCTCTCATTAATACAGCTAAAAACCTGCAGAACAACGTCATAACTTAACTTATGTCTTTCATTCTTTCTATAGAAAAAAGCACCTACCGATAAGATTTTTCTCTGATCATTATTAAACAACGAAGAAAGTCGAGAATCGTAAAAGTCTTTCACATGGTACATATATAAGAAAAGGTCATGGAAACAAACAGAAGCCTTCATAGTAATATATATGAACATACAAAAAATACCTCTAAATAAGAGAAGCTTGCTTGTAAAGATGGAATTGCTAAGAACGGTTTCATAATCCACCAAAAGCACAAGACCCGATTAGATAAAACAAATAACCAGCAATCACACCTTGAGACAAGAAGTAATGTGACCTGTAATGTACATCAAAAGAATTATGATAAGCATAATACTCACACCTATCCAAGAATTTAAGGCAGCCTTACCCAAACTAGGAATTGAGAAGATCTAACAAGCCACTCATGATATAAAGCAGGATGGCCAGTTTTTGTGTTGCTTAATAGCATAATCATGTCAAAACATGCTATACATGCCCCAATGACAGGTAGAAGTAGCAAAAAGACTTTCTCATAGAAGTATATCTGTAATGAACATCATTAAACGACATATCACAAAATAACTATATATAATAAATTGCATCCGCTATCCAATTAACTATCAATACAAGTTGAAAAACTCATATAAAGTTAAACAATATTGTATGGACTGCAAATGATTAGAATCATTTAATCAACCTATAACACCAACATTATATCAATTCATAATCACTACTTCATTGGTTACCTTTCGACGTCCTCTGGTAGTCCTTTCGGTCATTGTGGTCACAACAATTATAACACATGTTATCATACTTGCTCCAAAACCTAGCACTGTAAATCTTGTTAAGAGGATACAAACTATGAAGTATAATAAATATTAATGATCCTGTGATTGTTTCTTTATTATCTATATATAGTTCGAGTTCTGCATACTGCCCAATTGGATGTCACTGCGGTGTCTTGAATGCTAATTGCTAACTACAAACTACTAACTCGTTGTTCAAAAAAAATATAGAGAGGAATAGAGGATATAGGTTGTTGAAACATCTTGAAATTCCATTTCCATCCCAAATCTGTAAAAAGTATTACAAGTTACAACCTTTTAAGCAAGATCACTAATTAATTACAAAAACTAAAGCTAACTAGCTAATTGAATCAAAAATCAGTTAATATGTGACTATAAATAAATCACATCATATTATATACTTTACCATCTCTAAAACCCCACACACACACACATATATTTATATACACACACACACAAACTAAGAGTATATTTTTTTCAAATTACACATATGCCTGGGACGGAACCGGGACTTTCAGACTAAACCCCAAATAATCCACCCTATAAATGTAGGAAATGAGACTCGAACCCTGATGGATTTCCCCAATGTCACAGACCTTATATACAAAAAAATTAACGGCCAACCAAAGAATCTGACCCCTAATACCCGAGTTACTCTATACAATTTACATGGCCATTTTGCTTCTGGCCTTAGGTATTAACTCGTAGTAAAATATTGTACGTACATGTTGGTTGAAATGATTATCAAACTCCAATAAATAAATATAAATATCAATATCAAATATATAAGTAATTAATAAACATACGTAAGGAGAACTTGGGCACAAAGACATCAAAATTTCCATGGCGGCGCGATGTTGCTACGGCACGGCGGCGTGGTGTTGCTCAGACACGGTCAGGAAAGACGGTTGGTTTGGTATATATATAGACTATATATAGTGGGAAAATAGTTGGTATATATAGACTATATATAGTGAGAGATTATATATGTAGTGTAGTACTGTAGTAGTGGTGATGCAGCCTTTTGTTTTCTTTTTTTCTTTCACATTTCATGCACCTTTTTGTGCACTGAATATCGCTTCTTTTTTTTTCTCTTTTATAAAAAGGTGGCGTCATAATATTATTGGCTTTGGTATTAATTTAGTTTTCGTTTTATTTATTGATGTACTTTTTTAAAAAAAATAATAAATTTTTCTAAACAATCTTACTAAAAGTCCTCTCCTCAAATCTCAACCACTCATTTTTTTTTCTCTCCTCTATAAACCATTTTATTTCTTTAATTCATTCAAAATCTTTTATCTCAAAAACCGTATATTGATGAATTATAAAAATTATATGGGTGTTCTTAAAATTTCATGCTCTTTCATTAAAGATGTCATTCGATATACTTTCGACGAATTTTTAAATCCGAGGGCGGAGTCCGTACGGCTAAGGCATTTGGCTATCACACTCTATGACTATCACCTCCTATGACCTATCACACTCTATGACCTATCACCCCCACCATCTCGCCGCCGCAACGCGCGGGTATTTTCTCTCCTAAGTTAATATAAGTATAACTATATTACGTATTAAGTTTGCAATCTGGTTGTTGATTAATTATTGTGTAATTAAACTAATAGAAAACGATGTATATTTCATCGGTAATCACATATAAAAGATGACATGACTTGGTTGAAAGTCAGGCCCGTATAAGGCGTGCTTAAAGGATGGAATTGTACGTGTGACAAAGTGAGGTCATAACATTTGAGTAGAGAGGAAGATGGCGTAAAGAATTTATTTAAACTTAAATATAATTGATGACGCAAACATGCGCATGAACTAATGATCTTAGCTCAGTAAGAGAAAAGAATCGATCACCACCTAATCATTTGTTCAAGTTTCAAAAACTGTTATACTACTTAGGGGCAAGGGTGTAGTGCCAAACTTTTGGCTCTTCGGCAAGTTTTTAACCAATAAAAAGATGCCATGTGGATATGCCAAAATGGGATGGAAGGTGGTCGACCGGCCGAGGCCCGATTTTTAGGGGTCCGATTTTTTTATTTTTAATGTTATATATATTAAAAGTTATGTATTCGTATATGTAATTAACTATAATATATAATATGTAATAAAGTAAGCCTTTTATAAATCCTAACAATCATCCAAAAATTAAACGATATAACTAATTAACTCACATAAAAAAAGCCCACTTAGATATCTTTTGCGGATAAAAAATACGCTTATTGGAGAAAAAAAGCATGCGGTTACCGCAAACGTGTCACTGTACAGAATGCTTATGTATTTTTTTGAACCAAACTTTTTATTTAATTTGGATTGAATAGAAACTGTGTACTTTTTAGGTTTTAGATTTTATTTTGTTTTATATCTTTAAATTGTTTATTTTTTATATTATTGTTTATTGATATAACATTTATTGTCATTTTAAAAATTATTTTATATAATATAATTTGTTGTACCTTACTACGGGCCCATTTTTTTCCGGCCGAGGTTCATAAATCCTCAGAGACGGCCCTGCCATGTGGATATGCCAAAATATTGCCAATTCTTGCCAATAAGAAGCCAAAAGTAATGGTATAGCTTGCCAATTTGCCAATACTTGCCAAAAATGAGAGGATAAAAAAAAAGCCAATACATGCCACTTGTCATGCCCCTAGTTCACATGAAAAGAGCCAAAACATGCCACAATCGGCCAAAACTAGCCGATCTAACTTGCCGATTGATTTGCCAAAACTTGCCAATGCATATGCTATAGGCTTGCCAAAGAGCCAAAACTTGTCAAAACAACTTGCCGATGCTTTTTGCCGACTACACCCTTGCACCTTAGTCTTATCGAAAACTTTGTTGATTTTATGAAATGGTTAAACAATAAAAGTATGTTTGTTAATCTACAATATCAGAATAATGTATGGATATATGGCTTAAGCTCTTTCAATTATAATGATTTACACGTATATCAATTAGACTATGAGTTTCACATAGTGTTATAGGCTTATAGTGACACTCATAGAGTCATAGTCAAAAAAAACCATAGTGACATAACAATGTTTTAAGGTGGGCTATATATTGTTTGCATATTTAAGTGAAATGGAAAATAGTGCCACAGCCCACAAGTCCACAACGTATTCGAATGAGCCCATCATATTCATATCTCAACGTAACAGGCCCATGTGTACTAGCCTATTAATTTAATTAGCCCAAAAAATCAACCGCGAAAAGAGTGATTCGAAATGGTCTATCGATGAGCTTTGCATAACTTCGTATTTAATAGTTAAGTGAAAAAATCGTCATTGTGGTTTGTTACTTTTGCACTTTTCATTCTCTTTGTTAAATTTTGGCGAAAATCATTGCACTTTGTCCCTGGATCCGTTAATCCCCTTACGTGTTTTGCACGTAAGGGGCATTTACGTCTTTTCACCCATCTTCATCTTCCCAAAACAACATACCCATGAGTCTTTTTTAGTTAAGGGCAAAAATCATCCCTGTAGTTTGTCGTTTTTGCAGTTTTCATCCTTGTCGTTAACAAACCCAAGAGAACCTTTCATTTTCTACTTCCAAACAAGAATTTAATCCAAAAACAAAACAAACTCGAATCAAAATTTTATATAAGAATCTAGTCAATCACCTTCAAATATATATATCTACATATGAAGATCTGGAATCTTCTCTATTTTAACTCAGATTTATATCCAAAAACCCACTTCATATTCAAATGTAGGTTGAAGATGAAAAGTTATCCTGGGTTTGTTAACGGTGAGGATGAAAACTGCAAAAACGACAAACCACATGGACGATTTTTACACGTAACTCTAAAAGACTCCTAACGATGTTGGTTGGGGAATATGAAGATGAGTGAAAAGACAAAAATGTCCCTTACGTGACTTGCATGTGAGGGGGTTAACGACAAAGTTATAACGGCAGGGACGAAATGCAAACCACATGATGATTTTGGCCAAAAGTTAACGGCGAGGATGAAAACTGCAAAATCGAAAAACCAAATGGACGATTTTTGCACTTAACTCTATAAAAATAAACAAAATCTCCTCACGTGATATATATATTAAAAATTATATATCTATATATATATATATATATATATATAATATATATATATATATAACAAGGTCCTAAATTCATTCCTAAACAAATAAGAACCCTTGGATAGATTTCATCTTTGATTTAGAGCCATTAGATCATATTTAATTATTTCATCATTTATTAATGACAATATTAATACTTATACTTTGTATGATTTGTCAAAATATACCCTTCTTAATTATTATTATAATATACCATAAATAATATATAAATAATATGATAATAATATTGATTATTCAAACTCTTTAAGATGCATGTTGTTTATCGTACTCCCATTAGAAATAAATTAGGATTGTGATGCTATTATAAAATTGTCAACTTATAATTTATTTATTTTTTAATTAGTGATTTAGTAATTCAGTGAGAGTTTCTTATTTATTTTATTTTTATTAAAACTTTTCTAATATTTATTTAGTTTTTAATTATAATAATTATAATTATAATCTATCTACCAATATATATATGTAATAAAAATTGAAGACTTTGATTACAATATCTACATTGCTTACGAATGTAATTCAAGGTTTCATGTACAATAATAGGTTTTAAAAGGAAAAAAAGTTATTGTTTGTTTTTGTATTACCAGAGACTAGAATCGTGTTCATATAATGCACTAGATAAATGATCTTATACATATGATATTTATAATAACATTATGTTATAGTCATAAAATCAAATTTTAAGCTTTTTTTCATATGGGGCTACTAACATTATATACAACTTTAATTACTGGATTATTTTTTCCAGTTTGATTTAATAAGTTGTTATCTTTTTTAAATCACACATAATTTTTTTTTTATCGTAAATCTTGTTTATAAATCAAGTTGGATTTAACTTATATATTTTTCTATGGCAGTTATATATACATTGTAATAAATATGTGTTATATTTAAGGACGGGCCAAAATGTTTTTTGTGAGGGGCAAATGTAAAAGTCGTTTATTTAACTTATCAGATCCATGTCTGAAAATATTTTTTAAAAAAATGAGTCTTGACTCGAGAATATAGAAAATGGGCCCCTAAATGAATTTTGTTAACGTCAGATTTAGTCAAATTATAGAAAGATATTTAGACTCAATACTAATGAGTTGCCTATGGTGGATTCTAACTCGGCTATTCAAGAAAAAATGTTTCTTGGATTATTTAGGATATATTATTTTTCTTTATTTTGATTGATTAAGATCACAAATTTTATTTTATTTTTTGGGTGGAAGGGGTAAAGAGGGGGGGGGGTCGAACTTGGAAAAGGAAATGGATCAATCGGAAGGCAATTATCAGGTAAAGAAGTGACTGGTTTAGGTTTTGGTGGTCTGGATGCTTTTAATTTAGTATTGATGTACAAATGGATATGACATGTGGTTCAAAATCTGGATGTCATTAGGATTAAAATCATCAATGTGATCCATGGTACTGAGTCTGCATTCCCGTGTAAAACAAATAGTAATAGTATTTGGGCAAATATATTGTAACATCCCAAACTTTTCAAGTTTGACTTATTGACTTGACCGTTAGTTAACGTTAGGTTCGTTAAGTTATATGCCCTATATGTGATTAAATGCTTATGTGTTTTATGTGAAACGATTATTATGATGTATAATGAAAGTAATTAAAGTAACGTTATGAAAGTTAAGTGCTTGTTAGATCGTTAAGTCTCCCGGTAGGTGAATTAAGCTAAGAAAGTCAAGTTTAGAAGTTAAGGGGTCCTATGTGTAACTATTGGAGTTGATGGCCAGGGATTAGTGAGCAATTAGACAACCCTAATTGTCAAATACATCTGCAACTTGTGTGTGTTTTACCCCAGCCGATCCTCCCTCCCTCTCCTTGCAAGTTCTCTCCAAGATTTCATTGTTTCGTGCCCTATTGATCAAGTTTTGTTAAGATCTTGAATCCCCTAAGTCATCTACAGGTAATATAGGTAACATACTCTTTGAAATCTGATCTTATGAGTCATAGATGAGTATTCAATCCAGGCCATGGGGTTTGGGTTGGGTTAATTGATTAAACGATTACCGATTTCATGTTATTCGGGTGATTCAATGATTGATTTATGTTGTAAAGGATTAATGGATTGATTGATGGATTAAAGTCATCAAAAGTATTGTCAAATGCACCATATGTAATGCTGACAATTATAACACAATCTTATACAGTAGTAAAACTTTATGGACTTTTGTATAAAGTGGTAGCTGTCTATCATGGCAAAATGGGTTTAAAGACACCCTTTACACACCAAGGGGCTGGTGCGGCGCACCTTCTGATCTGAATTTCTGAAGGATTGGTGCGACGCACCACTTGGCAGGTGCGGCGCACCTCATGCCCAGATTTCACAAAACACTTCGTTTAGCTTATACTTCGATCTTATACTCATTATAGGTTGTCGGGAGAATTTAGCAAGCACTTTAAGATACTCTTAGCTAGTTGGTAAGCTGTATCAAGGTAAGATATACTTGACACGCTGAGGGTTCAACAAAAGCATGGTTTTCATATAATAACTTCCCAATTGATATATTGATTGCTTATGGGTATTCGGGGTTACATGGGAGGTGATATGGGCTATGTAAATGACTATTGAGGCCTGATATGCAGTCCCTATGATATGAAATGAAATGATTGACATGAAATGCAAAGTTATGTTATGAAATGATATGCAATGTAATGAAATGTGATGCAAGTATATGTTGATTATGATGTGCATGTATGTGTGGATTGGTCATCTAGTTCACTAGACTTTATAGGTTGCCATGTCACGTGCACGTTTAAGGGCCCAAACGTAAAAGATGGTTATATGTTATGTTTAGGTAACTTTGTCACCTAAACTATATGTGATGAAATCGAGCTCGTATATATGATGAAGTGTTAAGCTTAACCCGTATTCACCTTAGCCGGGTGGGTGCGTATATGTTGTTGCTTGGGTGGCTCCTTGCAACGTAATGACGTGGTTTGAGTATCTCCGGGTGGAGTGATTACCCACCAATGTCTTGAACATACGAACTACTCCGGGAGTGGCTTGCCATTCCTTAACGACACTTGATGGACCGCCGTATGGCTCATCCATCTAGTTGGGTGTGAGGTTCCCGTTAGGTCTTATGACCGCCTACACACAAACTTACACCTTATATGATATGCGTGACTTATGTCACACCTTATATGACGATCTGTGATGAAACGAAATGATGAAACGATGATTAGGCACATTTAGGATGACTAATCCTAATATGATATGATGTTGATGATATGATATGATGTTGATGATATGTAATATGTACCTTTAATATGAAAAGCTGCTTTACCAAGTTTTAATGGGACAAATGATTTATTAACTTAGTGTTATCTTACTTAGCTAATTCGTTAGCTAACACTTGTTTCTTGAAATATGTTGTCCCTCAGGTTTAGCAAGCTAGATGGAGTTTGATGGTGAATAAAGAGCGAGATGGGTAGATTATATGAAGATGCTTAGTCACCCATAGACGCTGCTCATTTTAGACATTTATTCCTTTATGACACTTATGTTTTGATATGACTTGTATACGGTTGTTTTGTGTTGGGCAACCGTAGGATTTCCATTTATTCTATTTCTATGATATGATAAGTAACACCACCTTTTTATGAACAAATCAAACTAGATTTTATGGTTTGAACTTTTGAAATGTTTTCCGCATTCTTTAACACCGTTAGGTGAAAAGTTTTTGGAAATCCGTATTTTTAAATGACGGGTGTTACATATGTTCCTATTCTCTTAGGCACACCCCACTAGGAATGAAAATAAAACAAGATTCTGGAATGATCATTGGTTTGATGATGGAAATTTTGCAACTCAGTAAAGGTTGTATGCCCTGGGACGGTCTAAAGAATGTGTCATGTGTGACATTTTTGATGATATGACATGAAAATCCGAATGAGATCGAGATATTTGTGGTGGCATGGATGAGCAATAACTTTTGACATTGGATAATTTGTTAGATTAGTAAGACTTTGGTAGAACTTGAAAATAGTCTCTCTACCTTTGGTAGGAGTAAAGTTGTTCAATTATCAAGGTTAAAAGAGCTAATATTAATAAAATAAAATTAAACACTTAAATTTGTTTATAGTTACTTATGAAAGTTGTATTTTTGATCAATATTAACATTTTAGTAGATTTATATGTATTTCTCGCGTATTACGCGGGAAATTAATCTAGTATATATATATAACAAGATCCTAAATTCATTCATAAACAAATAAGAACTCTTAGATGAATTCCATCTAAACAAATAAAACCTTAGATGAATTCCATCTTTGATTTAGAACCATTAGATCAAATTTAATTATTTCATCTTTATTAAATGACATTATTAATACTTATACTTTAAACAATTATTCAAAATATTTTCTTAATTATTATAATATACCGTAAATATGATACAACACATTCAAGTAGTACGCTCAAAAAGAGATGCACGCATTGGAATAGCCTATCTCACTTGTATCTAATAATTTAATAATTTAATCGTATATATAGATTAGATAAGTTATTACAAGTTATTACTTATGTTTGTAGTTATACAAATAATTAAACTTATTATATGTATATATAATACATATTTTTTTAATTGGGTATAGAGATTTCTACAAATGGATCTAAATTGAGGATCTATATTGTTAGGTAGCTCTCTAGCCACAAATTCCGATTAAGACAACATATGATAGACGTTTTGATTTATGAGTAATTCACACCTTTCAAATATATATATTTATGAGTAATATATCTTTTATATATATATATATATATACAATATATAAAATGTTTTTTATGTTTATTTTAAAGTCAATTTTAACCATTTATTTGTGTGATCAATAATTAAAAATAAGACATGTTGAAGTATAAAGATATTATTATTTAAAATGTATTGTGTCGAAGATGGTTAGCATGATATGAATGTTATGTTTTTATATAATAGTGTAAAGTTCATTATAGATTATAACTTGTTGACCCACCATCAATAAATGAATTAGTACTTGGGGAGACTTCGGAATTTAAAGTTGTCGGTTCAAATCGATAATGCAGCAAAATGTTCCCCGGGCTGAAAACATGAATAGGCAATGTCATTGAGCTTAAATTTACCGTTTTAAAAAAAGGCATTACCTGTTGAAAATTGTTGATACTTGAAAGTGGTTATCATTGTATATGATTGGTAAGTTATGTTTGTTGTAGTTTTGTATAATGACGATATAAAATTAAATATAGATAAAACATGTTTATCTAATGTAATAATGAAAATCTCAAACATATATTATCCCATGTATCTAATAAAACAATATGACATTTATGATAAAGTTTATATTACAAAGGCTAATATTTTTTTTTGTAAAGTTAGTTTCGATTCAGAAGTGTTGGAGCCAATTTTAACCAGCGTTTTGCTGGACCTCTAACCCTCTCCCCATTAAAATACCTTGAGATGAGAAATTGAATACACCATCTAACCCTAAATAAGTGTTCATAGAAAAAATGACATGTAAAATTAAGTATTACTACATGATATTTGATGACAACTTTACCATTCATTACTTTTTACAAAGATCTTTAAATATACTTTTGTGAAAAATTATTAAGGATATTATAGTTATAAATATTACACCATCTAACTTAAAATAAGTGTTCATAGAAAAAATGACATGTAAAATTATAAAAGTATTACTACATGTCATTCGATGACCACTTTACCATTAATTACTTTTTAAAGATCTTTAAATATATTTATGTGAAAAATTTATTATCTCTAATATATATTAAAAGAGAAACTTTAAATAGCAACATGAAGTAATCTTTACCCTCCATTAAATTTCCATCTTTATTCTCCACCCTTAGATCATATTGCTTACATCATCTTTGACTAAACTTTTAAAAAAAGATGATATTAGTCCTCCAACTTCAGATAATTTGCTTAAACTAAAACACAATATTAATTACACTTTTTTTTATGAGTTAATTGCAGGATTCGTCCCTGTGGTTTACACACTTTCGTGGATTACATCCCTCCCTGAAATATTTAGTCAAATACACCCAAACTATCAAGATTAGTTGCGCTTTTCGTCCCTGTGGTTTACACACTTTCGTGGATTACATCCCTCCCTGAAATATGGAGAGGACGTAAAGCGCAACTAATCTTGATAGTTTGGGTGTATTTGACTAAATATTTCAGGGAGGGATGTAATCCACGAAAGTGTGTAAACCACAGGGACGAATCCTGCAATTAACTCTTTTTTATCTATCTAACTTTTTATTTATCAAATTTTTTTTAGAATAATAATATTCATCTTCTTGTATTCTTAACAATTCGATTCTTTTTCTTAAGCCTTTTCAATCGTGAGCTCATGTCACAAAAATATCTTCAAAAATATATTCACAGATGAGAATTTTTATAGTTTGGAGATTGATATTCTAAAAGAATATATTTTTGTGTATGATGATTGGATAATGTTATGAAAGTTGTCACTAGAATCATGATCTCGTGTTATATACAAATTTCGTATATATGTTACTTGGTGTAATTTGCTCCGAGGATTGACTAATATATATTTACTTTCTAATATTATAATACGAGATATTTACAAATTTTTTTATAACTATGTTATATATATACTTGAAGGTGATCAAAGAAAAAATAAAATGTCCGATTTGTAGTTTTTTCAAAGCAAATGAAGATGTAGAAAGGTATTTATGTTTTCATTGTTAGTTTGACATGAAAAGAGAAGTGCCACCTAGGAAAAAAACTATCCTTCTTAGTTATATAGAGAGATAAAAGTAGTATTAAACAAAATATAAGTTGATTATCGTAATACATTAACAAAATGTTACATATTCAATACTTTTGAGTCATAAACTTATAATTTATCTCCAAATTCGTAATAAATGAATAAAAAATACATATATAACATACAAAATAATATAACCATAAATATGATATATAATATATAACCATATTATCAAACTACAACATCATAAGTTTGCGACTCGTATTGACTCGCCGTTAGAATTGTCTAAACTACCCTTATTACTCTTGACCACATACGTTTCATGTCTCTCTCTATCTCTCTCTCTCACACACACACACTTTCTATACATTAACCACCGTTCACCACTTCCGCTGTTCACGATCAACCACTGTCGTCAATCACCAACATCGCCGCCATGGATTCAGATCTGATTATCACCGGCCTTCACCACTGCCGTCATCAATCACCAACACCATCAACACCGCCGCTCTAATCACCACCAGTAATCGTCGTTCACCACTTCCACCACTTCCGATCGACCACGCCGTTCACCACTTCCGCCGTCAATCACCAACACCACCGTCATGGATTCAGATCTGAGCCGTCATCAACCACCAACACCATCACCACCGCCGCTCTAATCACCACCTGTAATCGCCCCCTTTTTTTTATATTCAATCAATTTATTGGCGAGAAAAACAAACAATTTAAGGTATACATTTTCATATAACTTATTCTTGAAAAAAAAAATATTCGGGTTTGAAATTTTCTTTTTTGCAGCAATATATCATCCTTGCGTTGTAGATACGTGATCTTAAATCAATGAGAAACCAATGAATTATATAACTTTATATTTAAATTTCGGTTAAACTCAGAAGGTGGGTTTTGTGAAACAATTCATTAACATTATCATTTTCTTCTCTTGGGGTTCATCTAACGTTTTCATTGTTTGGAGTCGATTTTTTCTAAATGTTGACTGATTTTGGCTGCATAAAATGTACAGGTCCGATTTTTGGTTACATAGTTATGGTGAGCTGGTTGATGGAATATTAGCATGGAAATGGGTTTTGAAATTTAGTTGTTTGTTAATATTCAAATATAAGGTCTGTAATTTTTTTTTATCATTAATCTTCGTTTCATATATGGGTCAAATTTCCTCATTTATTTTCAGGATTCTCTATTAATCATGTACTATATTTTTTGCTAGAACTTGACGCATAGCGTTTCATCGTTTTAATTGATCTTTGTTATATTAACAATGAAAGAACCTCGTGACTATAGTATGAGCTGTGTTTAATGACATGCTTTTATATGAGACGTAGTCTAAAAAGTGTTTTAAAAGTAGAGATTTTTATATCTATAGTTACTTTAAAGTTAGTGACAAAGGTAAGGTCGAACCAGCATATAATAATGGATGTTGTGGTATGTTGATGTATGGAGCTATGCAGTTGAACAGCTATGCATTAACAATACATTCAAAGCAAAGCTCAAGAAAGCAACTCAATGCCTCAAAAACGCAGCTCAACGTATAGTAATATAGATTGAAAGTTTTCTTTATAATCTTTAAAACATTGGATTGATGGTTGGTTGATGTAAGACGACACCTGAGTTTAATTGTCTGTGTATTTGTTAATTGTTTGTTTTATTTAATTAAATTTTTTTTTATTTTATTTTAATCTTTATAACATTGGATTGATAAGAGTTGGTTCATGTAGAGGACAAGACTCGAGTTTAATTTATACATTCGACTAAGATCTAGCTATGCGTATTTCTACTTTGTACACTCCACATGTGTTGTTCATTAATTCACATTTTGACACATCTAAGTATTTAACCCCCGTTTTTTCAGATGTACCGTCGCAACGCGCGGGTACCATGCTAGTATAATCGTAAGGTTTTGCACTTTCAGCCGGACTAAGAAACACTTGAGTTGAATCATACATTCATGTAATAACACGGTACCGCTACTTAACCAGCGTTTTTTTCCTATGCCCCGCCGCATCGCGCGGGTACAAGGCTTGTATATCTAATACAAACAAAAATTTATCATTCATTTTTTAAATTTAACAATGTGACTTTCATAAGAGTCAAAAAAGATTTAAAAAAAAAAAAAAACAAAAAGAAAGGGGGGCAAGTCGCCAAAACTCTTAAAAGAGAGTAACAACTATACGAAAAATGGAAGTAACACAAAATATAAGCTATATCTTTCTTTACGGTTTATTTATTCTCCCACACACATTTGCAGCCGCCAGCATACCCCTTTCACCATCTTTCAAGAAGTCGGTTAGTTTTTATTCCTTTTTTTGTTTGTTTATATGAATTTCAGATAGCCCCAAACACAATGATAATAATAATACTCTCATCATCTCCACATTGTTGTTGTTGTTAGATTAGAGATATATGTATTTTTATAAATAGTAATTAATAATATAATTGTCTGTTTTTCCCTTTTAATGATTCGAGACATGTTATAAGGGGGTGTTTGGTAGAATGGAAAGGAAAGGTGAGAAAGAGAAAAGGAAACACTTCCTTTGTTTGTTTGAGTTAGAGAATGGAAAGGATGTCCCAAAAATGCATTCCCTTTCCCCATATTTGATTCTACCAAAAAAGTAGAGAAAGGGATGGAATGATAATTTTAAGAAGGGCTCCTTTCTACGTGGGAATACACAGTGAAAGACAAAATTGTGGGTTATATATATCTAACAACATGTGCAACTCACATGTTCCATAAAATGGAAATAATCAACCCTCATTTACAGTTCAGGGATTTTCTCCGGATTTCAAAAATTGAAAAATAATTGATACCTAACCTCTTTTCAAATATTGTTCTAGTGATTAATATACTTTCATACTTTCAGCATATCTTTTTTCTTTCATTACACTCAGAGTTATCTAGTATGTTTTCATCTCTTAGACGTGAACAGTTAATTAGCCTCCTTCTATCTTATCTGTTTCTTTCTTTTCGATTTATTATTTTTATTTATTACAGTATTAAATATAAACAACCCCCCGTCTATGTATGTATAATAATAATAATGTAATATTGCCTGCCTGATTCTAATTGTTGTGGTTATGAATATTGAATTTGATTGCAGACTCGTGCTGCAGCGGCTTGCTCCGCAATCATAGGTGAGCAGCCTATTCCTTTTCACTTTCATTCCTTCATTCATATTTTGTTTCTTCAATTCTTTCCTCCTCCTCCTCATCTACGGCTCTACAATTCTAAAAATGTTAGTTTTGTTGCTGTATAATAACTGTTTCAACTACTACTACTACTATATATACACACTACAATTCTCATTCACTCGGATAACTTAGTTTTACAATTGATCGAGGGAGCTCCTCGTTCATTTATATTTTACCAATTGAAATTATTGTTGTTGAAGAGCGGAGGTAAAGCATGATCCCAGTAATGAATTTCAACCATATCAACCTTCCATACTCGACCACGACATAAGGATAAAAATGCTTGCCAGACGTGATCGTTATCTGATGAAGATGCAGAAGGCGATGTTGTTTCAGCCGAAATCCATAAATAAATCTGATGATCAAGGAGCTTGTTCAGAAACAAAGTTCCATCAATCTGATGACCAAAAAAGAAAAGAAATGCTTGTGAAGAAGGCAACAGAGAAAGATTTCCAGACTTTGTTTGGTAATCGGGGCCGGGGGATAATTGAATTGTCTTATGCTTTTGTGTGTTAAGAAGATTGTTAATTTTTATTTTGGTGGAGAATCATTGTCATATGCTTTTGTATCAAGATTTTAACTTAATTGCTCTTTTTATTTATTTGGACTAATATCGACCCTGAAATGTATTGCATGATCTTGATATCAGGTGATTTTTTGGTGATTATTCTAATTGAAATTTCAGTGGGGAATTTGTTGATGGGCTTTGTGAAATTGATGTATGCACATCTATCTTTCTTAGTTTCACGCTGGCCTAATGAATTGAATATGAATAAAAGTCAGTCTTTTAGTAAGCGTATATAAGCAGCTGTTTAGTGTATAAGCAATTAGTGGTCGCACCGCTACGATGGAGGTTGGTTGAAGATGATGTTACGCGGCGTTCAGAACCAGTCTTGAAGTGAATTGTTGGTATTAATTTGAGGTTTGTTTGTAGTAATATGTTCCAGGATGTCGAATTGATCATGATGGCAGAGCATACTAAATGTGTTTGATTAAATGTCTAAGATTATGATTTCGTTAATGATAATATTATTGTTTTGAATTAGTTAATGAAACTAATTTAAAACAATATTATTATCATTAACGAAATCATAATCTCTAAGACATTGTTCATAAATTCATATATGAATAAGGTAAGGTTCATGTGAGAACCATTCATATATGAAAGTATGAACATAGGTAATATTAAGTATAATTGATGTGAACGAATTTGTTCACATATACATTTACATATGAACATTAAGTTATAATTTAAAGGTGCTCATCATTGTTTCTATCCCAATGGTTCTCACATGAACCTTTTCATATGGTTTTGCTTTAATATTGTTAACCATAACTAATTCAGCTTCATTTATAGATTTTGATTGTCATTGCAGGAATCTGGTAGCCGTCCCTTTTCTGGTGCCGTTTCCTTGTGTAATCCTTTTCATTTGGTCGTTGCAGATGAAGACTTCCAGAAGGGCTTTAACATAGTTTATAACAAAGCTCTTTCAGGTTCACTGCGTAGAATATTCAAAATGTAGGTTTTTATTGCTGTCAGATGATCTCTTAATACATTCTGAATATTAGTAGTTTTTATAGATGTAATACCAAGATACGTTTCATCTTCTGCTAAGTTGAGCTAAACTATATTAGGTTCTAGTTCAAAGTCTCATTTTCACCTCATCAGACTACAGTTCAACTCTTCTTCGTACGTTTGTTTTTTTTTTGAACGGCAACTCTTCGTACGTTTGATGTCATAACTAGGACTTTTATTTGCAGGCTTGCTCTTCTATTTGAAGAAATGAGTGATGATTCCAAATTTACAATATTCCAGCAGCTGCCAATTGAAACCCCATTAGGGAATTCGTTGACGCATTGACATGAGTATGCATTCTTTTACTTTTTGAACCGGATGATTATGAAAGGGCACTTCTTACAGGACTATTTGCATATCTTGCAGTTTCTTTTGGTTTCAAGTCGGTGGATGAATACTACTCTAAGTCAACTAGTCAAGCAGCTCAGATTCTATTCCTCATGTATGCCGGCCTTTACTTGCATCCAGGTAAGATTGCTGATGTCAGTAACTTCAAAAATAAAATTAAAAATAGAGCTCATAAGTGATCTATGAAGCATAATCCGGTGATTTAGAGTTTCTGAAGAAATTACCCGTGATGATTTATAGGCTGCAAATGATCCCATTGTGCCTGTTAGAGGAATTCCTTGTGAAGCGATTAAAGTATTTTGCACCCTTTTCCATAAGAAACTATGAAAAGAGATAAGAAGATAACATTATGTTACTTGATGTTGATTCAGCAGAATACAAATTGTATGGTGATAGTTACCCCTGAAGGCAGACACTTAGGACGGATTCCAGGGGATGAAGCTCCCTTTGGAGCTCATTGGACTGATTCTGTCGTTATGGATATTTTGGAATATTAGAAAAAACATGATCAAACTGTCTCAAAAACAGCGGAAAATACCAACACATTACTTTTATAATGAAATGAAACTAGAACCTGTGACATTGTTAGAACAATCTTTATCAAGTAAGCTATTCATAATGTCTTTGCTTTTAAGTCCCTGTAAAATTTATAGTATATTAGATAAATTTGCAGGCCATGGTTTGACTTCTATGAATGCTGAACTATTTGTATATTCATGTTTTCTAGATACTTGTGAGGAAATTAAAATTTACATCTCACTGTGTCAGTTGCTAATCACCTTATGTATATATGGATTCCTTTTCTTTTTTTTTTGCAGCCGGGTAATTAGATATTCATGTTTGTGATGTACATGACTTTGAGAACAGCAAGATGACCTTGCCGATGACACGTGCCAACCGTTGTAAGCAACGAGCTTTCACGTTCGTAGTAAGTGACATTTATAAACGGATTGATAAACAACATGTTATTTTTATATGTAGTATTGGAAATTCGACGTGGTTAGAACACGGCTCTTAAAAGGGTGATTTTCATAGGTACGCGCTATGGTTTAAGGATCAAAGTATGGATGCGAAAATCTAGCAAATTAGTAATGGGTCCATTGATGGTGTTTATTCGAACATGCTTTCAGGACAAACGTTAACAACTCGATTGTAATTGATCAAAATTATTGTCCTGGTAGCAAAAAACTTCCCCATCAGGTACAGTTTTCACTCCCTTTCCTTGCATTGTACTTATGTTTAACAAGGAATTCAAAGTTTTGCAATTTCTATAAGTTTCGGCATAAATTAACCAATGCGAAGTATTGAGATGTGCAGGTAACTTTAGCATTGAATTTTTAATGCAGCAAGCCTACAAATTTATGCATGTCAATTTGAGTTGTAATTTATTGTTTATATGTTAAGCCGATGAGATAGAAAACTATAGTTAAAAAGAAATTGGGCCTGGCAGGTTAAATTCATTTTGTGACATAACCAAAGGGATTACATTGTTGTAAATTAACATCTTGAGCTCGAATCATTTTTTATGATCTGATTAGACGAAAAATAGTTGGATGGTCTAGAAAGAACTAATGAATGAAGATGTAGGTAAGGCATTATGCATGTCAATTTGAGTTGTAATTTATTGTTTATATGTTAAGCCGATGAGATAGAAAACTTGTGTTTAAGATAAAAGCATTATACGACTAAACCAAACTGTTGATAGTGTTTGTGCCCCGTCTCAACACTACCATTTCAAGTTGACCCTGCTCATGTCAATTTGAAGTTAAGGTGACCCATTTCAACCCAAACCATTTCAACTTTTACATAACAAGCCGTCGTTCCCCAGTTTTCTTCTAACTTTCTGCAGTCCTGTGCAAGATGTTACTGATTCCTGCAGGACTGGAGCTGCAACAAATGTTATCTTTGGCCTCGCATTGGGATACAAATCTGTCATCTTGCCATAGCTATCGGCATCTTTGTTAGTTTCAGCTTTGCTGCCATGTATGGGATTGCAGTTGCTGCTCTTGGAATGCTGAGCACCATTGCCACTGGATTGGCTATAGATGCTTATGGTCCCATCAGTGACAATAATGGCGGCATTGCTGAGATGGCAGGCATGAGTCACAGAATTCGTGAGAGGACTGACGCCCTTGATGCTGCTAGGAACACCACTGCCGCCATTGGAAAGGTGTTTGGTTATCTTCTATAAACTTTAGTTCTATAACGAAACTTCTTTTGTGCTAATGATATGTATATATGATCTTATAGGGATTTGCTATTGGGTCTGCTGCATTGGTCTCGTTGGCACTATTTGAAGCTTTTGTCAGCCGCGCAGGAATTCAAACGGTTGATGTTTTGACACGGAAGGTCTTCATAGGTTTGATTGTCGGCGCCATGCTTCCATATTGGTTTTCAGCCATGACCATGAAGAGTGTGGGTAGTGCAGCTTTGAAAATGGTGGAGGAAGTCCGTAGGCAGTTCAACACCATCCCGGGCCTCATGGAGGGTCTTGCGAAACCAGATTACACAACGTGTGTGAAGATCTCGACTGATGCATCTATCAAGGAGATGATTCCCCCTGGTGCCCTTGTTATGTTAACTCCTCTAATTGTTGGGACATTTTTTGGAGTCGAAACACTTTCAGGAGTCCTTGCCGGTGCCTTAGTCTCTGGAGTCCAGGTAATTATTATATCTTTGCTAAAAATGTTGTCATTAAGATTGATGGTTGCTGACAACTTATGAATTATGATATTGCTGGTATACAGGTGGCGATATCTGCCTCGAATACTGGTGGTGCATGGGACAATGCCAAGAAGTATATTGAGGTAATTATCCGTTTTGTCGTTGCCATGGTGGTCAAACTGGATGGGTAATTGGTCAAATGGTTTCAAGTCAAATGGATAAACTTTATATGGATTGGGACTGGTTGTGTGTCCCAAGCTTCTATGTTCCTTCCCAAAGAGTTAATTGTTTTTACAGTTATGTAGATTAAGCCATGGTTATTACGTGATGCGGGAAAATGGGCAGGTTGGGTAATGGGTTAAATCAGTTTATTTTTTGTATAGATTTGAATGGGTCGGATCAAACCCTTTTTGCCCAAAATATTAGATTTTCTGAAATTAATAGTTGGTCAACAGAGAGCATTATGTTTCCATATTTATCTAACTTGTTGAATAGAATGATATATGGAGAATTTTTATTTTTGTGTTATCGAGGTTTAGGGCTTTTGGTTGACTTTATCACAGGCCACTGTCACACAAACGTGAACCGGTTAAAGCCTCCCCTAAAGGGAGACTAGCCATGGTCGCTCCTGGGTTGTCTTAAAAAAACACTTTGGGTGATTCCCACCCGTTTAACCCGTTTTCTTTCAAGGTATTTTTAATGCCACTTGTTCAACTCATCGATGTAAAACTGAACCCGAATCAACCTATTGATGAGTAAACGGATCAAGGTTATCAACTCAAGTTTAGATTTAGACAAAACAAACACTAATCTTTCTCAAACACCAAAAAGAAATTCCATTATTTTCCTCTCTCCTACATCCATTGGTTCATTAAATCAAACACCCTGAGATCTCGATTCGTTCCTATTCCTAATAATAACATTTATCATCTAGAGATTGAGAGTTCGAGATCGAGATTATCACCATCCGGTTAAGGCTTCCACTCCGGTGGATCTAACCCTATTTTTTTCACCCGGGCCGGAGGTCCCTTCCACCTCGGTGGATCTGGAAGCAGCCTCCCTACCTTTGTGTAGGGGTAAGGTCTGTCTACATCATACCTCCCTCATAGCCCGACTTATGTCGGGATTGAGTACCTTGTTGTTGTTGTTGTTTTTCTATGTTATATGCTGCTAAGTAGGATTTTGACCATTTTCAATTGTCCATCAGGCTGGTGCATCAGAACACGCAAGAACCCTTGGACCAAAAGGATCTGAACCACACAAGGCTGCTGTGATTGGTGACACTTTTTGGGACCCACTCAAGGACACCTCAAGTCCATCACTCAACATTCTCATAAAGCTCATGGCCGTGGAATCGCTCGTCTTTGCACCCTTCTTTGCTACTCACGGTGGTTTGCTCTTTAAACTCTAGGCTGCAGACATCTATTTAGGACCTAAATTTGTCCGTAGGTAGTCATGCCAGTGATGATGTTGAAAAAAGTTAGTTTCTTCATATCTAGACTCGAGTTCTCTTTCATTTTCTAAGAGCATAGGGTATGGGCAACTCACGCCGAACCCCGAACGTGACCTGGCAGTCGGTGCCGACCCTCCCACCATACCGGGTTCGTGGTTCTTGATCCGGGATTTGAATGCCGGCATCTACTTTTTAATCTTCTTTTTCGGCTTTTAGCGGGTAAAGAACGAAAAATATAATATATCTATATTAAAGGTTTTTATTTTGGTTATCTATATTAAATTGTGAAGAATGTTCAGATAGTAACTTACACTTGGGAAGAAGTTGGGAAGAAGATAGAAGTTAATATGGTTTTTTAAGGGTTGGAGTATAATTTATTTCATTAAGGGTATTATTGGTAAATAGGTGAAGATGTTTAAATTAGTGAATAAAGAAGAGGGGTAATATGGTCATTTCAAAATCTTAATTACTTGAAGGAGTGGGGGTAGTTTGCTTTATAGAGTAGTATAGATATAGACTAATCTATATAGATTTCGCCTATCCAGATATGCTAAATAGTCTTCAAGATGCCAGAGTTTCCCACTGGCTTTTTGAAACTAGTAACCTGTAGTGAGGTTTGTCAGAACCACAACGGTATAAATATAAACTGGTTGGTTTTGTATTAAAACCAAGGTGATTCCAAACTGTAAGTTGAATACAAATATGGGAGCTGGTGTTTTGAAATAACTAGATGAGTGCAATGTAAGATAATCTTTGTTTTCAATGTTTGAAGGTGAGAAAAATAGAACCAAATCATATATGATGATTTTCACAATTTTTCATTTGACGCATTAATTGAAATGCCACAACTTGGGGGAAATTGAGTATCCTGTTTGGATAATAACATTAGTATGAAAAATTGAGTATCAAGCCACCAACCGTGGGGGAAATTCTAAACCATAAGAGCATACAATTATCATCAATGAGGCTAAATAACATCTCAAGGTCCTCAAAACCGAATGACTTTTTTAGTGCACATAACTATGTCTTGTCATAAGACTGGTTTACTGGAAACGAGATCACCACTAGCACGTATATAATCATTTGGTTTCATCAGGTGACATACTTGCAGAAATTTAAACAATCTTTGCAATGGATATGGAAGTTACAACTATATGGCGCCATCTTAGTTGGCAGGCTAGCTCAAACCTTGTCTTAAATTTTGAACGATCATCCAAATAGCAAGGGACAGTAAAGTTTTTGTGTTTGCAACTAACGAATACCTGACATATTTTTAATCACACACCAAGGGGTTGTATACCTCACCATCACGTCAAACAATATCATGTTATCATGTGGGCATACTCTTTTTCATTGTTCACAGTATGTTTCTTCGCGAATAGTGTCGTTAGATTTAAACATAACCAATTTAAAAAATCTAAGTTGTTAATACATAAAATTAACAGTTAAATGGAGGATATACACTATCTGCTACCCTCAAGTGTCATCAAGGATAGTTTACAAACGAAATGCTAAAACAAATGTATAGAAAATTTGTTTTCTCCGTTTCACTATATGTTAGCTATAGCGTAGAACAACGCCTTTCACACTCCAAGGAAAAAAAGGGACACATAACCCGTACAAACTAAAAGCTCAGCAGTCCGACCATGGCTTTTCCTATCAACTAGTTGTAGAATCTTCTTATCCTTGTTCCGTACTTAAAAGGAAAATTTTACTTGCACAGAAACAATGCATAATAGGTGCTGAATATCATATCCAATACAGAAATGAAAGGAATAATAGGTGCTGAATATCATATCCAATACAGAAATGAAAGGTAGCTTTAATTATTAACCTGTGACGCGACAACATCCACAGTTTTGGGGAACCCTTTGAACGATCCATAATTTATGGACCTGAAAGTGAGGTTATCCGAAATAGCAATTTGCACCCATTTACTTACCCTTTGAACGATCCATAATTTATGGACCTGAAAGTGAGGTTATCCGAAATAGCAATTTGCACCCATTTACTTATCGGTCCATGCAACTGTATCTGGCACCAGGTATTCAAAAGCGCGTCATTCGCATATGTACTCTAAAGAAAACAACACATATAATGGTAAAGATAGAATAACAGTAATGACCTCAATACGTCAAATTTTATAAGGGCCATACCTAAGAAATACGAATTGACCATGATAGTCCTAAATATCATTAGCTTAAGTAATGCTTCACCTCGTATAAAATAAACACAGATAAAACTCTCCACTAACTTATATCAGCATTTAGAACATCAAAAAAAACAAACAAATGATAACTTGATGAGTAACATTAAGCCCGTCCCACAGCCAAAACATGCCTTAAGAGACTAAAACTTTCACTTATGCAAAACGTCAAACACCTTGCCTGCACCCATTTCTAACTACGCAAAAACCGTTGATATTACAAAAACAAAATTCTAAATGCTATCATAACCAAAATCAAAGTTATAATATCTCATAGTATTTCTTATTATCCGGCCCTGCTTTTTGGCCACCTCTTCCAGACATCTTTTTTGTTCTTCAATTATTATTTATATAAACAATGAAATCGATCCAAATATTTAAAAATTTAGAAATTGAAATATGTTTCAAAAAGTCAAAAGCAGGCTTATGTTACAGAACATCTATAATTTACATTGACGGAATCAGTTGATCGTCACTTCACATACCAAAATCAATAAATCGCCGGCATAGGATATGTCCAAATTCAGCATACTCTTCTCCACCATCCGTCTTATGTAACTGCAAAACCAATAGCCGCCTTGTGACTATCCCTGAAATAGTCATGAATGATTAAATTAAAAATCAAACCCAAACTTTGCGACACATTAAAATTTTCCCTTCCAAGATGCCAAACCTTTGAAGTTGATGTCGTACTGGTAAGTATTTAGTAGTGTCTTTGATTTCATAGAGATGAAGAATTAGAATGCTTTAATTAAAATAAATTAGGTTTAGGTTTGGGAGTACCTTCATTTGGGAGATGAGACGATTCTTCCAAAGAATTGCAAGTTCAATTTTATCATGTATGTGATTAAAATCCAAAGTGGTGTGATAATTTAAGACCCATTCATTACCACAGGCTCTGTGAGAGTTAATGAATATAAGGGGATTCTCTATTGCTGCCGTTAGGAACAGCCTTGGCCTTAGCACAGCGGAAACAATTAAACAAGAAGATAAAACAGAGAATAAATAGATAAACGACACAAGAATTTAACGTGGTTCGGCCCCAGTGGGGGGCCTAATCCACCGGCTGCAAACTAGGTTATTTTATTATGCTCTGAACTCTAAATTAAATTACAATTACAATTGATGGGTATATATAGGAGGACAGCTAGGGTTTCTTGCTTGTTGAACAAGGAAACCAATTTGGGCTTCCTAATCAATAGACAAAACTAGCAGGCCCGTAAGGCTTTCACAAACCCAACAGCTGCAACCCAAACCGACTTTGAGCGATGCATGATTGAATGGGATAGGTGGATATTTTGACTCATGCAATTTTGAATGGGTCACTTCAGGCTATGTACTATTTCTAACAGAGTAAGCAGTGAAACTTGCTTAAAGCGTAATACCTCCTAAATCAATTTGTTCATAAGTAGATTGGTTTTGTGATATTATAACTTTCGTAACATATTTTGCACAGAAGTGTTGGTGTTAAACTGATGTGACTTGTTTCGAACTATGCAAGAAAATTGCCCCTTTCTATCCATTACCCAATCTACATACTTTGCCACCTCAAATGAATGGAGTACACTTGAACAGATTAGGGATCAAACTCTTCAGATCAATAATATATATGAAAGGTTTGGTCGAGCTCATTCTTAGAGAGAAGTACCTTGTAAGATCATAATCCTTTCCAAATATGATATTATCACGGATAACGCCAGAAAGAATCCAGGGAATCTACAGATCCAAGCAAAGATAATTAATAAGTTATAAATCTATGACTCAAATAAAGTATGCGCTCATCATAATAGTGAAGTTATTATCAAACCTGCAGAACATATGCCGTAGACCCACTTGAATATATAGACCCCTTCATAAGCTTCATTTTTCCAAGGATAGAATCAATAAGGATGATCTACCTAAACCAGCCTGAAAACATGCATTTCATATTGTAAAGCTAACGATTAACACAATCTTGAACAGTAGTAAGAATCTATAAGCTTCTTCCCTTAATATAGAACCTTAAAGATGTACCAGATATCCTCCATGTACAAGAAGCATGCAAAATATTTATATTACATGTGTCCTTTTAAGAGTATGACTAAATAACCAAATGGTGATCGATAGTAGGTGTCAATTTCGACCAGTTCTTGGGAACGGGTTGATTTGGGCTGTAAATTATGTCAAATAGGTGAACTAAAAAAATTGAATCTGAATTTAGTAAAGGACAAACGGGTTAAAAGACACCCTTTTTTAATGCATACTCCTAAATCAATGGTCAGATATTGAGATCATTATTGTAATAATATACTTTTCATGTGTGTGTGTGTATATATATATAAATTAAAATGGACAAACATGTGCTTGATTGATGGTCAATCCAGCCAAAAAACACCATGTGTTATCCAACCCACCCGACCCTCTCATTTTCCAGCTCAAGATATTACTCCATAGTAATTTAAACGACCAAACGAAGTGGTAGACTCCCAAGAACAAAATTGACCTCCAATAACAGCAACCAAAGAACCCTTTGGAATTGCAAGATTCACATGATTCAGAATCGGCTCCTTGACTTACTGGTCACTGTTTGACCATGCACAACAGCATCTTTCATGAAAATATCCATTTCTTCGTAGGGTTTAGTATTTGGGGGTGTAACTCGCGTCAAAGCATGTTCCCGTCAAAACAAGTATTTTTTTACGGATTGGCTTGAGGTTGACCAAAAACACTTTTTGTCCACTTCTTTTATAAATAAAATGGTTTCAGTATGTTTACAACTTTCCAGAAAAGAAATTAGAAGGTTTCATGAACTCAATATATAATCTAGGCTTTTGACCCATTTGACCATTATAAAACAAATTTGACAGTTATCCTTTAGTTTTTGAGCTAATTTATTTGTTTTACATGTTTGACCCGTTTAAGATAGCACATAACCTTAATCTACCCATTCATGTATCGATGAATTGAAATGCCACCTGTATCAATATACCTTAATGTGGAGAGTAATTCTTACTGACAAATATTTGACTTCTAAAGATCATGTTTTCATCAACCAGCTAGTAAACCAAGCATACATTTTCAAAGTTCGGATGTTTGCCAATAGCTCTCCTGCCCTTCTAACCCTGTCACAGTGTTACATGTCATAATGTAGACTTGTAACCCAATATTATCCCAGGCACTCCATACCCAGTTCATTCACAGTGTTATGCTTAAATTTATAGAGTGATCATAATGTTTTTTTATAGTGATTTAGGGCTTACTACAATATTGTTTTGTTGAGTGTAAGAAATATCGGTAAGTCACTGTTTTGAGTTTTTGACTTTTGGTGCAGATGTTTTGATGTACATTACCTCACACCGTTTGTTTAACTTAGGTAATTTGTATATATTAAATAGAAATTGAAGCTTTGATGAATAAACATATTGATTATCGTTCAATTAGTATAACTGTCTAGGGATGTTCTCATGGAACTCAGAAGTAAATAAATTGGTTTCTTGGTTCTAACATTCAATTAGTATAAACAGATTGATTTATTACCATTCAGTTATGTAAAAACATTAGTTATTACCATTCAATTATGTCGATACAAGAGATGAGAACAAGACTTTCTTTGGGGCAAAAAAGAAAATAAAATGTGGGTCGGCCCGCACCCAACCCGCTTGGACCCGTTACCCAAACCCGCCCGATCCGCCCATTTTGCCAGGCCTACCCGATATAGAACTCTATCACAAAGACTTGAAGATAAAAGTGTCTCCAAAAGACAACTATTAATGATAACAGAGAAAAATGGTTCGGTAACTATAGTTAACAGGAAGATATTTGCAAAGGCACACGCACCTTTCATCCTTTTGCTTCATCGTGTTTGTAGTGGCAGTGGCAATCAACTCAGCAATCCATTTATTTACTACAAGTTTGTAACTTTATCAGTATGAATACATAGATATATCATGTACTATAAAAAGAGAATCTCTAAAGGGGTCCAAGTTTACCCACAATTTAATTTGAAGTGTATTAAACTCAGGCTACTAAGTAGCTTAGAGTTTAAGAGCTGTTGTGCTTATGAGGAATGGAAGGCTACATGGAAAATGAATTAAAGGAGAATGATGATGCATAATTCAATGATCAGGAAGGCTATCTAGTGAAGATCAACGCATTTTTTACAAAAGAACAAGAGATGTAAATTAATTTCATAGAATGGTGTTTGAAGGGAGATAGAAATGAGATTGACAGACACAAACACACAAATTACATAGTTTCAAAACACACATACTTGCGGAATACAAAGTTCCATGCTAGATTAAAAACGATTATTAGAACAACAATCGGACATTGTCATGATACATAACAAACGGCTGCCTCATCATCGATTGCTTTCATAGCCCAACAAGGTCCAAGGTACAATGGGATGGAGGGATCCTTAACGGCAGCCATGTTGAAGATAGCATCAGTAAACCCCCCATCAACTATAGCACTAAGCGCCAGCTTCATGAGGCTTACGATCCTCAATTGGAAAGAAGCCTGACATGACAAGAGAAAAATATTCATAAAGGAGCTGATGATGATACATATAGGAATATATATGTATATAGGAGGTGATGTGGTATATAAAAAAAAAGGGTGGGCGGGCGTACCCTAACAAGATTAACAAGATCGGGTACTTTCAGATCTCGGAGAAATTCGGAATCGAATTCCCTCAACTTGGCTGCTAGGCGACCCAGATCCTCCTCATACATTCATCTTCATCTTCATCTTCATCTTCATCTTCATCTTCATCTTCATCATCACCATCTTCATCATCATCATCATCATCATCATCATCATCATCATCTTGAATATCCATAGTCCATACTCTCTCTTCACCAAATTCTTCTTCAAATCCATGGATTCAACAAATATAATATATTCATCCTGTTTCCAAAAAGCCATAGAGGGCTCCACATTCATAGAAACATCTCGGATCCAGACCCACAATCCCATCGCCCAGACAAGCATAACCAAACTTCGGCTCCTCCTCCTTATTTTCCATGGCCGGTCGATATGATGATTTTTTGGTAACAAATGATATAAAAACCCTAATCTTCAGATCTGCCGGATCAACAACAACTTATATTCCCATTTTTTATTTCAAACCAGTCCTCACTAAATACTTACTTCATATTTTCAGCCCTTAATCTAATCTTCCTGTATATTTCAACTCCCTTGTTGTTTTGAGGAATAAGACATATGGAAAATGTAAAGGACAATGATGATGCAGAATTAAAGCTCGAGCTCGTTTAAGGAGCTTGGGCTCGTTCGAGCATAGTTTTTAAACTCGAGCTCGGCTCGTATATTATTATGAAAGCTCGACCTCGGCTCGTTTGTCAAAAAAGAAAAAACTAAACAAGTTCGACTCGAGCTCGGTTATTGATCAAAACTAAGCTCGATTACTAGAGGCTCGTGAAAAAAAAACTCGTTTAAGCTCGGCTCGATTAGTATATGAAAGCTTGAATACTATAATAATATGTGTGTATATATATATATATTATATTATTGTTATATATATATATATAATATATTACTATATTTATGAAAGCTCGTTTAGCCTCGCGAGCTTAATCGAGTTATGGATTCGAAGTTCGAGCTCGAGCTCGTTTAGTAAACGAGTCAATACTTAAGCTCGAATTCGACTCGAGCTCGTTTAAGCTCGGCTCCAAACGAGTTTTTTTACGAATCGAGTTCGAATATTTCGTTTACACCCCTCTACTCTTTAAACTTTGCGACACATTAAAATTTTCCCTTACCTTCCCCTTCCAAGAAGCCAAACCTTTGAAGTAGATGTCGTACTGGTAAGTATTTAGTAGTGTCTTTGATTTCATACAGATGAAGAATTAGAATGCTTTAATTAAAATAAATTAGGTTTAGGTTTGGGAGTACCTTTATTTGGGAGATGAGACGATTCTTCCAAAGAATTGTCAAGTT
>CM067173.1:56488212-56541436 GCA_034093135.1 Erigeron breviscapus
CACTACCTTGTAATCGCCATTTTTTAATTCATTCGATTTATTGGCGAGAAAAACAAACAATTTAAGGTATACATTTTTTCATATAACTTATTCTTGAAAAAAAAATATTCGGGTTTGAAATTTTCTTTTTTGCAGCAATATATCATCCTTGCGTTGTAGATACGTGATCTTAATCAATGAGAAACCAATGAATTATATAACTTTATATTTAAATTTCGGTTAAACTCAGAAGGTGGGTTTTGTGAAACAATTCATTAACATTATCATTTTCTTCTCTTGGGGTTCATCTAAGTTTTCATTGTTTGGAGTCGATTTTTTCTAAATGTTGACTGATTTTGGCTGCATAAAATGTACAGGTCCGATTTTTGGTTACATAGTTATGGTGAGCTGGTTGATGGAATATTAGCATGGAAATGGGTTTTGAAATTTAGTTGTTTGTTAATATTCAAATATAAGGTCTGTAATTTTTTTTTTATCATTAATCTTCGTTTCATATATGGGTCAAATTTCCTCATTTATTTTCAGGATTCTCTATTAATCATGTACTATATTTTTTGCTAGAACTTGACGCATAGCGTTTCATCGTTTTAATTGATCTTTGTTATATTAACAATGAAAGAACCTCGTGACTATAGTATGAGCTGTGTTTAATGACATGCTTTTATATGAGACGTAGTCTAAAAAGTGTTTTAAAGTAGAGATTTTTATATCTATAGTTACTTTAAAGTTAGTGACAAAGGTAAGGTCGAACCAGCATATAATAATGGATGTTGTGGTATGTTGATGTATGGAGCTATGCAGTTGACACAGCTATGCATTAAACTATGCATTAACAATACATTCAAAGCAAAGCTCAAGAAAGCAACTCAATGCCTCAAAAACGCAGCTCAACGTATAGTAATATAGATTGAAAGTTTTCTTTATAATCTTTAAAACATTGGATTGATAACGGTTGGTTGATGTAAGACGACACCTGAGTTTAATTGTCATGTAGATTGAAAATGTTTTTTTTTATCTTTATGTCATGTAGATTGAATTTTTTTATTTTATTTTAATCTTTATAACATTGGATTGATAAGAGTTGGTTCATGTAGAGGACAAGACCGAGTTTAATTTATACATTCGACTAAGATCTAGCTATGCGTATTTCTACTTTGTACACTCCACATGTGTTGTTCATTAATTCACATTTTGACACATCTAAGTATTTAACCCCCGTTTTTTCAGATGTACCGTCGCAACGCGCGGGTACCATGCTAGTATAATCGTAAGGATTATTTGCACTTTCAGCCGGACTAAGAAACACTTGAGTTATATCATACATTCATGTAATAACACGGTACCACTACTTAAACAGCGTTTTTTTCCTATGTCCCGCCGCATCGTGCGGGTACAAGTCTAGTTTAGGCAATAGTCATGTCACAAACAAAAAATCTTTCCAAGCTCTTAAACCTTTTAAATTTAAAATGTGACTTTCATAAGAGTCAAAAAAGATTTAAAAAAAAAAAAAAACAAAAAGAAAGGGCAAGTCGCCAAAACTCTTAAAAGAGAGTAGACAACTATGCATAATAGGTTATTCCCTAAAAATATAAGCTTTGTTTACGTGTATTTATTCTCTCTCTCTCTTGATTTTCAGCGCCAGGATACCCCTTTCACCTTCTGTCTCTCTCTTATTTGCAGCTGCTATCTTTCACGAAGTCGGTTAGTTTTTATTCCTTTTTTTGTTTGTTTATATGAATTTCAGATAGCCCCAAACACAATGATAATAATAATACTCTCATCATCTCCACATTGTTGTTGTTGTTAGATTAGAGATATATGTATTTTTATATATTTTAATAGTAATTATAATAGTAATTGTCTGGTATTTTCCCTTTTAAATGATTCTTTTGAACATGTTATTCTAAGGGGGTGTTTGGTAGAATGGAAAGGAAAGGTGAGAAAGAGAAAAGGAAACACTTCCTTTGTTTGTTTGAGTTAGAGAATGGAAAGGATGTCCCAAAAATGCATTCCCTTTCCCCATATTTGATTCTACCAAAAAAGTAGAGAAAGGGATGGAATGATAATTTTAAGAAGGGCTCCTTTCTACGTGGGAATACACAGTGAAAGACAAAATTGTGGGTTATATATATCTAACAACATGTGCAACTCACATGTTCCATAAAATGGAAATAATCAACCCTCATTTACAGTTCAGGGATTTTCTCCGGGTTTCAAAAATTGAAAAATAATTGATACCTAACCTCTTTTCAAATATTGTTCTAGTGATTAATATACTTTCATACTTTCAGCATATCTTTTTTCTTTCATTACACTCAGAGTTATCTATGTATGTTTCATTACTCGTACTGAACAGGTTAATTAGCCTCTCCTCCTATCTTATCTGTTTCTTTCTTTTCGATTTATTTTTTTATCTTTTTTGATAAAATAATATTTTATTATATTATTATAATATAATAATGGTGATATTTTTACAATGAATGTGGGATATATGAATATGAGGAGGAATTGCAGACTCGTGTGCCTAGCAGCGGCCATTGCTCCGCAATCATAGGTGAGCAATCTATTCCTTCTTTTCACTTTCATTCCTTCATTCATATTTTGTTTCTTCAATTCTTTCCTCCTCCTCCTCATCTACGGCTCTACAATTCTAAAAATGTTAGTTTTGTTGCTGTATAATAACTGTTTCAACTACTACTACTACTATATATACACACTACAATTCTCATTCACTCGGATAACTTAGTTTTACAATGGATCGAGGGAGCTCCTCGTTCATTATATTACCCAATTGAATTTATTGTTGTTGAAGAGTGAGGATAAAGCCTGATCCCAATATTGATTTTCAACCATATCAACCTTCCATACTCGACCACGACATAAGGATAAAAATGCTTGCCAGACGTGATCGTTATCTGATGAAGATGCAGAAGGCGATGTTGTTTCAGCCGAAATCCATAAATAAATCTGATGATCAAGGAGCTTGTTCAGAAACAAAGTTCCATCAATCTGATGACCAAAAAAGAAAAGAAATGCTTGAGAAGAAGGCAACAGAGAAAGGATTTCCAGACTTTGTTTGGTAATCGGGGCCGGGGGATAATTGAATTGTCTTATGCTTTTGTGTGTTAAGAAGATTGTTAATTTTTATTTTGGTGGAGAATCATTGTCATATGCTTTTGTATCAAGATTTTAACTTAATTGCTCTTTTTATTTATTTGGACTAATATCGACCCTGAAATGTATTGCATGATCTTGATATCGGTTTGTCTGGTCAAACCTAAGTGAGATTTCAGTGAATTTGTTGATTGGCTTTTGTGAATTGATGTATGCCAATCTATCTTTCTTAGTTTCACGCTGGCCTAATGAATTGAATATGAATAAAAGTCAGTCTTTTAGTAAGCGTATATAAGCAGCTGTTTAGTGTATAAGCAATTAGTGGTCGCACCGCTACGATGGAGGTTGGTTGAAGATGATGTTACGCGGCGTTCAGAACCAGTCTTGAAGTGAATGTTGGTTTTATTGAAGGTTTGTTTGTAGGTATGTTTCAGGAAGTCGAGTTGATCATATGCAGAGCATATTTAATGTGTTTGATTAAATGTCCCTTAAGAATATAATTTCGTTGATTGGTAATACTGATGCCTTTGATTAAATGTCTTACCATTAACCAAAACCATAATCTCTTACATATTGTTTCCATTCATATATGAATGGGGTGAGGTTCATGTGAGAACCATTCATATATGAAATTTATGAACCTAGGTAATATTAAGTATAACTTGATATGTTTATATGTGAACGAATTTGTTCACATATAAGCATTTACATATGAACATTAAGTTATAATTTAAAGGTGCTCATCATTGTTTCTATCCCAATGGTTCTCACATGAACCTTTTCATATGGTTTTGCTTTAATATTGTTAACTATAACTAATTCAGCTTCATTTATAGATTTTGATTGTCATCACAGGAATCTGGTAGCTGTCCCCTTTCTGGTGCCGTTTCCTTGTGTAATCCTTTTCATTTGGTCGTTGCAGATGAAGACTTCCAGAAGGGCTTTAACATAGTTTATAACAAAGCTCTTTCAGGTTCACTGCGTAGAATATTCAAAATGTAGGTTTTTATTGCTGTCAGATGATCTCTTAATACATTCTGAATATTAGTAGTTTTTATAGATGTAATACCAAGATACGTTTCATCTTCTGCTAAGTTGAGCTAAACTATATTAGGTTCTAGTTCAAAGTCTCATTTTCACCTCATCAGACTACAGTTCAACTCTTCTTCGTACGTTTGTTTTTTTTTTGAACGGCAACTCTTCGTACGTTTGATGTCATAACTAGGACTTTTATTTGCAGGCTTGCTCTTCTATTTGAAGAAATGAGTGATGATTCCAAATTTACAATATTCCAGCAGCTGCCAGTTGCAACTCCATTAGGGAATTCGTTGACGCATTGACATGAGGTATTCATTCTTTTACTTTTTGAACCGGATGATTATGAAAGGGCACTTCTTACAGGACTATTTGCATATCTTGCAGTTTCTTTTGGTTTTAAGTCAGTGGATGAATACTACTCTAAGTCAACTAGTCAAGCAGCTCAGATTCTATTCCTCATGTATGCCGGCCTTTACTTGCATCCAGGTAAGATTGCTGATGTCAGTAACTTCAAAAATAAAATTAAAAATAGAGCTCATAAGTGATCTATGAAGCATAATCCGGTGATTTAGAGTTTCTGAAGAAATTACCCGTGATGATTTATAGGCTGCAAATGATCCCATTGTGCCTGTTAGAGGAATTCCTTGTGAAGCGATTAAAGTATTTTGCACCCTTTTCCATAAGAAACTATGAAAAGAGATAAGAAGATAACATTATGTTACTTGATGTTGATTCAGCAGAATACAAATTGTATGGTGATAGTTACCCCTGAAGGCAGACACTTAGGACGGATTCCAGGGGATGAAGCTCCCTTTGGAGCTCATTGGACTGATTCTGTCGTTATGGATATTTTGGAATATTAGAAAAAACATGATCAAACTGTCTCAAAAACAGCGGAAAATACCAACACATTACTTTTATAATGAAATGAAACTAGAACCTGTGACATTGTTAGAACAATCTTTATCAAGTAAGCTATTCATAATGTCTTTGCTTTTAAGTCCCTGTAAAATTTATAGTATATTAGATAAATTTGCAGGCCATGGTTTGACTTCTATGAATGCTGAACTATTTGTATATTCATGTTTTCTAGATACTTGTGAGGAAATTAAAATTTACATCTCACCGTGTCAGTTATTAAAACCATGTATATATGGATTCCTTTTCTTTTTTTTTTGCAGCCGGGTAATTAGATATTCATGTTTGTGATGTACATGACTTTGAGAACAGCAAGATGACCTTGCCGATGACACGTGCCAACCGTTGTAAGCAACGAGCTTTCACGTTCGTAGTAAGTGACATTTATAAACGGATTGATAAACAACATGTTATTTTTATATGTAGTATTGGAAATTCGACGTGGTTAGAACACGGCTCTTAAAAGGGTGATTTTCATAGGTACGCGCTATGGTTTAAGGATCAAAGTATGGATGCGAAAATCTAGCAAATTAGTAATGGGTCCATTGATGGTGTTTATTCGAACATGCTTTCAGGACAAACGTTAACAACTCGATTGTAATTGATCAAAATTATTGTCCTGGTAGCAAAAAACTTCCCCATCAGGTACAGTTTTCACTCCCTTTCCTTGCATTGTACTTATGTTTAACAAGGAATTCAAAGTTTTGCAATTTCTATAAGTTTCGGCATAAATTAACCAATGCGAAGTATTGAGATGTGCAGGTAACTTTAGCATTGAATTTTTAATGCAGCAAGCCTACAAATTTATGCATGTCAATTTGAGTTGTAATTTATTGTTTATATGTTAAGCCGATGAGATAGAAAACTATAGTTAAAAAGAAATTGGGCCTGGCAGGTTAAATTCATTTTGTGACATAACCAAAGGGATTACATTGTTGTAAATTAACATCTTGAGCTCGAATCATTTTTTATGATCTGATTAGACGAAAAATAGTTGGATGGTCTAGAAAGAACTAATGAATGAAGATGTAGGTAAGGCATTATGCATGTCAATTTGAGTTGTAATTTATTGTTTATATGTTAAGCCGATGAGATAGAAAACTTGTGTTTAAGATAAAAGCATTATACGACTAAACCAAACTGTTGATAGTGTTTGTGCCCCGTCTCAACACTACCATTTCAAGTTGACCCTGCTCATGTCAATTTGAAGTTAAGGTGACCCATTTCAACCCAAACCATTTCAACTTTTACATAACAAGCCGTCGTTCCCCAGTTTTCTTCTAACTTTCTGCAGTCCTGTGCAAGATGTTACTGATTCCTGCAGGACTGGAGCTGCAACAAATGTTATCTTTGGCCTCGCATTGGGATACAAATCTGTCATCTTGCCATAGCTATCGGCATCTTTGTTAGTTTCAGCTTTGCTGCCATGTATGGGATTGCAGTTGCTGCTCTTGGAATGCTGAGCACCATTGCCACTGGATTGGCTATAGATGCTTATGGTCCCATCAGTGACAATAATGGCGGCATTGCTGAGATGGCAGGCATGAGTCACAGAATTCGTGAGAGGACTGACGCCCTTGATGCTGCTAGGAACACCACTGCCGCCATTGGAAAGGTGTTTGGTTATCTTCTATAAACTTTAGTTCTATAACGAAACTTCTTTTGTGCTAATGATATGTATATATGATCTTATAGGGATTTGCTATTGGGTCTGCTGCATTGGTCTCGTTGGCACTATTTGAAGCTTTTGTCAGCCGCGCAGGAATTCAAACGGTTGATGTTTTGACACGGAAGGTCTTCATAGGTTTGATTGTGGGCATTGGTTTTCAGCCATGACCATGAAGAGTGTGGGTAGTGCAGCTTTGAAAATGGTGGAGGAAGTCCGTAGGCAGTTCAACACCATCCCGGGCCTCATGGAGGGTCTTGCGAAACCAGATTACACAACGTGTGTGAAGATCTCGACTGATGCATCTATCAAGGAGATGATTCCCCCTGGTGCCCTTGTTATGTTAACTCCTCTAATTGTTGGAACATTTTTTGGAGTCGAAACACTTTCAGGTGTCCTTGCCGGTGCCTTAGTCTCTGGAGTCCAGGTAATTATTATATCTTTGCTAAAAATGTTGTCATTAAGATTGATGGTTGCTGACAACTTATGAATTATGATATTGCTGGTATACAGGTGGCGATATCTGCCTCGAATACTGGTGGTGCATGGGACAATGCCAAGAAGTATATTGAGGTAATTATCCGTTTTGTCGTTGCCATGGTGGTCAAACTGGATGGGTAATTGGTCAAATGGTTTCAAGTCAAATGGATAAACTTTATATGGATTGGGACTGGTTGTGTGTCCCAAGCTTCTATGTTCCTTCCCAAAGAGTTAATTGTTTTTACAGTTATGTAGATTAAGCCATGGTTATTACGTGATGCGGGAAAATGGGCAGGTTGGGTAATGGGTTAAATCAGTTTATTTTTTGTATAGATTTGAATGGGTCGGATCAAACCCTTTTTGCCCAAAATATTAGATTTTCTGAAATTAATAGTTGGTCAACAGAGAGCATTATGTTTCCATATTTATCTAACTTGTTGAATAGAATGATATATGGAGAATTTTTATTTTTGTGTTATCGAGGTTTAGGGCTTTTGGTTGACTTTATCACAGGCCACTGTCACACAAACGTGAACCGGTTAAAGCCTCCCCTAAAGGGAGACTAGCCATGGTCGCTCCTGGGTTGTCTTAAAAAAACACTTTGGGTGATTCCCACCCGTTTAACCCGTTTTCTTTCAAGGTATTTTTAATGCCACTTGTTCAACTCATCGATGTAAAACTGAACCCGAATCAACCTATTGATGAGTAAACGGATCAAGGTTATCAACTCAAGTTTAGATTTAGACATGGTTATTTCTCATGTTATATGCTGCTAAGTATTTCTCAAACACCAAAAAGAAATTCCATTATTTTCCTCTCTCCTACATCCATTGGTTCATTAAATCAAACACCCTGAGATCTCGATTCGTTCCTATTCCTAATAATAACATTTATCATCTAATTGAGAGTTCGAGATCGAGATTATACCATCCGGTTAAGGCTTCCACTCCGGTGGATCTAACCCTATTTTTTTTCACCCGGGCCGGAGGTCCCTTCCACCTCGGTGGATCTGGAAGCAGCCTCCCTACCTTTGTGTAGGGGTAAGGTCTGTCTACATCATACCTCCCTCATAGCCCGACTTATGTCGGGATTGAGTACCTTGTTGTTGTTGTTGTTGTATTCATGTTATATGCTGCTAAGTAGGATTTTGACCATTTTCAATTGTCCATCAGGCTGGTGCATCAGAACACGCAAGAACCCTTGGACCAAAAGGATCTGAACCACACAAGGCTGCTGTGATTGGTGACACTTTTTGGGACCCACTCAAGGACACCTCAAGTCCATCACTCAACATTCTCATAAAGCTCATGGCCGTGGAATCGCTCGTCTTTGCACCCTTCTTTGCTACTCACGGTGGTTTGCTCTTTAAACTCTAGGCTGCAGACATCTATTTAGGACCTAAATTTGTCCGTAGGTAGTCATGCCAGTGATGATGTTGAAAAAAGTTAGTTTCTTCATATCTAGACTCGAGTTCTCTTTCATTTTCTAAGAGCATAGGGTATGGGCAACTCACGCCGAACCCCGAACGTGACCTGGCAGTCGGTGCCGACCCTCCCACCATACCGGGTTCGTGGTTCTTGATCCGGGATTTGAATGCCGGCATCTACTTTTTTCTTCTTCTTTTTTGGCTTTTAGCGGATAAAGAAGGAATAATAACATATATCTATATTAAAGTGGTGAAATAATGTTTGTGTCTATCTATATTAAATTGTGAAGAAGATGTTCAGATAGTAACTTACATAATAATTGATGTAAGAGGGGTTAATATGGTTCTTTAAGGGTTGGAGGATCTATGTTGTAATTTATTTTATTAAGGGTATTATAGGTAAATAGGTGAAGATGTTTAAATTAGTGAATAAAGAAGAGGGGTAATATGGTCATTTCAAAATCTTAATTACTTAAAGGAGTGGGGGTAGTTTGCTTTATAGAGTAGTATAGATATAGACTAATCTATATAGATTTCGCCTATCCAGATATGCTAAATAGTCTTCAAGATCCAATGTTTTTACAAAGTACCTGTAGTGAGGTTTGTCAGAACCACAACGGTATAAATATAAACTGGTTTGGTTTTGTATTAAAACCAAGGTGATTCCAAACTGTAAGTTGAATACAAATATGGGAGCTGTGTTTTTGAAATAACTTATGAGTGGCAATGTAAGATAATCTTTGTTTTCAATGTTTGAAGGTGAGAAAAATAGAACCAATCATATATGATGATTTTCACAATTTTTCATTTGACGCATTAATTGAAATGCCACAACTTGGGGGAAATTGAGTATCCTGTTTGGATAATAACATTAGTATGAAAAAATTGAGTATCAAGCCACCAACCGTGGGGGAAATTCTAAACCATAAGAGCATACAATTATCATCAATGAGGCTAAATAACATCTCAAGGTCCTCAAAACCGAATGACTTTTTTAGTGCACATAACTATGTCTTGTCATAAGACTGGTTTACTGGAAACGAGATCACCACTAGCACGTATATAATCATTTGGTTTCATCAGGTGACATACTTGCAGAAATTTAAACAATCTTTGCAATGGATATGGAAGTTACAACTATATGGCGCCATCTTAGTTGGCAGGCTAGCTCAAACCTTGTCTTAAATTTTGAACGATCATCCAAATAGCAAGGGACAGTAAAGTTTTTTGTGTTTTGCAACTAACGAATACCTGACATATTTTTAATCACACACCAAGGGGTTGTATACCTCACCATCACGTCAAACAATATCATTTTTATCATGGTGGGCATACCTTTTTCCATTGTTCACGTAATGTTTTTCTTCGCGAATAGTGTCGTTAGATTTAAACATAACCAATTTAAAAAATCTAAGTGTTAATACATAAAATTAACAGTGTCATCAAGGATAGTTTACAAACGAAATGCTAAAACAAATGTATAGAAAATTTGTTTTCTCCGTTTCACTATATGTTAGCTATAGCGTAGAACAACGCCTTTCACACTCCAAGGAAAAAAAGGGACACATAACCCGTACAAACTAAAAGCTCAGCAGTCCGACCATGGCTTTTCCTATCAACTAGTTGTAGAATCTTCTTATCCTTGTTCCGTACTTAAAAGGAAAATTTTACTTGCACAGAAACAATGCATAATAGGTGCTGAATATCATATCCAATACAGAAATGAAAGGAATAATAGGTGCTGAATATCATATCCAATACAGAAATGAAAGGTAGCTTTAATTATTAACCTGTGACGCGACAACATCCACAGTTTTGGGGAACCCTTTGAACGATCCATAATTTATGGACCTGAAAGTGAGGTTATCCGAAATAGCAATTTGCACCCATTTACTTACTTGAACGCCATAATTTATGGACCTGAAAGTGAGGTTATCCGAAATAGCAATTTGCACCCATTTACTTATCGGTCCATGCAACTGTATCTGGCACCAGGTATTCAAAAGCGCGTCATTCGCATATGTACTCTAAAGAAAACAACACATATAATGGTAAAGATAGAATAACAGTAATGACCTCAATACGTCAAATTTTATAAGGGCCATACCTAAGAAATACGAATTGACCATGATAGTCCTAAATATCATTAGCTTAAGTAATGCTTCACCTCGTATAAAATAAACACAGATAAAACTCTCCACTAACTTATATCAGCATTTAGAACATCAAAAAAAACAAACAAATGATAACTTGATGAGTAACATTAAGCCCGTCCCACAGCCAAAACATGCCTTAAGAGACTAAAACTTTCACTTATGCAAAACGTCAAACACCTTGCCTGCACCCATTTCTAACTACGCAAAAACCGTTGATATTACAAAAACAAAATTCTAAATGCTATCATAACCAAAATCAAAGTTATAATATCTCATAGTATTTCTTATTATCCGGCCCTGCTTTTTGGCCACCTCTTCCAGACATCTTTTTTGTTCTTCAATTATTATTTATATAAACAATGAAATCGATCCAAATATTTAAAAATTTAGAAATTGAAATATGTTTCAAAAAGTCAAAAGCAGGCTTATGTTACAGAACATCTATAATTTACATTGACGGAATCAGTTGATCGTCACTTCACATACCAAAATCAATAAATCGCCGGCATAGGATATGTCCAAATTCAGCATACTCTTCTCCACCATCCGTCTTATGTAACTGCAAAACCAATAGCCGCCTTGTGACTATCCCTGAAATAGTCATGAATGATTAAATTAAAAATCAAACCCAAACTTTGCGACACATTAAAATTTTCCCTTCCAAGATGCCAAACCTTTGAAGTTGATGTCGTACTGGTAAGTATTTAGTAGTGTCTTTGATTTCATAGAGATGAAGAATTAGAATGCTTTAATTAAAATAAATTAGGTTTAGGTTTGGGAGTACCTTTATTTGGGAGATGAGACGATTCTTCCAAAGAATTGCAAGTTAAATTTTATCTTGTATGCGATTAAAATCCAAAGTGGTGTGATAATTTAAGACCCATTCATTACCACAGGCTCTGTGAGAGTTAATGAATATAAGGGGATTCTCTATTGCTGCCGTTAGGAACAGCCTTGGCCTTAGCACAGCGGAAGCAATTAAACAAGAAGATAAAACAGAGAATAAATAGATAAACGACACAAGAATTTAACGTGGTTCGGCCCCAGTGGGGGGCCTAATCCACCGGCTGCAAGCTAGGTTATTTATTGATGCTCTGAACCATTTAAATTACAATTACAATTGATGGGTATATATAGGAGGACAGCTAGGGTTTCTTGCTTGTTGAACAAGGAAACCAATTTGGGCTTCCTAATCAATAGACAAAACTAGCAGGCCCGTAAGGCTTTCACAAACCCAACAGCTGCAACCCAAACCGACTTTGAGCGATGCATGATTGAATGGGATAGGTGGATATTTTGACTCATGCAATTTTGAATGGGTCACTTCAGGCTATGTACTATTTCTAACAGAGTAAGCAGTGAAACTTGCTTAAGCATGATGCCTCCTAAATCAAATTTGTTACATAAGTAATGGTTTGTGATAATTATAACTTTCGTAACATATTTTGCACAGAAGTGTTGGGGTAAACTGATGTGACTTTAAACTATGCAAGAAAATTGCCCCTTTCTATCCATTACCAACCTACACATTTTGCCACCTCAAATGAATGGATTACACTTGAACAGATTAGGGATCAAACTCTTCCGATCAACAATATTATGAAAGGTTTGGTCGAGCTCATTCTTAGAGAGAAGTACCTTGTAAGATCATAATCCTTTCCAAATATGATATTATCACGGATAACGCCAGAAAGAATCCAGGGAATCTACAGATCCAAGCAAAGATAATTAATAAGTTATAAATCTATGACTCAAATAAAGTATGCGCTCATCATAATAGTGAAGTTATTATCAAACCTGCAGAACATATGCCGTAGACCCACTTGAATATATAGACCCCTTCATAAGCTTCATTTTTCCAAGGATAGAATCAATAAGGATGATCTACCTAAACCAGCCTGAAAACATGCATTTCATATTGTAAAGCTAACGATTAACACAATCTTGAACAGTAGTAAGAATCTATAAGCTTCTTCCCTTAATATAGAACCTTAAAGATGTACCAGATATCCTCCATGTACAAGAAGCATGCAAAATATTTATATTACATGTGTCCTTTTAAGAGTATGACTAAATAACCAAATGGTGATCGATAGTAGGTGTCAATTTCGACCAGTTCTTGGGAACGGGTTGATTTGGGCTGTAAATTATGTCAAATAGGTGAACTAAAAAAATTGAATCTGAATTTAGTAAAGGACAAACGGGTTAAAAGACACCCTTTTTTAATGCATACTCCTAAATCAATGGTCAGATATTGAGATCATTATTGTAATAATATACTTTTCATGTGTGTGTGTGTATATATATATAAATTAAAATGGACAAACATGTGCTTGATTGATGGTCAATCCAGCCAAAAAAAATGTGTTATCCAACCCACCCGACCCTCTCATTTTCCAGCTCAAGATATTACTCCATAGTAATTTAAACGACCAAACGAAGTGGTAGACTCCCAAGAACAAAATTGACCTCCAATAACAGCAACCAAAGAACCCTTTGGAATTGCAAGATTCACATGATTCAGAATCGGCTCCTTGACTTACTGGTCACTGTTTGACCATGCACAACAGCATCTTTCATGAAAATATCCATTTCTTCGTAGGGTTTAGTATTTGGGGGTGTAACTCGCGTCAAAGCATGTTCCCGTCAAAACAAGTATTTTTTTACGGATTGGCTTGAGGTTGACCAAAAACACTTTTTGTCCACTTCTTTTATAAATAAAATGGTTTCAGTATGTTTACAATTTTCCAGAAAAGTGATTAGAAGGTTTCATGAACTCAAAATATAATCTAGGCTTTTGACCCATTTGACCATTATAAAACAAATTTGACAGTTATCCTTTAGTTTTTGAGCTAATTTATTTGTTTTACATGTTTGACCCGTTTAAGATAGCACATAACCTTAATCTACCCATTCATGTATCGATGAATTGAAATGCCACCTGTATCAATATACCTTAATGTGGAGAGTAATTCTTACTGACAAATATTTGACTTCTAAAGATCATGTTTTCATCAACCAGCTAGTAAACCAAGCATACATTTTCAAAGTTCGGATGTTTGCCAATAGCTCTCCTGCCCTTCTAACCCTGTCACAGTGTTACATGTCATAATGTAGACTTGTAACCCAATATTATCCCAGGCACTCCATACCCAGTTCATTCACAGTGTTATGCTTAAATTTATAGAGTGATCATAATGTTTTTTTATAGTGATTTAGGGCTTACTACAATATTGTTTTGTTGAGTGTAAGAAATATCGGTAAGTCACTGTTTTGAGTTTTTGACTTTTGGTGCAGATGTTTTGATGTACATTACCTCACACCGTTTGTTTAACTTAGGTAATTTGTATATATTAAATAGAAATTGAAGCTTTGATGAATAAACATATTGATTATCGTTCAATTAGTATAACTGTCTAGGGATGTTCTCATGGAACTCAGAAGTAAATAAATTGGTTTCTTGGTTCTAACATTCAATTAGTATAAACAGATTGATTTATTACCATTCAGTTATGTAAAAACATTAGTTATTACCATTCAATTATGTCGATACAAGAGATGAGAACAAGACTTTCTTTGGGGCAAAAAAGAAAATAAAATGTGGGTCGGCCCGCACCCAACCCGCTTGGACCCGTTACCCAAACCCGCCCGATCCGCCCATTTTGCCAGGCCTACCCGATATAGAACTCTATCACAAAGACTTGAAGATAAAAGTGTCTCCAAAAGACAACTATTAATGATAACAGAGAAAAATGGTTCGGTAACTATAGTTAACAGGAAGATATTTGCAAAGGCACACGCACCTTTCATCCTTTTGCTTCATCGTGTTTGTAGTGGCAGTGGCAATCAACTCAGCAATCCATTTATTTACTACAAGTTTGTAACTTTATCAGTATGAATACATAGATATATCATGTACTATAAAAAGAGAATCTCTAAAGGGGTCCAAGTTTACCCACAATTTAATTTGAAGTGTATTAAACTCAGGCTACTAAGTAGCTTAGAGTTTAAGAGCTGTTGTGCTTATGAGGAATGGAAGGCTACATGGAAAATGAATTAAAGGACAATGATGATGCAGAATTAAAGCTCGAAGGCTATCTAGTGAAGATCAACGCATTTTTTACAAAAGAACAAGAGATGTAAGACATTAATTTCATTAAACGGTGTTTGAAGGAGATAGAAATGAGATTGACACACACAAAATACATAGTTTCAAAACAAACTACTTCCGGTATACATAGTTCCATGCTAGATTAAAAACGATTATTAGAAGAACAATCGGACATGTCATGATACATAACAAACGGCTGCCTCATCATCGATTGCTTTCAAGCCCAAAGGTCCAAGGTACAATGGGATGGAGGGATCCTTAACGGCAGCCATGTTGAAGATAGCATCAGTAAACCCCCCATCAACTATAGCACTAAGCGCCAGCTTCATGAGGCTTACGATCCTCAATTGGAAAGAAGCCTGACATGACAAGAGAAAAATATTCATAAAGGAGCTGATGATGATACATATATAGGAATATCTATATATATAGGAGGTGATGTGGTATATAATAAAAGGAAAAAAGAGGTGGGCGGGCGTACCCTGACAAGTTCAACAAGATCGGGTAGTTTCAGACCTCGGATAAATTCGGTATCGAAATCCCTCAACTTGGCTGCAAGGAGACGCAGATCCTCGTCATCTTCAGCTTCATCTTCATCTTCATCTTCATCAACATCATCATCTTCATCATCATCTTCATCATCATCAACATCATCATCATCATCATCATCATCTTCATCATCATCATCCATATTATTCACATCAAATGTCCTTTGGGATATTCAATCTTCCAACTAGCCTAGATCTCTGTAATCGTCCGCACAATACATATAATATTCGTCATCCATATCTTCCACAAAGCGATAGAGGGCTCCACATTCATAGAAACATCTCGGATCCAGATCCACAATCCGATCGCCCAGACAAGCATAACCAAACTTCGGCTCCTCCTCCTCCATGGCGTCGATGATGATGATTTGGAAATAATGAAATAAAAACCCTAATTTTCAGGTCTGTCCGATCAACAACTTATATTCCCAATTTTTTTTGTTTCAAACCAGTCCTCACTAAATACTTACTTGATATTTTCAGCCCTTCATCTAATCTACCTGTCATATTTCAACTCCCTTGTTGTTTTTTAAACTAAATGGAAGGCTACATGGAAAATGAATTAAAGGACAATGATGATGCAGAATTAAAGCTCGAGCTCGTTTAAGGAGCTTGGGCTCGTTCGAGCCATAGTTTTTAAACTCGAGCTCGGCTCGTGATTTATTAGAAAGCTCGACCTCGGCTCGTTTGTCAAAAAAGAAAAAACTAAACAAGTTCGAGCTTGGCTCGAGCTCGGTTATTGATCAAAACTAAGCTCGATTACTAGAGGCTCGTGGAAAAAAAAACTCGTTTAAGCTCGGCTCGATTAGTATATGAAAGCTTGAATACTATAATAATATGTGTGTATATATATATATATTATATATATATAAATTTTATTATAATCGAGATTGATATTTTATTATCTATATTTATGAAAGCTCGTTTAGGCTCGTGAGCTTAATCGAGTTATGATTCGAAGTTCGAGCTCGAGCTCGTTTAGTAAACGAGTCAATACTTAAGCTCGAATTCGACTGGAGCTCGTTTAAGCTCGGCTCCAAACGAGTTTTTTTACGAATAGAGTTCGAATATTTCGTTTACACCCCTCTACTCTTTAAACTTTGCGACACATTAAAATTTTCCCTTACCTTCCCCTTCCAAGAAGCCAAACCTTTGAAGTAGATGTCGTACTGGTAAGTATTTAGTAGTGTCTTTGATTTCATACAGATGAAGAATTAGAATGCTTTAATTAAAATAAATTAGGTTTAGGTTTGGGAGTACCTTTATTTGGGAGATGAGACGATTCTTCCAAAGAATTGCAAGTTAAATTTTATCTTGTATGCGATTAAAATCCAAAGTGGTGTGATAATTTAAGACCCATTCATTACCATTGAAAACACAGACTCTGTGAGAGTTAATGAATACCCGACTCTTAAGCCATGACCCACCCCATCACACATAGAGGAGGAGTATACAGTAGAGAACCTTTTGTTACATGAAGAATATGGTACAATACACTGGCGGACGTACGTAGAAGCAAGGATATGCAACTGCATACCTTGTGCAAGCTTCAACCAATGGTTTAAAATTTTGTTTCTCAAATTATGTGTAAATCTAACCTTGGGTGCATGCCCTTTTGGCCTTTTGCAGATAGTCAGTCAAACAATCTTTTTGCATTTTAAACAAATCTAAATTTTTTGTCGTATGCTTCATGTATTTAACTAGAATTATGCCCGCGCAATGGAGCGGTGATGGGGGTAGTGATGGCAGAGGTGGTGGTAGCGACGGTGGTGGGGGCGGCAGTGGGGACAACGGTGGGGGCGGTGATGGTAGTGAATGTAAAAGTAATTGATGTTAAAGGTTGTAGTGTTGTCATTTTAAGTGTTGAGGGATTTATATTGTAAATTATTTTATTAAAAGTATTATAGGTATATTAGATGGAGATGTTTAAATTAGTGAATAAATAAGAGAGTTATTTTTTGTTTTACAAACACAAAAAGTTTAAGGAAAAAAAAGGTGATTTGTTTTATTAGATAGTATAGAAGTACCCCAACTTCGTATGTCATTGTATAAAGACTGTTTAGAACTACTATAACTACCCCAACTTTGTTCAATTATAACCTAAAATACGGAAGGGCATTATAGTCACGAGCATGGTACCCGCGCAATGCGGCGGCGGCGGTGATGGTGTGCCTTCTGTCTCTTTATTGTCTGTGACGTGGAGCAGTTCCTCTTCATTTGTTTTTGGTTTCTATTTTCCCTTTTTGTTTTCCAATTTGGCGCTCACTTTCCCCTTGTTTTTACTACTCTCCACATTCTTCCCCTTATTCCTTCTTCCCCCACCCTTTTTTTAGAGTGTAAGTTATAATTCATTAAGGGCAAAACATAAAAAGTCAAGGGTAATTCTGGTAATTCAAAGGTAGAATTACCTAAAATAAAAAGAGGTCATTTCCTTTATAAGGGAGTAAAGATAGAGATTGTACGTCCACTAATATAACTACCCCAACTTTGTTCAATTACTATACGGAGTATATCCTAAAAACCCTGCATCTTTTTGCGTGCTTTTTTTTTCTTTTCTTTTTCTTTGTTTTCTTCTAAAACTTTGTATACAGTAATACAACCACGTCGTTTGGGATGTGATATTAATTGATGGGCCACGTGGGTACTTTCCAAAAAACGTATGGCAAATAATTAACAAGGGATAAGTTGGTTCAGGTGCTAAAGTGCGCTGCCTCTAACACGAGAGACGCGGGTTCGATTTTCTATTCCACTTTTTCATTTAAAACTAATACTATCTAATTTGGTGGGTGCCTTTTTTCCCCCCTCCGATTTAATGTTTATAGACTTGCGTGTTCTGGCCTAGTGGGTCTTTAAATACAATGTATTGATTAACTAGATGTAGGACCCGTGTGAAAACACGGGTTTACAGTAGACTATTTTTACAAATGACTTTGTTAGTGTATCGTTGTTGACTTCTAAAAAGGCTGGTAATTTAATTGGTGGTTGTGCATAATTAATTCCTTAATAATTTATATTAATAGTTACAGCCTTGCTAAAGAACCGTAAAACCACAATTATATAAATCTTGACTTATTTGTACCACAGCTATTTTTATAATTACTTTTGGCATCTATATTAGTTATTTGGAAATAAAATTAATGGGAAAAATGATAAAGGGCCTATATCGTAATTATAACACAAGACTCTAAAAATGAACGGGACGGTCCTGAATTCGTGGAAAACGATATTAGGAGTTGCTTGACTTTTACATCTATATTGTGTTGTCCATCGCGTACATTAATTCTATTATCATCTTTCTTTAATAATATGATACTTTACTGATAGATTTGGTCAAAAAGAACTATAAGAAAGTGATGATTATTAACACAATGGACTAAAAACCATAGACTATAATTGACATACTTGGTGTTGCTTCTTTTTGATACTCGTAATTGTTTATTTAGCTTCTTTACCAAGGATTACTTTTTCTTTGAATGTGGATTTGCTTGAGGACAAGCAATGCTCAAGTGTGGGGGGATTTGATGTGACCAACTTATACCCATTGCCCACATCGTTATTGGCCTCTTTATTTTATGTTTTTAGTCGATTTTGTTGGCATTTGGTGCGTTTATGGGTTTGTTAGTGGTTTCAGGTTCTAAACAGGTGACGTATCCATTTGGTGCAATTTCGAGTAATTTTGAGGTCATGAAGTTGATTGGAGAGTTCGATAGGTGAAAAGTGATGGAAATATGCAAGTCTTCATAATGTTGTTGGTGGCATCAATCCAGAAGCATTGGACTGCGACGCAGTGCGAGTGAACATGGCTCACTGCGCCGCAGTCATCTATATGGCATGAAGATTTGGTGTCCAGTGAGTTTACACTGCGACGCAGTGGGGAACCAGATGCCCACTGCGCCGCAGTCACCCATATGGCAAGTGGTCATCGAGGCCAGTAAGAATGGACTGCGACGCAGTGGGGGTGATCATGGCCCACTGCGCCGCAGTCGGCTAGTGGAAAGTTGGATTGTTCAACCAGTGAGTTATCACTGCGACGCAGTGGGAGGTGCATGTGCCCACTGCGCCGCAGTCACCCATATGGCAAGTGGTCATCGAGGCCAGTAAGAATGGACTGCGACGCAGTGGGGGTGATCATGGCCCACTGCGCCGCAGTCGGCTAGTGGAAAGTTGGATTGTTCAACCAGTGAGTTATCACTGCGACGCAGTGGGAGGTGCATGTGCCCACTGCGCCGCAGTCAGCTTTGTCATAGGAGCATTTTGGACCAGTGTATATGCACTGCGACGCAGTGGGGGCATTACACGCCCACTGCGCCGCAGTGAGGGGTCGGCACTGAAGGGTTTTTGGTCAGTTTTTGCATCAGACATCAGGGGGTATAAATAGTTTTCACGACCTAATACCCAAATTATCAAATACTCTTTCTAGGAGCTGCACTACAGGGAAATACTTCAAGGATCAAATCAAGATTACATCTTCTTCCGATTCATTGGAGATTCACGTGCACCCATCTAGATCGTATCTAGATTATTGTCTTGTAATTTCTATTTTCTCAAACAATTGGTAAATCATGTTCTTCTTTGATTTTAATTGTAATTTCATTTTAATCATGAGTGGCTAGTCTTTCAATTGTCCACCTTGATGAAACTAGACGAATGATGTGATTGCTAAATGTTTTAATTCAAAGAGTTGATTTCAATTATCGTTGTGTCGAGATCTTGATGATTTAATTCCTTTATTTGTATTAATTTGATATTGGTGGCATGTGTGTTCTTCGTTAGTGGTACTAGTCGAATGCATATGTGATTTTCAACGGTCGCTTGTCTATGAGCGATTATCACTAGTTCATGGTATGATAGTGAATGTCAAATTAATAAAAGGAGTCATTTTGTCAACGTGTTTAGAAACGGTTGGTGGTACCACGTTTTAATTCACATAGGCATAATTGGTATTTGGATAATCAAACAAACTAATTGTTGGTAAGATTGTCTAGGCATAGGTGGTACCGGCTTGGGTAATTAAACTAGCAGTTAGGTGTTTGGGTGACTTGTGAGCGGTTGGTGGTACCACGCGAGCATTTCATTCTCTCACGTTTATCGTGTCAACTCTTAACGAATTTGGTCTTAACTGAAAGCAATCATGTTTGAAGTCTAGCGGAGTCAAGGTGGATGATATTTACCATTATTGTTTGAGACTTACCTTTACTTATACGCATTTGTCTTTTAAAGTTATTGGCGGAGTGAGAATCAAAGTAACACCCTTTTTCCAAACCCCTTTACTAAACAATTAATTCAAACCAATCCCCGTGAACGAACCTGGACTTACCTTTTTACTATATTACATATGATCGGGTCCACTGCCCGATAGTGTGTAGTAGTGAGTTTTTAGGTATTTCTTGTTTATAAATTTTAAACTCGATTTAGCACATCAGTGCGTATATGTAGGTTGCATTGGAAATTGATGGGAAAATGCACTAAAAAGACAATAAAAATGTTGTTGCACTGTTTTGGCCATATTTTATTCATTCGAACTCCGATCGAGATGATTCAACTTTCTACGGATTCAGAAAATTAAGATCTACAAGTTTCATGTTGATTACTTTCGACGAATTAGCCACCATGTTCACGTTTTGGAAGTTTGAAGCATAAGATAAAACATGAAAGCGACATTAATCACCTCGACCCCGTCTAATTAATATATGACAAATGAAATGAAATTTCATTTAAAAGGCACGATGGAATACTATTTGTGTCAATCTGCTCACAACCAACTGTCGGAAAATTCATTGCAAATTGTTGAAGAGCTGGGCTATAAATAGCACTCGCAGAAGGACGTTCAGAGGTGTGCCTCCTAGTGAGAGCCACCATCTCACAGATTACTCCAAAGTCACTGGCACCAATTCAGTTCTCAAAACACTTAGTCTTAGTTTGTACTAAAATCATTTAGTTTTTAAGTTACTACTGTTGATCATAAAAGCTCTAGTTACATTCAGATTACCATTGTCATTTAGGAATCTTCTGTTACAATTTGTCTCCTAATTTCTCAATCGATAAACTTTCAAATTAAGTTTGCACTTGAAATTATTCAAAGTTAAATCAATTTAAGTTCCCTTTTCCATAGTTACTCTAGTTCCATGTTTGTCTCAAAACATTGTTCGTAAACTTCGATTCCAATTTGCATAAAATCTGTACGTTAAAATTTCATTCTAAAAGTTGTTCGGTTACCGTTGCAGCTAGTTTGAGTGAGACGAAGTAGCTCTTTCGGTGCAAACTTTCGCTTTGGTTTAACTTAGACTTCAAAAAGTCTAACATGCTTAGTTGACGTGCATGTTTGCACGTGAGTTTTAATTCCAAGTTGCAGTATGCTATTTTCAAGTTCTCGCGATATTGGAGGTTAAGTTTTTTAAGTGTTACTTTAATCGTTTAAGGTTAGTCATTTTCACTTATTAGTTTACTAATCGGATAGTGACAGATTGTACACCAAACCAGATTAGGTTTAGAAAAGGGGATGATGGGTGTTTTGGTTGTTTGTTGGTGTTGGTATGTGATCACGTTACATAAACGCATGTCCGAAATCATTTAAGCCTACGGGGTCACACAAAATGACACGTAAACTCTATGTTATTAATTAATATATTAAGTGTAGTATATTGATTAATATGATCACGAAATAATTAATAAACGATTGTTTAAATGTTTATTAATTAAAAGAGAAGGATTAAAGTGTAAATTGGAAAGTTTCCTAATTATAGGGGTCACCAAGTTAGAAAACCCTTCTAATTAATCATTATAAATAGAGATCAAAGGTTAAGGGTTTTTAATTCATTCAAGTCAAGTGATTTGAAAACCCTAACAAAGTTTTTCTCCTCTTTCTCTCTTGTTCGACCACGACTACAAACAAAAAGGAGTTTTTCGGTTTCGTATCGAATAACCATAAGGAACTTATATAATTAATGCTTGCATTAATTGAAGTTTTATTTGTTTACGGCACAAATAGTTTTCGGTTCTAAGGGGTTTCACATTAAGGGGAAAAAAAAAAAAATAACATACAAAAGGGGTGGTCTAGTGTGCGATCGTAGAGGGGTTTTACTTTAAACCCTAATTCATAATAATATATTATTATTATATATATTGGAAGCTTTGCATAAGGTACACGTTTCAATTCCCTTCTTTGTTAATTAATGTGATTGCATATTCGATTCTTCCGTTGCGCGTACTCGTGAATTGTTATATGTTTATGTGTTCATATTCTAACAGTGGTATCACGAGCCACATATGTGATCTATTAGTTACAAGATCAAAACTTGAAGGGGGGTTAAGGGTTGGTTGATTTTTAATTAATTGTTAAATAATTAAAAGTTGTTTTATTATTTTTTAATTCGTTTAATTATTTAATTAAATAAATTTGAATAAAGTTGACGACCTTAAGGAACCGCCACATTTTTTAACAGGTCCCAGCGCAACGCGCGGGTACCATGCTAGTATAATCGTAAGGATTATTGGTAAACACTTTCAGCCGGACTAAGAAACACTTGAGTTGAATCATACATTCATGTAATAACACGGTACCACTACTTAACCATCGTTTTTTTCCTATGACCCGCCGCATCGCGCGGGTACAAGGCTAGTTAAAATAGGAGCACTTCATAAAAATACAAATTTACGACTCTTATACTCGTTTTTAATTTACAATGTGACTTTCATAAGAGTCAAAAAAGATAAAAACAAAAAAACAAAAAAGGGGCAAGTCGCCAAAACTCTTAAAAGAGAGTAACAACATTTGATTGTTTTTTGAATGTAAATTGTGTTTTGGTGTGCAATAAAGTGTATTCTCTCTCTCTCTCTCTCTCTCTCTCTCTCTCTCTCTCTCTCTCTCTCTCTCTGATTTGCTGGCCCGTTGGCATATTTTAAATTTAAAGTTTTTATTTTTATTTTTATTTTTATTTTATTTTATTTTATTTTATTTTTTATTTTTATTTTTGTACTTCCATCTTATGTGTCAAGTAGAATTGTGTCATATTCATATATCCATATATACGAAGGGATAATCATCCGAACTGCAGCAGTTCGGTACTGCCTCCTCACATCCATCTTCTCCACGTGATGATTATGGATTAATAAACCTCCCCCCTGATTTTCCCCTTTGCAGTTCCGAAGAAAGGAACTGCCGGCAGTACAGATACTATCCCCATATACGAATTCTAACGTTGTTTTGAGTCATGCCATTATATAATGTATTTTATATAATAATTTTAATAGTAATTGTGGCGTCCGGTATATATATATCCCCCCATGGATTTGGATTCTGCGGCCACACCTGAGTCGGATAAAGTATCAGCAGCAGCTACTCAAGAAAAGTAATAATAAATTTTTCTCTTTGCTTTTGTATTTTAAAATTTTCATCTTGTTGTTAGATACTTAGATTAGAGGTATGTATAATTTAATTGCTTTTTCTAACAAAACAAATATTTGGATGGAGGAAGACATGATTACTAATGAATGAATGATATACAAAAGCCAAAGGCGTAGATAACTAATAAATTGATTGATGGTAACGTACAGGAAGAGGAGCAAGGAGATGAATAATGATATTCCATGGGGTTGTTAAATCAAGGATTCCGAGGAACTTAAAGATATGGCTTTCAATCGGTTTTCATCTCTCTCTAGACGTGATCGGTTAATTAGCCTCTCCTCCTATCTTATCTGTTTCTTTCTTTTCGATTTATTATTTTTATTTATTACAGTATTAAATATAAACAACCCCCCGTCTATGTATGTATAATAATAATATAATAATATTGCCTGATTCTAATTGTTGTGGTTATGAATATTGAATTTGATTGCAGATTTGTGTGCGTGTCGGCGGCTTGCTCCGCAATCGATAGGTGAGCAGCCTATTCCTTTTTTCACTTTCATTCCTTCATTCATATTTTGTTTCTTCAATTCTTTCCTCCTCCTCTACGCTCTACGGCTCTATAATCATCATCCACCTGCAACATCTCCATCACCATTATACCCCCTCCATATACCATCTCCATAAACGAAAATTCGAAAATATAAAAAACGAATTCATACAAATGAGACATTTTGTGTATCTTCATACAAATTCTTTCTCTTCATTCATACAAATTCTTACTCTTCACAACCGATCATTTTGTGTATCTTCAATAACTATATCACAACTTCACTAATTAAACCACTAGCTTCACCAAATCTAAAAATCGAAAACGAAGCATAGCGACCACCCAACGCCGATGGTTACAGATCCGCCGATATCGACTTTGATAGGAAAGCATAACGAGAGGGAGATCACTAAATTACTTTTCCGGCGAGTTGTTTACTTTCCGGCGATGGTTAGATCGGAGTTTCTTTTGGCTAGGGTTTGTGCGAAAGTTGCTTGTGAGCATTTTGGCACCAACCTCAACTTCTAAGTCAAGAAATCGAGGAATAAATCGCGGAAATGAGTTTTCCGGTGAGGTCTTTCCGGCGAAAGGTGGTCAGAAATCAGAGAAAGGAGAGAGAAAATACCTAATGTAATATATATACATGCTTTATGTAATATAACAAGTGAGTATTGTGGATGGTGATGTTGATCGGAGGAGATGTATTGGGGAGGGGGGTGTATTGTTGGATGGTGGTCGTGAAAGTTCAGAACTTAGAGATCGGGCAGGAGAACAGATCTTGGTTGTGGTGGGGCGAGAACGGATCTTGGTGGTGGTATAAGGTGGTCGGATCTTGGTGGTGGTTGTGGTGGTATGATCTTACAGGTGTATGTATATATATTACTATATATATATGTATTATATATGTATATAAGAGTGAATGTATAGATATAGAAACTCCAGGTAGAGACATATGTATATGGTTACTGATATATTGATCCAGATATGATATAGAAATATCCATAAATATATTATACGTATTCTTACTAGATTATTAAAAGAGTTGATTTGTTATGTGGTATATTGAGGTTTTCATTACTGGATTTTTTCTTTTGGAGAAAAAGATGAACAAAGAGGGAAGAAGATGAGATAGAGAGAGGAGACTTTGATTAAGTCTGGCCAGAGTTAATTACATTTTTTACACTTTTGATCCCTGAAAAACGGAACTGACCATTATACCCTCGGCATGCAAGTCATGTGACCATCTTTTTAACGTCTGTTAGTGGGCTGGACCAAACTTGTTAACGGAGTTCCATACTTAGGGACGAAACACGTAATTTCGGATACTCAGGGACGGTCTGTGAAAGTGGGGCAAACCACAGGGACGAAAAATGTAATTAACTCTATTAAATATATTAATCTATATACATTGTTCCTTCTCTCTCTACTATTTCTCCTCTCTCCCTAATATCTTTAACCACCACAAATTCAACCACCACAAACATCAGGGGACATGTAAATATATAATACTCCGTATCTATCTAACTATCTATATATTATATATATATGTATGTATATATATTTATCATCTACAGAAAACAACATCAATTATGTTCATCAACCAAGATCCCTTTATTCCACCACCACCAAACTAAACAAAAAACGACAATCATCATCACCATCATCATCAGACGGAGGGATGGGTGGTGGGGGTGTTAGCGGCAGTCCAACAGGGATGGGTGGTGGGGGTGTTAGCGGCAGTCCAACAGGGATGGGTGGTGGGGGTGTTAACGGCGTCAGACGGAGGATGGGGGTGGTGGTGTTAGCAGCGGTTCAAGGAGGAGGAGTGGTGTTGTATGTTGGAGGTGATGTAGGGGATGGTGGATTCAAACAGAACTGGGCAGAGAATGGAGTGGAAGTGAAGAAGAGGAGATTTGTGAGGTCAAATTATTGCTCCATTACCCAGGGCATTGATTCATTACCTTTCTCATTCCTTACCTACTAACCAGGCACCCCTAAAAGAAAATTAATACCAAAACCAATAATATTATGACACATGCCACGGTAATATATGACGCCACCTTTTATGAAGAAAAAGAAAAGCGGTATTTAGTGCACAAAAGGTGCATGAAATGGGGAGAGAAAAAGGCTGCATCACCACTACTACATATATAAATATATAATCTCTCACTACAGTCTATATATATACCAACCGACGTCACCACCGTGTCTGAGCAACACCACGCCGCCGACGTGCCGTAGCAACATCGCGCCGCCATGGAAATCTTGATGTTTTTGTGCCCAAGTTCTCCTTACGTACGTGTACGCATATTAATTATTACTTATATACTTGATATTGATATTTATATTTATTTATTGGAGTTTGATAATCTTTGTTGAAAATGTTCTATTTTTCTCAATCTTAGCTTTGGTTGTTAGTATACATGTTAGCAATTATCTTTATCCAAGTTGAAGGGCTAAATGGTACACTTTGTGAAGATGAGGGACCAAGGCTGATGTTGGATATTACCGTTGAGATAGCTGCATTATTATTTATACACAGCACCAAAAATGTAGCCATTGAAATCTATGCTCCTCATCTCTTCAACTACACCTCTCTTATATTCATATATCGATAAAAAAAAATCATTTATTTCCCATGCTTTTTTCCTTCTTGTTCTCAGAACCAAATCTTCTATAAGGTTTCTACTAGGTTCTTGAACCTAAGGAGATATTATTAATTCTTTGCGTGGTCTTGATTTTCTCTAAAGTTTCAGATTGAACTTTATAGAGTCATTAGTTCTTAGTCGACAAAGACGAGATGTTCTATTTGGTTCAATCTTTCCTGACGTCACCACGGTTGCTTAAAATTTGGGTTTTACATTCTGTTCTCGATTGCTTGGCTGTTTTTGCTCAAAATTGGATGAGTAAGGGCTTTCTAATGAAACACTAATCTGTTGGATGATAAAGAGAACTGGGTTCATATTGGTTATATCTTCCGCTGCTATTTCCTCTCTTCAAGGTGTTACAGATTTTGAGGAGCATTCTGTAAGAAATTTCTTCTAACCTGTGTGGTAGCAAGTACCTGCTAGTGGGAGTTATTGTGCTTACAAGGATGAACTGCCCTCACTAGTCATACTTGGCATATAACCAGGACTCGTAATTTGTATTTTGTTTATGTTACATGTATTAAGTGGTTTTTTGGACTCATTTTATATCTGAGGGTTTGTCATTGATATATCTTGACTGTTGATTATTGGTTTTGAGATTATTCATACAATCTTCTTGTGATTCTGCATGCTATCCTGTCCTGGTAAGTGAAAGTGAAGTCTTGATTAATTGCTTGGATGGTGGAAATTATTTGTTCTTGCATGATTATGATGAGTTTGTCTCTTGTTTATTTCACGCTTATCCGTTAATGAATACAGTATGTAAGTAACGGGTCAAAATCGGTAATTTTCTGTTAGTCAAAACAGGCCTGGTCAGGTTGACCCGGAACACTTCTGCTCCAAACATTATCTGTTAAAAGTAAATGCTAGACGCGATTACAAAAAATGGATGTCTAACATTACATATAAATTGTGGGTAAACTTTGACCATTTGATCTGTTTCCTTACAGATATTCTCTTTTTATATATTTTCACATTTCTTACTTCTTTGATATATGATATCTATGTAATCAATTATTCATACTGATAAAGTTACAATAATAATGTGTAGTAAATAAATGGCTTGCTGATTTGATTGTTAGTGCCACTACAAACATGATGAAGCAAAAGGATGAAAGGTGAGTGCACCTTTGCAGATATCTTCATAGTTGTTACCAAACCAGTTTTCTTTGTAATTACTAATAGTATTATTTGGAGACAATTGTATCTTGAAGTCTTTGTGATAGAGGTATATTAGGTTATAGGTCTAATTTATAACATGTAACACTGTGACAGGGTTAGAAGGACTAGAGAGCTATTGACATATATTCGAACTTTAAAAATGTATGGTTGGGAGCTTATTTTTACTAGCTGGTTGATGAAAACAAGATCCTTAGAAGTGAAATATTTGTCAGTAAGAATTACTCTTCACATTAAGATACATTGATATAGCTGACATTTCGATTCATCGATATATGAATGGTTTGATTCATGTTATGTACTATCTTTAACGGGTCAAACTTGCAAAATAAAGAAGTTAGCTAACGAAACAGTCAAATTGATTTATAATGGTCAAATAGGTTGAAGCCTAGATTATATTTTGAGTTCGTGAAACCGTCGAATCACTTAACACAAAATAGTTATAATAAAAAGTGGAACAAAAGTGCTTTTGGTCAACCCCAAGCCCCTCTGTAAAAAATACCCGTTTTGACGGGAACTTTGCTTTGACATGCCACCCCTAGTTGAAGCCTAGATTATATTTTGATTTTTAAGTTTATGAATCGCCTTTCATCCTAATGCAATGAATCTTTATCCTGGCCTCTTTTTTATAGACAAGGAAGTACTTGGATGCATGGTGTGTATTCTTTTGGGCAACAACACCAACTCTTTTTTCTTTGTACACATTTGGATTTTACGTATTGATGGGAAATCAACTTGATGCAGCAACGGTATAACAGTTCTTTCAATACTTGGAGTTCCTGGTGGTTTTTGACTTTTTTTCTTATTAGCATTTTGATTTTTTGGTAATTTTGCCGTTGAATTTTGCAGGTCTTTACTTGTCTTGCTCTATTTGACAATTTGATCTCCCCATTGAACTCATTTCCATGAGTTATTAATGGGTTAATCGACGTGAGTTATGCAAATGCCCTCTTGTCAATAAACAGCTTCATGACAATGTTTGTAAATTAACAGGCAATGTGTTTTTTTTCTGTTAAAATTTCTCCACAGGCAGTCATATCTACAAGACGGCTGAGCAAGTTCCTCTCATGTCATGAGCATGAGCCTTGTCACTTGCAGACAGACAATTCTTCATCATCATATGAAGAAATGCATATTTTCATGAAAGATGTTTGTTGTGCATGGTCAAACAGTGATCAGGAAGTCAAGGAGCCGATTCTGAATCATTTCAATCTTGCAATTCCAAAGGGTTCTCTAGTTGCTGTTATTGGAGAGGTCAAATCTGCTCCTAGGAGTTTACCACTTCGTTTGGTCATTTAACTTACCATGGAGTAATATCTTGATCTGGAAAATGAGAGGGTCGGGTGGGTTGGATAACACGTTAAAACAAATGGAGTTTCCTGGCTGTATTAACCATCAAACACATTTTTGTCCATTTTTATTTATACACGCACACACGCACACACGAAACGTATATCATTACAATAATAATCTCAATATTTGACCATTGATTTAGGAGGTTGTAAAGGGTGTCTTTCAACCCATTTTTCCCAATCTAATATCAGCTTAATTTTGTTTATTTCACCTATTTGACATAATATATATATATAGGGTAGAGATCCACAGAGAAGGTTCTTTGGGAGAGAAGGTCCGTTTTTTTTTATCTTTTTAGCTTGTTTTTTTTTTTTTATTTTTTCACTTTTTTCATTCTTTTTTTAATTAACTCAATCTAAAAAAAAAAAATAAAAAAATTTCTAAGCCGAGTTAGTGAGTTATACATGTAAGGGTACGGAACGGGCTTCGCCCTTAAGGATATTAATAAGGGGTAGCTGGTGGAGTGATAGGTCATAGAGGGTGATAGGTCATAGGGGTGATCGGTGATGGGGTGATCTACCTAACGGGCTTCGCCCTTAGTCATCATGGCTCCGCCATAGACTGAGAGGCTTCGTCTATAGCTTACGAGCTACGCCCTTTGAAAAAAATATTTTTAAAATTTTTATATGGAATTAGTTAATTAAAGAATTAAAAAAAAAAAGAAAAAAACTTATTAACCTATCCTTGTTTGGAGCTATAGATTCCCTGGATTCTCTCTGGCACTATCCGTGATAATGTTATATTTGGAAAGGACTATGATCCGACAAGGTACTTCTCTCTAAGAATGAACTTGAACAAACCTTTCAAAGATATTATTGATCCGAAGAGTTTGATCCCTAATCTGTCCAAGTGTACTCCATTCATATGAGGTGGCAAAATGTGCAAGTTGGGTAATGGATAGAAAGGGGCAATTTTTTAGCATAGTTTGAAACGGGTCAAATCAGTTTAACCCGAAAAATTCTGTACAAAATATGATACGAAATATATAATAGCACAAAACCAATGTAGTTATTGAACAAAATGATTTAGGAGGTATTACTCTTTAAGCAAGTTACAATGCTTACTCCGTTAGAAATAAAACATAGCCTGAAGTGACCCATTCAGAGAAAAATTTCCACTTATACCATCCAATGATATGTATCAAGCCCGAAAACAACAATATATTGATAACTTTCTGAAAGAGAAAATTGATAACTTTCTTCACATTCTCTTGTGCCGCTGCAGTCTTCTTGCTCTCTCTTTCTCTCTTTTCTTTTGTTGCTGCTTCGCTTTTTTTTGTCTATTGGATTTTTCCTTCACATTCTCCTGTGCAGCCTGCTGTTTCTGCTCTATTGTTTCATCTTTGTATTGGAACTTTACTCTTCCATCCGGTGTGAAATCTATTAAAGATTGTAAGCACTTTATGGTCAGGATAGTTTCAGCAAGGGCGCGGTACTGATTTTCGTCCACAGTCATTGTAAGCAGATCTAGATCTTTATTCTGATAGTATGCTTTGAGAATCTGACTGAAAGGCATATCGAATTCTGATAGTCTGCTGACCTCTGAAAGGTTGGCCCATTCCCAAAACAGTTCCTTAGCAACACTTTTCATATCTTCAATGGTATGTTGCTTATTTATGACACCGTCAAACAATTCCAAGGTCAAAAGATTCCGCATGGACTCCGAGATTACCATTATCAGTAATTTGGAGCTAACTCTCAGTTCATCACTTTGGCTTTTAGTGAGGCCCGAAACAACATCGATATATGCTGCAACTTTTTTAAACGCGTCAACTATGCTTTCATAGTTTATGCCTAATCGTAAAAATATTTTCTCGGACTTTATCGTCTGCTGTTTATACACACACGCACACACACACACACACACAACAAAAAAATTTAGCTATACAAATCACGTACATGTACAATGCACAGTATACAACTACCTAAGATATACAATTGTCGTGTATTACTAAATGTTGCATTGTATATATATCCTAATTAAAACAAGACACATTCAATTAATATTTAATAGTAACAACTATAATAAATACATTATGAAAAAAAAATAAATCTAATCAAAATTTTTAAAAAGTTCAGATTTCACATTTTTTTAGTACACACAAATTATCACAAAGTGCACAAAAAAACTAAGTAAATAAAATAAAAACCCTATATGACAATGCACGATATATATATATATTTTACCTAGAACCTATATATATATATCGTGCATTGTCATATAGGGTTTTTATTTTATTTACTTAGTTTTTTTGTGCACTTTGTGATAATTTGTGTGTACTAAAAAAATGTGAAATCTGAACTTTTTAAAAATTTTGATTAGATTTATTTTTTTTGTATTCATAATGCATTTATTATAATTGTTACTGTTAATTAAATGTGTCTTGTTTTATTTTGTGCATTTTGATATTTTATTATGAGGTTTAACTGGTAGTTGTATACTGTGCATTGTACATGTACGTGATTTGTATAGCTAAATTTTTTTGTTGTGTGTGTGTGTGTGTGTGCGTGTGTGTATAAACAGCAGACGATAAAGTCCGAGAAAATATTTTTACTGGGATAAACTCGTAGGCATAAACTATGAAAGCATAGTTGACGCGTTTAAAAAAGTTGCAGCATATATCGATGTTGTTTCGGGCCTCACTAAAAGCCAAAGTGATGAACTGAGAGTTAGCTCCAAATTACTGATAATGGTAATCTCGGAGTCCATGCGGAATCTTTTGACCTTGGAATTGTTTGACGGTGTCATAAATAAGCAACATACCATTGAAGATATGAAAAGTGTTGCTAAGGAACTGTTTTGGGAATGGGCAGCAGACTATCAGAATTCGATATGCCTTTCAGTCAGATTCTCAAAGCATACTATCAGAATAAAGATCTAGATCTGCTTACAATGACTGTGGACGAAAATCAGTACCGCGCCCTTGCTGAAACTATCCTGACCATAAAGTGCTTACAATCTTTAATAGATTTCACACCGGATGGAAGAGTAAAGTTCCAATACAAAGATGAAACAATAGAGCAGAAACAGCAGGCTGCACAGGAGAATGTGAAGGAAAAATCCAATAGACAAAAAAAAGCGAAGCAGCAACAAAAGAAAAGAGAGAAAGAGAGAGCAAGAAGACTGCAGCGGCACAAGAGAATGTGAAGAAAAGTCATTGACCTTTATTATAGTTATCAATTTCTCTCTTTCAGAAAGTTATCAATATATTGTTGTTTTCGGGCTTGATACATATCATTGGATGGTATAAGTGGAAATTTTTCTCTGAATGGGTCACTTCAGGCTATGTTTTATTTCTAACGGAGTAAGCATTGTAACTTGCTTAAAGAGTAATACCTCCTAAATCATTTTGTTCAATAACTACATTGGTTTTGTGCTATTATATATTTCGTATCATATTTTGTACAGAATTTTTCGGGTTAAACTGATTTGACCCGTTTCAAACTATGCTAAAAAATTGCCCCTTTCTATCCATTACCCAACTTGCACATTTTGCCACCTCATATGAATGGAGTACACTTGGACAGATTAGGGATCAAACTCTTCGGATCAATAATATCTTTGAAAGGTTTGTTCAAGTTCATTCTTAGAGAGAAGTACCTTGTCGGATCATAGTCCTTTCCAAATATAACATTATCACGGATAGTGCCAGAGAGAATCCAGGGAATCTATAGCGAAGGTTAATAAGTTATAAATTTATGACTTTTTTTTTTCTTTTTTCATTCTCTCTTTAATTAACTAATTCCATATAAAAAATTTTAAAAATATTTTTTTTCAAAGGGCGTAGCCCGTAAGCTATAGGCGAAGCCTCTCAGTCTATGGCGGAGCCATGATGACTAAGGGCGAAGCCCGTTAGGTAGATCACCCCATCACCGATCACCCCTATGACCTATCACCCTCTATGACCTATCACTCCCACCAGCCCTTTATTAATATCCTTAAGGGCGAAGCCCGTACCGTACCCTTACATGTATAACTCACTAACTCGGGTTAGAAATTTTTTTATTTTTTTTTTTTATGGATTGAGTTAATTAAAAAAAGAATGAAAAAAGTGAAAAAATAAAAAAACAAGCTAAAAAGATAAAAAAAAACGGACCTTCTCTCCCAAAGAACCTTCTCTGTGGATCTCTACCCTATATATATATATTATGTCAAATAGGTGAAATAAACAAAATTAAGCTGAATTTAGAATGGGAAAAATGGGTTTAAAGACATCCTTTACAACCTCCTAAATCAATGGTCAAATATTGAGATTATTATTGTAAGAGGATAACTCCATTTGTTTTAAAGTGTTATCCAACCCACCCGACCCTCTCATTTTCCAGATCAAGATATTACTCCATGGTAAGTTAAATGACCAAACGAAGTGGTAAACTCCTAGGAGCAGATTTGACCTCTCCAATAACAGCAACTAGAGAACCCTTTGGAATTGCAAGATTGAAATGATTCAGAATCGGCTCCTTGACTTCCTGATCACTGTTTGACCATGCACAACAAACATCTTTCATGAAAATATGCATTTCTTCATATGATGATGAAGAATTGTCTGTCTGCAAGTGACAAGGCTCATGCTCATGACATGAGAGGAACTTGCTCAGCCGTCTTGTAGATATGACTGCCTGTGGAGAAATTTTAACAGAAAAAAAACACATTGCCTGTTAATTTACAAACATTGTCATGAAGCTGTTTATTGACAAGAGGGCATTTGCATAACTCACGTCGATTAACCCATTAATAACTCATGGAAATGAGTTCAATGGGGAGATCAAATTGTCAAATAGAGCAAGACAAGTAAAGACCTGCAAAATTCAACGGCAAAATTACCAAAAAATCAAAATGCTAATAAGAAAAAAAGTCAAAAACCACCAGGAACTCCAAGTATTGAAAGAACTGTTATACCGTTGCTGCATCAAGTTGATTTCCCATCAATACGTAAAATCCAAATGTGTACAAAGAAAAAAGAGTTGGTGTTGTTGCCCAAAAGAATACACACCATGCATCCAAGTACTTCCTTGTCTATAAAAAAGAGGCCAGGATAAAGATTCATTGCATTAGGATGAAAGGCGATTCATAAACTTAAAAATCAAAATATAATCTAGGCTTCAACTAGGGGTGGCATGTCAAAGCAAAGTTCCCGTCAAAACGGGTATTTTTACAGAGGGGCTTGGGGTTGACCAAAAGCACTTTTGTTCCACTTTTTATTATAACTATTTTGTGTTAAGTGATTCGACGGTTTCACGAACTCAAAATATAATCTAGGCTTCAACCTATTTGACCATTATAAATCAATTTGACTGTTTCGTTAGCTAACTTCTTTATTTTGCAAGTTTGACCCGTTAAAGATAGTACATAACATGAATGAACCATTCATATATCGATGAATCGAAATGCCAGCTATATCAATGTATCTTAATGTGAAGAGTAATTCTTACTGACAAATATTTCACTTCTAAGGATCTTGTTTTCATCAACCAGCTAGTAAAAATAAGCTCCCAACCATACATTTTTAAAGTTCGAATATATGTCAATAGCTCTCCAGTCCTTCTAACCCTGTCACAGTGTTACATGTTATAAATTAGACCTATAACCTAATATACCTCTATCACAAAGACTTCAAGATACAATTGTCTCCAAATAATACTATTAGTAATTACAAAGAAAACTGGTTTGGTAACAACTATGAAGATATCTGCAAAGGTGCACTCACCTTTCATCCTTTTGCTTCATCATGTTTGTAGTGGCACTAACAATCAAATCAGCAAGCCATTTATTTACTACACATTATTATTGTAACTTTATCAGTATGAATAATTGATTACATAGATATCATATATCAAAGAAGTAAGAAATGTGAAAATATATAAAAAGAGAATATCTGTAAGGAAACAGATCAAATGGTCAAAGTTTACCCACAATTTATATGTAATGTTAGACATCCATTTTTTGTAATCGCGTCTAGCATTTACTTTTAACAGATAATGTTTGGAGCAGAAGTGTTCCGGGTCAACCTGACCAGGCCTGTTTTGACTAACAGAAAATATACCGATTTTGACCCGTTACTTACATACTGTATTCATGTAAAGAAACAAATGCAAGGAGACTTTACCTGGTATCAACAATATAATTATTGTGATTCCCGCAACAAAAGCAAACTGAACTTGGGTATAGAGCAGATACAGGGCAATTCCAATTTGTAGTGGCAAGCTGAAAGGTTTAGAGAATCAATACGACCGATAAGGCTTATTACTCTATTAGAAACATGTTAACCTTATCTATAATGATAGCATAAAAGACCAACACCTATGGTTGCAGATATGTCAAAGAAATAGATAAAGACCTCCACATGTCATGAAAACTGTTGCACATATTGACGGTCCGGTCCACATCCACAGACATGAATGTTTGAATTTCTCCCTTGGAAAATTTAGATCTTTCAGCTAGGCTTACATGGAGACACTGAAATTTCATAATGGGAACCTTGATGGTTAGCTCATAACTTACCTGAATTTATACATCCATACATATATGTGTGTCTCTATCTATAAATGGATACAATGTAACAGACTATAAATACTTGCCTTTCGAAATAAATCAATCATAAGACCGAACGTAGCTTTAACTTTAATTTGGAAAGGCGAAATGTATATTGCGAAATGTATATTGTGTATCAAGAAAAGATCTGCAGAAATGAATTCACACAAGAATTGTTACAAGTTATGATAGAACATAAGTTTCCATCAGTGAGTATCTTAGACTCTTTTTGCAAATTAGAAGTGTAAACTGAATTGTATTGAATGAAGGTGTAAGTATTACAACTAATGAGCCCTCTATTTATAGGAAGAGAGAGGGACTAAAAGGAAATAAACATTTACAATAAGGACTTCTACAATTGCACACTAGGTCCTTGATCTATTCTATATTTACAATTAACACTCCTCCTCAAGTTGGAGCATAGATATTAATCATGCCCAACTTGTTACATATGAAATCTATTTGGGTCTTTCGGAGTGGTTTGGTTAGGATATCTGCAAGTTGGAACTCTGTCTTGACATGTATTGGCTGAATTGACGGAGGATCAACTTTCGTCCCTACTACTCGATCTCTAATTAAATGACAATCAACCTCAATATGTTTCGTTCTTTGATGAAATACTTGATTCTTGGCTATATGAATAGCTGATTGATTATCACAATATAGTCGCATTAGGTTATCAGAAACAACCCCGAGTTCTCTAAGAAGTCGACGAACCCATATCATCTCGGATGTAACATCTGCCATGGCTCTATATTCCGATTCTGCACTTGATCTAGATACTGTGTGTTGCTTCTTACTCTTCCATGACACAAGGTTTCCACCGACAAACACACAATAGCCAGTCGTAGATCGTCGAGAGATAGGACATCCTGCCCAATCTGCATCAGAGAATCCTGATATCCGTCCATCTCCCTCTTCTGTGAAAGCACCCACGCGACAATGGCCCTGATCAGAATAAAGAATCCCAAGACCTGGTGTAGTCTTGAGATATCTTAATACACGAAGAACAGCATCCCAATGTCCAGTATAAGGTGCGGCCATGAATTGGCTTAAGACACTTACCGCAAATGAGATATCTGGACGGGTGACAGTCAAATAATTAAGTTTCCCAACCAATCGTCTGTATCGTTCTGGGTCCTTCATCGGACTCCCATCTTCAGGAAGAAGCTTCCCTGTAGGAAGCATTGGACTGTCAACAGGTTTACAACCCAATAAGCCACATTCGGATAACATATCAAGGACATACTTTCGTTGAGAGAGAAGTATTCCTTGCGGGGACTGTGATACTTCAATGCCAAGAAAGTACCGTAGTCGACCTAAGTCGCTGATCTGGAACTGAGACTTAAGGAACTGTTTGAGCTTGGTGATACCAACGTCGTCATCCCCTGTGATTATGATATCATCCACATACACAACCAAAATAATCCTTCGACCTTGCTGGTGTCTGAAGAATACAGAATGATCATATGCACTCCGAACCATCCCAAATTCTGCCATAACACTTGAGAATCGACCAAACCATGCTCTAGGAGACTGCTTAAGACCATAAAGTGATCGGCGTAATCTGCATACTTTCGAAGCCTCCTCCTTAACAATAAAGCCGGGTGGCTGCTCCATATAAACCTCCTCCTCAAGAACACCATTAAGAAATGCGTTCTTGACATCAAGCTGATGGAGTGGCCAATGATTAATAGCCGCTAGAGAGATACAGATGCGAACTGATGGCATTTTGGCCACTGGAGAAAATGTCTCATCGTAATCAATGCCATAAGCCTGAGAATAACCCTTAGCAACTAACCGGGCCTTCAATCGATGTAGGGAGCCATCGGGATTGAGTTTGACAGTGAATACCCAACGACAACCAACAATACGCTTCCCATGAGGAAGCGTCTCAAGATCCCATGTATGATTGGCTTGAAGAGCCCCTATTTCTTCTTCCATGGCCTTTCGCCATCCTGGGTGACTAAGAGCTGTCATCACATTCTTGGGAACTGGGTAAGAGTCAATAGCAGTGGTGAAGGCACGTGCTTCAGTAGATAGGTGAGCATAGTTTACATGATGTTGAATAGGGTAACGAGTAGAATTTCTGGGTTCTTTACGAAGGGCTATGGGTACATCAGGATAAGGTGCACCAGGTGGATCATACTCGTGTGTATCAGGGGTGTTATGTAATGATTGAGAATCAGGTTCAGGTATCAACTGGGGAACTGAGGACGTACCAGGGTCATGGTCTGGTTGTGAATCAGGTGTCTCTGTCGTCTTATCCTTATGTCTTCTAGTATATGTGAGAATTGGAGGTGGCGCGAGCTTAGGGCCAGATGTTGCAGAATCAGTGGCATCTGAGACCGGAGGATCAGAAACCGAAGGAACAGAGGGATTCAATGATATAGGGATAGTAGGAATAGTTATGGACTCAGGTATGACAGGATCAGAAGCTGGAAATAGATCATGAACTGAATCAGAAGACTCTGGGAAATAAGGACAAGATTCGTGAAAGGTAACATCGGCACTAGTAAAGTATCGACGAAGAGATGGGCTATAGCACCGATATCCTTTCTGAACTTTAGAGTAACCTACGAAGAGACATCGAATAGCTCGTGGATCAAGTTTACTGGTTCCTGGTCGGTGATCATGAACATATGCAACACATCCAAATATCTTTGGTGGAAGTGGAAACATATTTTCATTAGGAAAAAGGACAGAAAACGGTGTTTGGCCATGAATGACTGGTGATGGCATACGGTTAATCAGAGTGAGGACAACATCTGCCCAGTAACGATGAGGGATATGGGAATGAATCATGAGTGTGCGAGCGATGTCCAATAAATGACGGTTCTTGCGTTCAGCGACGCCATTTTGTTGTGGTGTATAAACGCAAGATGACTCGTGAATGATGCCATTTGATTTCATGTATGTGGAAAAGTCAGTGGACAAATATTCTTTTGCATTATCTGTACGAAGGGTTTTAATAGTGGTTTGGAATTGAGTTTTGACATAAGCATGAAATTCACAAAAGATTGAATATACTTCAGAACGAGATTTCATTAAATAAACCCAAGTAGCACGAGAATAATCGTCAATAAAGGTAATAAAATACTCAAAGCCAAGAGGTGATTTGGTAGGACAAGGGCCCCATACATCAAATGCACAAGTTCAAACAAAGTACTGACTCGATTAGGTACTCTAGGAGGATAGGGTCGCCTGGTATGTTTACCAAGCTGACATGACTCACAATGAAAATCAGAAACAGATGAGAAATCCGGTCTCAATTGCCTCAGGACTGCTGCAGAGGGATGGCCTAGTCGGTAATGAGCCTCCCTAAAACTGGAATCACACTTATTTGCTGTAGGTTGTGATGAGAAGGATAGACGATAGAGACCTTTTGATTCAAAACCGGTGCCAATCAGTTGGTTCGTTCCTAGTTTCTGAAAGAAGCAGTATTCAGGATAAAAGTGAGCAGAACAATTGTTTTGTTTAGTGAGTTGGCTTATAGAGCAAAGGTTGTCTAGAAAGCCTGGGACGTACAATACAGAGGACATTTTTAATGGTTTAGAGTGACTAACTGATCCAATGCCACGAACAGGACACGAGGATCCGTTAGCTACTCGAACTGGTGGGTGAGAAATATAATGAAGGTTAGATAAGATACCTTTCTTCCCAGTCATATGATGAGTGGCTCCAGAATCAGCAACCCAATCTGGATCAGGATTAAGAAATGTACCTGACTGAGCAGAGTTGGCTTGAGGACCGATCTTGGAGGATATTAGTTGCTGGAATCGATCATACTCCTCCTGGTTGAGTGTGTAAATAGGCTGATCATTAGGCTGCTGGTCACTAGGTTCATCAGTAGTAGCTATCCTGGCTCGAGGACGTGGAGATGGTTGAGAACCCTTTGGACGGTTAGGACAATTGAACTTTGTGTGTCCTTTCCTTTTGCAGTAGTGGCAGTTGTTTGGGCAGTTGTATCTCACATGTCCAGGTTCATTACACAGATGACAGACAACACTACTGCTTTGTCCAGCACTGTTCTTAAAAGGGACCCGCTCTGTACTTTTACTAATCATGGCGGATGCATCAGTAGGAGTAGGAGTTGGAGAAGCATCTGAACCATACATTTCTCGTAAGAGATGATATGTGGATGCCACAGACTTAATTGCATCAGAGTTACTAAGCAACAAAGGACGTGCACTAGCATATTTTGGTGATAATCCAGCAATAAATGTCATGACATCCATTTTGTTGTTACGCTCCTCCTGGACTTTTAAATCAGCAGTTGGTGGAAAAAGGGTGCGTAACTCATCTTGAAGCTTAGAGAAGCGAGTGAAGTACTCGGTGAAAGTGGAATCGCCTTGTTCACCCCTAGTGAATGCTTGAACAATGAAGACAAATGATCCCACATTGCCTTTACTGTAGTGAAGTTTTGAGCGATTGTGAGAATCTGTGGCTCCATAGAATTCCACAGAGCCATTTGAATCCCACTATCATTAATACGCCATTCTCGGGTGATCGGCTCAGGTGGTGGTTTTGATAGATGATCTTCTTTGTCAACACTTTCAAGACCCTTTTGAACAAAAAGGCTCCATGAACTCCAATTTCCAGAGTCTAGTTTCACGGGGATACGTAAAATCAAAGTATAGTTAATAATCCCTGGAGCAATCTGATTTTCTATAATTTCTTTCTTATCCCCCATTGAAAATATGATATGTAGTCAAACACACTCAAGATGCACTTAAAAATCAACTTTGGATGCACTTATTTTCTATGATGCACTGATGCACTTAAAATCAACTATGGATGCACTTAAAACCAACTATGGATGCACTTATTTTCTATGATGCACTTAAAATCAAGAAAGTCCGAGTTCGATATCCTGAAGCTATACAAACAACAAACAATCAAACAATCAATGCCGGAACAGTGCGGTGCTGGACGGCGGCGCGTGAGCGGCCGGTGGTTTCTGGTGACGAAATTTTCAGGATTTGTTCGGAATTTGATGGTGATTACAGTGGTGCCGGAGGTGAGATCCCACTTGCCGGAAAAACGGAGAAATCTAACTTTTTCCGGCGGAACAGTGGCGGCGTTTGACTGGAGCGTGGCGGCACGTCTGGAGGCTGATCGGGCTGAAATTTTGAGGATTTGTAATTCGATGGATTCTGAGTTTAATGGTACTGGCGGTGAGATCTGGTTGTGAGCCTAAGGTGCCGTAATAGAGAACAGCCGTGAATAGTGGCCGGAAAAAGGAGAGATGGCCGGAAAATCTGATTGGTTTTCACAGTTGTACTGGCAGGACTGGTGGTGACCGGAACTTAGCCGGAAGTGGTCACCGGAACGGATGGGATTCTTTTTCTGATGTGGAAGGTCAGACAAGGCTGCAACCACATAGCATATTAAGAATCCCGTGGCTCTGATACCATGTAAACTGAATTGTATTGAATGAAGGTGTAAGTATTAAGCAATGTATAAACACCTTTATCAGTGAAACACATGATAATTCATGGAATAAAAGGTACAAGTTATGATCTAATCATGACAAGAAACACAGTTGTATTAGACTTGTACCTCGGAACACAATGTCATTAATACGAGTAATTATTTCATGCTAAAACCATAAGACTAACATCAAAATAGAAGTTAAGCCGAGAGAAATGGCGAGGAGATAACCATTAAAGTTTCCTGATCCTGTATATAGAAACTTATGATTTTTAATATTCCATTTGCATGTGGAAGAGTCATAATACTCCTGAAAATTCAACATTAATTACATATACAGAAAAGAAACTGTAATCATAAGCGATAAACGGGATAAAGAAAATAATTATTACATATATCTATAAACCTCTATAAAGCATATTGGCTTTTTATTTTTAGAAATTAACACTTTTTTCAGTATTCCCATAATACCCTTTATACCCCACTCTTCTATAAATCTATAAACCTCTATAAAGCATATTGGCTTTTTATTTTTAGAAATTAAGCACTTTTTTCAGTATTCCCATAATACCCCTTAAGCATATTTTTCTTCCTAAAATACCCCTATTTAAACATAAAACCCTTATATATCCTCCTTTCCCCATTCTCTCTAATCATAACACACTTTCATCGACCTTCTATCACCATCCGCCGTAGCCCTCCTTCTCCACTGCCTCCCTCAATCTCCACCACCGCCCTTCATCTCTTCCGCCGCCGCAACGCGCGGGTAATATGCTCGTCCCTTATAAAGAGAACTAGGATTAAGAGATTAAGCATATTTTTCCTTCCCAAAATACTCCTACTTAAACATAAAACCCTTGTATACCCTCCTTTCCTCATTCTCTCTAATCATTACACTCTTCCTCACTTGTGGAACCAACCACCGGTAGATTGCATTTGTGAAGCGGAATTAGGCTCCATTTTGTGAGAGATTTGATATATTATATATATAGTTTATATAATAATGAGAAAATGGAGTATGTGACTGTTAGACACCAAGCTTGGGTGTAGAACCCCTCACATACTAATTTTTTAATATATTTATAAATGCTTGCCCCCATGCTTTTTATGGATTAAAAAAACAAGATGTGAGAGGTTCTACACCCAAGCTTAGGTGTCTAACAGCCACATAAACCCTAACCTCATATATATATATGATATATATTTGTGATATATAAATATAAAATATGTAGAGATATAGTGATTTTGGTAAGAGATTTATGAATATATAGTGTTTTTGTAAGAGATATAGAGTGTTTGTAAGTGATGGAATGTGTAAAAACAATCCTAAATGATGCTACATATATATACTAGTTGTATAATGGCAAAATGGTAATTATTGGGTCAAAAAAACGGTAACTAACGGCTCCTAACGGTCAAAAAGGACCAAAAACGGCTACTTTTAACGGCTCACTAACGGCTAGTTTCTGGATCGGTTCCGAACCGGTTCTTGGGTTCGGTTTCTGGAACCGGTTCCTGAGGAACCGGTTTGGGACCGATTTTTTGAAAAAAATGGAATCGGTTCCTATCTATCGGTTCTTGAGGAACCGGATTCGGTTCTTGAGGAACCGGTTCCAATCGGTTCCAGTTCCTAGATAATCCAAATCGGTTTTTTTGGAACCGGATATTTTGCCCACGTCTAGGAGACATTGTATTTGTCACAACTAAGACATTAAAAGCATATAGCGGGCACGTCTTGCAGCATATCCTAACGCAATTCCATACGACATCCGCCACTACGCAAGAGCATAACATATAGTCCACTCCTTCATCTCCAAATTTGGAACCATATTGTATTAGTAGACCTTTCCCGCCCAAATATGTCCCATCATATTGGATTAGTGGACCTCGGGTGGCCTTTTGTGCCTCTCAAATTAAGTTTTGCTATCTGTGGGACATCCCTTCTGGTCCTTGGGGCATCATTCACATGCTTATTTATTACACAAGTCGAATTTTGATTTGTCTACGCCACTTTCATGATCCATAAGAGCTTTTTTAGAATGCTTGACTCGTTTGAAATAAAAAAGACTTTGTCAATTTTAAGCAAGTAAAGTGAAATATGACCATATAAGTAATACATACTTGAGCAAGTATTATATCCTCTTGAGAATATGTAGATAGATACGTACAACACTACAAGAAAGGGTTAATTGCCTAGAAATACTATAAGAAACTACTAATTTATGTTGTTGTTCTAAGCTTAGCTATCACAGTGTGTAATGTAATAATACAACCTTACAACACATACAAAAACACACAAACTTGATTGGTGGTGATGAAAATTACATTACATTGAAGATGCTTTAGCAAAACTTGAAAATCTGGAAGACTCTTCTTGGACTAGACTTTGAGGGTTCCCTTGCTCCACCTGTACCATTACAATAGAAAAACTTCTTTTAACTCACATGTTATTGGTCTCAACTTGTGATTTATTGCATCTCAAACTCGTCAAATCGAAAATTTAGCATCAAGGGGAACATGTCACCATGAGATGAAAGTCGTTCAAATTTCTATACATACAAGTATACAACCTCCTAAATGATAGCTTTTCAAAGATTAATACTATTATCCGACTGATATGGTCTTATAATCATAACTAACACATTAGTTAATTATAGAGCAAAATGAAGAAAAATCTGTTTGTTGGTCAACCTCAACCCATCTCGGACCATTTCAACCCAATATCAGAAAAAAAACTGTTTCAATCAGAACCTATTTAACCTGTTACCCAATCCACCCAGCTTTCATATTTGCCACCTCTAAAAAAATGTTGATACTTACAGAACTATATGCTATCCTGTAGATCCTCTATCTTTTAGTTTCATAATGCAGTGTTGAGTAAAGTGGCACAGGTAAAGAATGAGCAATGTCAATTCCATGAACATACCAAGACTCCTTGATCAAGAATCAGTACATTGTCCATGTCTAGAATTGTGGAGATGCGATGAGCAATTGTGATCACCGTCAGCCCTCTGCATTCACTAGATATGGCATCCTTCAGTTTCGAAGCAGTTTGAGTGTCTATATTTGCTGTGCATTCGTCCAAACATAATACCTGCTTTACATCATTTAAAACCGTTAAGAGACTTAGAAAGAATATCAGCACACAAGCCAAAGACCAGATACAGGTTTCAATGTTGACCCATCTACTTATGGGTCTGTATGGGTTATGTTTTATCTCTAACGGATAGAATATCCATACCAAAAGTTTATTATGCAGGAAACGGATCAAATGGATCAAACCGACCAAAGTATATATTTGTTGGGTGTAAACCCAAGTCCCACATTAAAAATCAAATAAACTCTAAGCATGTATATAAGCTTGTAGGCTACTCCCTCTATTAACAATTGCTTTTAGACTTGAACCCCATTATGCTTATATCCGGCTTCATAATTGTGCTGTAAACGGTCCTAACATACTTCATGTAATTTATATTTAACACGCTAATAATTTATATAAAAAATTAAAGGTTTTGTGGAAAGAAAGTGTTTCGGGTCATGAAACCTGATCCAATTTGGCCTGTTAACTAATTGACCCATTTTGCCACACGTTCAAGAGACGAAGGAATGCTTTTGAGTTCTGACCATAGTGGACTTAAGTAAGGCACGAGCAAGAAAAAGGAGTTGTCGTTGTCCGACTGAAAAAGAGGTTCCAGACTCTTTCATTTGCATATCCAGCACCCCTGCAGCTCGGACCTCCTCTTCAATATGACATTTCTCTAGAGCTTTCCACATCATCAAGTCGTCGCTCAAATTTAAGGGGTCTAAATTCTCCCTGGATATTGTATCAGATATCGTTAACATTTATAAGAGACATGGATGGGTTTTCTATCACCAAATAATGCAGTCAAATGTATCCAATTCTACCTTAAAGTTCCTTTAAAAACGAATGGAGTCTGAGGAACAACCGCAAAACGTGATCTAAGATCTCTTAGAAAAATGTCCGCTATGTTTATGCCATCGACTATAATATGCCCTCCACATATTGGATTGAGGCGGAATAAAGCATTCAAAATGCTAGATTTTCCTGCACCCGTTCTTCCAACAATTCCTACCTGATTAAAATTACCTAATGTTTGTATAAAATATGACAAATATACAATAACATTTCAAGGAAATGCAAAGACGTACATGTACATATATTTATGTTACTAGATATACAAACCTGTGTTCCTCCAGCTATTGTCAAACTTAGATTACGTAATGCAGGAGGCACAGACGGCATATATCTGAGTGTTACATTTTGAAATTCAATCTGCCCATGAGATGGCCAAGCTGCATCCAAAATCTTGTGCCCTTGAAATTCTTCTTGAGGAATGTCCATGTACTATAACAAATGCGATCAAATGTTCATTTACTTAAAGTAAGCATTAACAAGCGAACATAATTCTCATGTTCAGACCTGCAGAACCCTCTCAACCGAAACCAATTCCTTCTCAGTCTCGGTGAAACTTGTCAAAAAACTCCCCAACAACGATACAACTGGAGCTGCATATGACAGGGCTAATCCAACCTGTTTACAAAGTTTTCAAATGTTATAATGTTTATGGAAAAATAAGAAAACTGACATATAACCTTAAAGGGGTGTTAAGATAGTGTTTGGATCTGTTTCTTGTATCTGAGGTCACAATATAAAATAACCCGACTGTTGAATGTTTGACAGATAGTTAAATTTTTAAGAAACCAAAAGATAAAAGAAGCGATAGATAAGTACTATTATTGTACATTCTGGTTTAGACATGTACAAACACTATGAGTAATAAAATAAACTAAACTAGTATATGTACCCGCGCTTCGCAGCGGGAGTTGACATTTTAGCAAATAACGACCTGTACAAGTACATTTCACGTTCTACGAAATTATAAATTTTGTCATATGTAACCATAGTAAAATAACAATTTATAAAAATATTCATTCAAGTGATAGCATCAATCAATAATAACTTAATTAATGTATTCGGGAATGTATGCATGCTTGTATACTACTAATTATATTATGTTATATAAGTTAAAAAGAAAATTACTTATATCATAATTTTTTAAAGTTAGTGTATAGTTTTGATAAGTGGGTAAGTAGCCCAACATTAGAAAATGAAATAGGTTAGATGGTTGGACCCAACAAACAGAAACAGCAGCCCAAGGCTTGATGACCGATTGAACCCACAAAAAAATTTGTATTGGGTTATTTTTCTTCCATCAAAATTAAATTCCAAAACCCTACCTTTACTTCCTTAGGCTTTCAGGAGTAACGCGTTCTCCTTCGTTGGCACGCCCAAAAAGGTACCGGAACGCCCCGGGAACGCCGGCTACACCGCCCCGAGGGGCGTTCCAGGGCAAAAAATCGTCCCCCTCGTTCGAAATGGAACGGATGAAAAATTGAAGGTTTCAAGGTAACTAGCCGTTACCAACGACTCTTTTCTTGTTTTTTTTTTAATTCATTTATTCCATATATATATATATACATACTACACACATTTTATACATAAACCACATATAAACACACATACAAACACACTTATATATATATGTTATATGGAAAATTTCGTTTTTTCGTCATCTTCGTCATCATCAAGCGAAGTGTCTTATGGGTCCGACGATTATGATGATGCCGTCGAGTGTGCGGTTTCTATGTCCGTTAATCTAGCGATGCGAGCCGCGGTTAGAGATGGCGAACGGGAACCGCGACCGCGATTTCGGAGGCGCGTCACGCTTGTACGTAACCGTGCAGAGGCGCAAGAACGGTTGATGCGTGACTACTTTGTAGACGAACCAACTTACAACCCGAGAATTTTTAGGCGCCGTTTTCGTATGCAAAAGGGGTTGTTTTTGAGGATTTGTGGTGATTTGGAGAGGGAGTATAGGTATTTTCAACAAAGATATGACGGTGCCGGGAGGCTTGGTTTTAGTGCAATTCAAAAGTGTACGTCTGCAATTCGACAACTTGCTTACGGTGTTAACAGCGACTTACTTGACGAATACTTGCATATGGCGGAGAGGACTTCGAGGGAGGCACTTCAACATTTTTGTTCAGGTATTTTTTATACCATTTATATAGTTTATTTATTACGTACATTTATATATATAGTTTATATATTGTACATTTATATATATAGTTTATTTATTACGTAGATTTATATATATAGTTTATATATTTATAGGTATAATTAACTTGTATGGACCTACGTATCTACGAAGACCGACTTGGACTGATATTCAGCGCATATACAGTGTCCATGAACATGTTCATGGTTTTCCCGGCATGTTAGGTAGTATAGATTGCATGCATTGGGCGTGGGAGATGTCCCAATGCATGGCGAGGTACTCACACACGTGGTGATATTGGACATCCGTCGATGATACTTCAGGCTATTGCCTCATCCGATTTATGGATATGGAATGCTTATTTCGGGCAGCAGGGGGTCGAATAATGACATAAATGTGTTTGAGTCCTCCCCTATTCTTGAAGAGATCGTTAATGGTTTAGCGCCATCAGGTATTTATTATGGAATGCTTATACACGTTAGTACAAACTTTTATTAATTTTTGTTGTGTTACTAATATTTTTTGAATTTTACTTTGTAGCTTGTTTTTATGCGAACGACAACTATTATGCGAGGGGCTACTATTTGGGTGATGGCATATACCCATGCCACGTTTGTGAAGACTTTTACGGACCCGGTGGATGAGAAGAGAATATTGTTTAAGAAGAAGCAAGAGGCGGCAAGGAAAGATATTGAGAGAGCATTCGGTGTGCTAAAGAAGCGGTGGAAGGTTCTTAAAAATCCGGCACGATATTGGGACAGGGCGACCATGCAAGACGTGGTATATGCTTGTGTCATTTTGCATAACATGATTTTGGAGGACGAGGACAAGGCTATTTGCCAAGACTTTGATGAGGACGATCCTACTCTAAATCCGGATTATTGGTATACGCAAACTCTAATGGAACAACGTCTCCAAAATCTTCGTGCGGTGAAGAATCGAGAGACTCACAACATGCTAACGGCGGACTTGGTTGACCATATATGGTCGACAGCACCACATGACTTTCAGCCCGTTGAGGATCCGTTTGCAGACTTTGGTGATTACGTTAGCTCCGACGAAGAGTAGTTTTATGTTTAATGTTTAGTATTGTGTACGTTTTAAAACTTTTATTTGGTGTGTAATTTGTATTTTTTTTCAAGAATTATGTAAGAATATTATGTCTAATTATTTAATGTATTTTTATGTATTAGTTTTATGTATTTTTTTTTCAAAAAGTTTTAAGTTTATGTTTAGTATTATGTTATTAAAAAATAAAAAAATAAAAGTATATACTAAAATAACACAAATTAAACAATAAAATAATAAAAAAAAAAGAAAAGAAGAAAGGAACGCCCCTTAGGAGGAACCCCCAAAATCAAGGGAACTCCACGTGGCAAGCAAAAGGGGTTCTAAGAACCCTTACTCCTCTTAGCCTTAGTGGTTTATAAAAGATAAAAAACTTTGGGATACCTGTCTCTAATTCTCTCTACACCTGTCACATTTCAAAATAGAGATCTACACCTGTCTTTTTTTCCCCTCTATATCTCATTTTGGATCTAATTCTTTTTTTCTCCTCATTTCAAGAGGTGGATGTATATTTCTATACATATATTCTCGTAGTGTATAATTATTTGTGATCAGAGGTGACCCAAATAATACGTTTTTTGAAGAAAATCTGTTTGCATCACCTGATGCACACACCAACGTGGTTGTTGGTGGCAAATGGTAGCGGAGAAGATTGATGAGGAGTGAAGACTATTCATCTTTTTTATTATTGATATTGTATAATTACTTTCTCTAGTATATATATATAGTCCACTATGGTTATTTTGTTGTTGTTAGCTTTTGAGATTGTTGATGCTGCCTAGGGGATCTTCGAAACAATGGTAAAGTAAATGTTCTTGTATCTTTTTTATCTCCATAAAAATTATGTTTTTACTTTTTTTTTATCAAGAAATTCCAGTAATGATTTTTTTTCTTTTTATGATTTTTACTGTAGTTGTCGATGGTTTCATGATTAAAAAACTTGATGGTGGTGATGGTTGGTTTTAGTAGCCGAGAGATTCACCGGTTTTGGGGTGTGGTTTTTTTAGAAAGGTTATATATATGTAAATGTAATGTGAAGTAAAGTTTTGTGTCTAAAGTAAAAAAAGTTAAAAGTTTTGTGGTAAAAAACAAAAAATGAAAAGAGTACTGTAGAGAAGAGGGAGGGGGAGAAGTGTAAAGGAAGACAAAGATTGGTGGCAGATATCTAAAAGCACAAAAGGTTACTGTATGTAGAAATTTTGTGGCAAAAACCACAAAAGTAAAAGTTATGTGACCAAAGTAGAAAAAGGTGACTGTTCAAAAAAAAAAAAGTAGAAAAAGGTAAAAGGTTACTGGTCCTATGCGGACCTCCAATGTAATATATATAATGACAAACTAAAGAGACTGAACTTACCAGCCCTGGGGTACCTAAATTGACAGGAAGATATCCGTGAGATCCAACAACCGCCATCACCGCAACATATGATACAACAAAAGCTGCTAAGAACTAAGGTCACACAGTAATTACTATTCAGTAATATTTTCTTAAGAGTCCATTGATGTAATTTGTTATAAAAAGTTACATTCCATAGATTCACTTTAGCATATAATCTTGTTTACAATGCCATACTGATTCTGTGTTTATTGGTAATACCTGCAGGCGTAAGGATAGCCACAGGCTTGCAATCAACTCTGAATACGAAGTTCTCTGATACATCTTGACATGGTCCATGAATATAGTCAAGAAAAAGTACTGCGTAAAGACAAAGAGCATTACCTAGTCTCATTAGACTGAAGTACATATACATGTATCTTAACAAATTTGAAGCTATTATATATGAAATCTTAAGCTAATAGGTTTGCTCATCTCCGTTTGTCTCTTAAAATATGAAAACTTTATTAATGTAAAGAGTCTTTATAAAAATCTGTACATAATCAAATTTTAGCTCAGCATTCACCTCGGATTTGAACGCCCTTATAGTTGATGACCCGTCAAGTATCTCTGAGAATGATGCATATATGGGTGATCGTGATACGCTGTCTAGCCTTCTCAGTTCTCTTGATGTTGACCTGTAGTAAAACTGAATGGTCCAATATTTAGAGGGTAGTGTCACTATTGCTTCACTTGAATACAATTTGTAGAGGTAGCAGTATGGATGGGTTGGATAATGAGTCAAAATGGTTTTGGGTTATTAGGGTCACGTGTTGATAAGTCAAAACTTTGAACAAAGCCATTTAGGAATTTGTACACATTAGAAACGTACTTTTGGCAATCTTTAACACATTTTGACCTGTTCAGCATTTAGCTAAATTATTTGACTGCCCCGTTTGAGTTAAACCACAACCCAAATTGACCTATATATAAGCATATGAAAGAAAAATTGCAACAAGCACAAGAAAAACATATTGACAAGATTTACTCTTCATGCTTATACCTGCACTTAGTTATAGATGTACCCAAAAAGGCAGTATGAGAAGCAAGAGAACATGACCTACAATAAAAGTAAATATCGATCAAAGTTCGTAACAGTTAACTTATAAACTATATAATAAATGTAATTATGACCTTATTTCATCAATTAGTTACCTGCACAAAGGACAGAATTAAAGCAATTCCTAAGAGGCCAACAAAATTGGCAAGTAGAATATTGAGAATGAAAGGTAGAGAATCATCAATTGTGTAGAGATCAGATGACAGCCTACAAACATAATCAATATGTGCATTCAGGATGAAACTCATTTTATCAAAGAAGTTTTATTAGAGATCGTAACTTTGACCCATTTACTTGGATAATAGAATAATAGCTTAAAGGAAACGGGTCAACCGAGACGGAAGTCGCCAAATTGTTTTTAATCCATTCTAAATAGCTTGATTCAAATATAAGATCATTGTTGTAGTGCTATATTATTTGTAAATCATATTCAAAACTCAAGTAGATGTAAAAATAAAATCTGGAAATCTTTTTGTAGCCGATCCTTATCCGGCCCATTATTACCTATTACCTGAAATGCTCATTTTAGAATTTAGGCTACCTGTTTAGTATTCTTCCACTTGGGGTCTGGTCAAAAAATGCAACGGGTGCATCAACAAGCTTTTTCAATAGGTTATTGTGCACCTGAACTGCTGCGCGTAGACCGCCATATGCGAATGAGAATGCCCTAACTAGAGTAAGAAAGGAGTTCGCCACACAAAAGATACAGAGTATAAGCTGCAGTGTCAATAAAAAATTCATAAATGCCTATTTTGCCAGTTACGTAGCTATTCATCTGGCAGTCTCATGCGCAGTTGCATTGTAAACATGTGAAAGAGTGCATTGAGTAAACAGAAAAGCATGGGGTCCTTATAAATGCTAGAGGTGGCAACTTCGATCAATTAACTGTTGGCTGTCAAGAATTTCAAACGGGTCAAAACAAAAATTAGCTTAAAGGGGAATGGATAAAAAAAATTTATGGTCAAACCAACCAATCCGATCGGTTTTAATCACTACTAAAACATGTTTACAGATGTAACCTGAACCCCTTACCTCACCCACCTAGCTTCTCACTTATTCTTAAAGTTCAAAGGATGATTTCTTATATGCTTGCAGCATAAGATTCCTTTGAGACTCATATTTATTAGGAATTGAGCTCTTGGAATTAGTTCGTTTTTATTTTGACAGCCTATGATCACTAAATCTGCCTAAAGTTAGTATGAGAACGAAATCCGACTATCAGAAACTAATAAAATTTACCAGATAAAACGATGTTGGATGCTGTTCTAATGCTGATGTATCAACCCAATAAGACAGCCATAGATCATTTCCATTTCGAGAAGCTTGCATTAGAATTGCTGACAGGCATGTTATGGCTGTAATATACCAACCAGAGAATGCAGCATAATTCCTGTACAATAAGAGAAAATAACTGTACAGCTGGATACTTACACAGAGGAAGCAAGTAACCGAAGTTTAGCCCGTTTTATAAATATTAGGCAGGATACACTTTAATATAGAAAAGGCGACTTTTTGGACCACTGGCCTTTCTTTTCAAATTGAAGTTTCAACCTAGCGAGTATGCTGAAACACATCCTTAGAGGTCACAAGATGAGCAGGATGGGCGGGTTGGAAAACAGGTAAAAATGAAGCAATAGTCACAATCTAAATCTTTGAACAAAAATGACAAGGTTGTATGCAATAAAAATAATGTTGTGTGGCTTTCAACTCATTTAACCCGTTCCTCTTCTATTAAATTTTCTTTTATCTATTTGACCCATTTGAGATAAAATGCACCGATCGTAAGGCACAGGTTATGCATAACACTTAACATCTAATTTAGCTCGAGCATTTATCATATTTAGTTTAGATTTCCACCTTTAACCTAAACTAATCCATACTGTCATCTTTTCACGTTAGGGCCCTTAAAACGTGCACGTGTCATGGCAACCTAAAAAGGTCTAGTGTTCTAGATGAACAAGCCACATATACATGCACATAACAACATTATAACATATCATTAACCACCGTACATCATAACATATCATATCGTAAACATATCATTAACCACCGTCATCATATCATATCATCATATATCATATCATAAACGTATTTACGGGGAAACATTTTAAGCATAGGCACCGTCATCTTTAATCCCCGAATACCTCCC
>CM067173.1:56542436-56587436 GCA_034093135.1 Erigeron breviscapus
TCATTGGTTACCTTTCGACGTCCTCTGGTAGTCCTTTCGGTCATTGTGGTCACAACAATTATAACACATGTTATCATACTTGCTCCAAAACCTAGCACTGTAAATCTTGTTAAGAGGATACAAACTATGAAGTATAATAAATATTAATGATCCTGTGATTGTTTCTTTATTATCTATATATAGTTCGAGTTCTGCATACTGCCCAATTGGATGTCACTGCGGTGTCTTGAATGCTAATTGCTAACTACAAACTACTAACTCGTTGTTCAAAAAAAATATAGAGAGGAATAGAGGATATAGGTTGTTGAAACATCTTGAAATTCCATTTCCATCCCAAATCTGTAAAAAGTATTACAAGTTACAACCTTTTAAGCAAGATCACTAATTAATTACAAAAACTAAAGCTAACTAGCTAATTGAATCAAAAATCAGTTAATATGTGACTATAAATAAATCACATCATATTATATACTTTACCATCTCTAAAACCCCACACACACACACATATATTTATATACACACACACACAAACTAAGAGTATATTTTTTTCAAATTACACATATGCCTGGGACGGAACCGGGACTTTCAGACTAAACCCCAAATAATCCACCCTATAAATGTAGGAAATGAGACTCGAACCCTATGGATTTCCCCAATGTCACAGACCTTATATAAAAATTACGCCAACCAACAGAATGTGACCCCTAAAACCCGAGTTACTCTATACAATTTACATGACCATTTTGCTTCTGGCCTTAGGTATTAACTCGTAGTAAAATATTGTACGTACATGTTGGTTGAAATGATTATCAAACTCCAATAAATAAATATAAATATCAATATCAAATATATAAGTAATTAATAAACATACGTAAGGAGAACTTGGGCACAAAGACATCAAAATTTCCATGGCGGCGCGATGTTGCTACGGCACGGCGGCGTGGTGTTGCTCAGACACGGTCAGGAAAGACGGTTGGTTGGTATATATATAGACTATATATAGTGGGAAAATAGTTGGTATATATAGACTATATATAGTGAGAGATTATATATGTAGTGTAGTACTGTAGTAGTGGTGATGCAGCCTTTTGTTTTCTTTTTTTCTTTCACATTTCATGCACCTTTTTGTGCACTGAATATCGCTTCTTTTTTTTTCTCTTTTATAAAAAGGTGGCGTCATGAGATCACCATGACATGTGTCATAATATTATTGGCTTTGGTATTAATTTAGTTTTCGTTTTATTTATTGATGTACTTTTTTAAAAAAAATAATAAATTTTTCTAAACAATCTTACTAAAAGTCCTCTCCTCAAATCTCAACCACTCATTTTTTTTTCTCTCCTCTATAAACCATTTTATTTCTTTAATTCATTCAAAATCTTTTATCTCAAAAACCGTATATTGATGAATTATAAAAATTATATGGGTGTTCTTAAAATTTCATGCTCTTTCATTAAAGATGTCATTCGATATACTTTCGACGAATTTTTAAATCCGAGGGCGGAGTCTGTACGGCTAAGGCATTTGGCTATCACACTCTATGACTTATCATCTATGATATCCTCTTATGACCTATCACCCCCACCATCTCACCGCCGCAACGCGCGGGTATTTTCTCTCCTAAGTTAATATAAGTATAACTATATTACGTATTAAGTTTGCAATCTGGTTGTTGATTAATTATTGTGTAATTAAACTAATAGAAAACGATGTATATTTCATCGGTAATCACATATAAAAGATGACATGACTTGGTTGAAAGTCAGGCCCGTATAAGGCGTGCTTAAAGGATGGAATTGTACGTGTGACAAAGTGAGGTCATAACATTTGAGTAGAGAGGAAGATGGCGTAAATAATTTATTTAAACTTAGATATAATTGATGACCGCAAACATGCGCATGAACTAATGATCTTAGCTCAGTAAGAGAAAAGAATCGATCACCACCTAATCATTTGTTCAAGTTTCAAAAACTGTTATACTACTTAGGGGCAAGGGTGTAGTGCCAAACTTTTGGCTCTTCGGCAAGTTTTTAACCAATAAAAAGATGCCATGTGGATGCCGCACAACATGGGACGAAGCGGACGACCGGCCAAGGCCCGACTTTTTAGGGGGTCTGATTTTTTATATTTTCTAATATATATATAGGTTCTAGGTATATATATAAATATATTATATAATCATGTATATATATATATAAATTGTATATGTAATCAACTAAGCCTATTACAAATCCTAACAATCATCCAAAAATTAAACGATATAACTAATTAACTCACATAAAAAAAGCCCACTTAGATATCTTTTGCGGATAAAAAATACGCTTATTGGAGAAAAAAAGCATGCGGTTACCGCAAACGTGTCACTGTACAGAATGCTTATGTATTTTTTGAACCGAACTTTTTATTTAATTTGGGTTGAATAGAAACTATATATTTTTTAAGTTTTAGATTTTATTTTGTTTTATATCTTTAAATTGTTTATTTTTTATATTATTGTTTATTGATATAACATTTATTGTCATTTTAAAAATTATTTTATATAATATAATTTGTTGTACCTTACCTACGGGCCCATTTTTTTCCGGCCGAGGTTCATAAATCCTCAGAGACGGCCCTGCCATGTGGATATGCCAAAATATTGCCAATTCTTGCCAATAAGAAGCCAAAAGTAATGGTATAGCTTGCCAATTTGCCAATACTTGCCAAAAATGAGAGGATAAAAAAAAAGCCAATACATGCCACTTGTCATGCCCCTAGTTCACATGAAAAGAGCCAAAACATGCCACAATCGGCCAAAACTAGCCGATCTAACTTGCCGATTGATTTGCCAAAACTTGCCAATGCATATGCTATAGGCTTGCCAATGAGCCAAAACTTGCCAAATCAACTTGCCGATGTTTTTTGCCGACTACACCCTTGCACCTTAGTCTTATCGAAAACTTTGTTGATTTTATGAAAAAATTAAACAATAAAAGTATGCTTGTTAATTTAACAGTAAAGAATTTATTTAAACTTAGATATAATTGATATTACTCGTATATAATTATGACTACACACTCAACATAAAATATGTCAAAAAAGAGAGTATTATTCTTTGCTAAAATCCATATTTAAGTTTTCTTAACACATAAAGTAGTTGTTTAAAGTACACATATATCTGATAAGATTCCATAAAGTGTATCATTTTCAGACTTTTGGAAAGCTGTTAGTAGAAAAGATAAAATGGGACAAAATTGTCCACTAAAAACCCGAAGAATGGCCATAATAATTAACTAGAGTATATGTCTATAATCTATATACATATTTTCTATATCAACTTGTGAAGATTGTGCTATTAATATATTGTCTCGTTCCTTTGGTTTAAATATGGTTTACAACTTTACATTTTTAACTTGGATAAGACATATTAAATTGCTTTTTTGATAATACCAAGTGAAGTAAAATGTAACACGTTTGAGCGTAGGGTATATATGCAAATCTTCTATTAATTCATCAAACTTTATATACATTTTTGTTACATGTACTCGGTTATCTTTTGATCTACAGTTTGTCAACGAAATAAATACAATATATATTCTTGATGATCAAGCTCTATATAATTCTGTTATCTCTCAATCTAAAATTCAATATTTTTGTCTCCAAAATAAAATATTCTTCGTACTATCTGTCGCACCAATTTAAAAAATTTAAGATGTTAAGAGAAAATACTATAAACTTTTAATTTGAACAATAAGGGGTTAAAAAAAAATTGGTGGGAACCCTTTGGTCTCATGCATAATTGGAGGTCTGGAAGTGAAATACATGCAATATCATCAATAGATTATATATCATATAACATTTTGTTTTTGAATTCATGGTATTTTTTTAATTAATCGCATATGATATTAATCTACAATATCAGAATAATGTATGGATATATGGCTTAAGCTCTTTCAATTATAATGATTTACACGTATATCAATTAGACTATGAGTTTCACATAGTGTTATAGGCTTATAGTGACACTCATAGAGTCATAGTCAAAAAAAAAAAAAAAAAAACAAAAAGACTATAGTCTAAAAAAACCATAGTGACATAACAATGTTTTAAGGTGGGCTATATATTGTTTGCATATTTAAGTGAAATGGAAAATAGTGCCACAGCCCACAAGTCCACAACGTATTCGAATGAGCCCATCATATTCATATCTCAACGTAACAGGCCCATGTGTACTAGCCTATTAATTTAATTAGCCCAAAAAATCAACCGCGGAAAAGAGTGATTCGAAATGGTCTATCGATGAGCTTTGCATAACTTCGTATTTAATAGTTAAGTGAAAAAATCGTCATTGTGGTTTGTTACTTTTGCACTTTTCATTCTCTTTGTTAAATTTTGGCGAAAATCATTGCACTTTGTCCCTGGATCCGTTAATCCCCTTACGTGTTTTGCACGTAAGGGGCATTTACGTCTTTTCACCCATCTTCATCTTCCCAAAACAACATACCCATGAGTCTTTTTTAGTTAAGGGCAAAAATCATCCCTGTAGTTTGTCGTTTTTGCAGTTTTCATCCTTGTCGTTAACAAACCCAAGAGAACCTTTCATTTTCTACTTCCAAACAAGAATTTAATCCAAAAACAAAACAAACTCGAATCAAAATTTTATATAAGAATCTAGTCAATCACCTTCAAATATATATATCTACATATGAAGATCTGGAATCTTCTCTATTTTAACTCAGATTTATATCCAAAAACCCACTTCATATTCAAATGTAGGTTGAAGATGAAAAGTTATCCTGGGTTTGTTAACGGTGAGGATGAAAACTGCAAAAACGACAAACCACATGGACGATTTTTACACGTAACTCTAAAAGACTCCTAACGATGTTGGTTGGGGAATATGAAGATGAGTGAAAAGACAAAAATGTCCCTTACGTGACTTGCATGTGAGGGGGTTAACGACAAAGTTATAACGGCAGAGACGAAATGCAAACCACATGAAAGATTTTGGCCAAAAGTTAACGGCGAGGATGGAAACTGCAAAAACAACAAACCACAGGGAGGATTTTTGCACTCAACTCTATTAAAAATAAACATAAATCTACCAATATACTTGCATGTGATATATAATATATATATATATATATATATATTATATATATATATATATATATATATATATATATATATATATATATATATATATATATATATATATATATATATATATATATATATATATATATATTATATATATATATATATTATATATATATATATATATATATATATATATATATATATATATATATATATATATATATATATATTATATATATATATATATATTATATATATATATATATATATATATATATATTATATATATATATATATATATATATATATATATATATATATATATATATATATATATATATATATATATATATATATATATATATATATATATATATATATATATATATATATATATATATATATATATATATATATATATATATATATATATATATATATATATATATATATATATATATTATATATATATATATATATATATATATATATATATATATATATATTATATATATATATATATATATATATATTATATATATATATATATATATATTATATATATATATATATATATATATATATATGAAACTGGTCCTAACATATATATAGTGATATATATATATATATATATATATATATATATTATAAAATAAATAAAGTGGAGTTATATAGATTATAACTTGTTGACCCACCATCAATAAATGAATTAGTACTTGGGGAGACTTCGGAATTTAAAGTTGTCGGTTCAAATCGATAATGCAGCAAAATGTTCCCCGGGCTGAAAACATGAATAGGCAATGTCATTGAGCTTAAATTTACCGTTTTAAAAAAAGGCATTACCTGTTGAAAATTGTTGATACTTGAAAGTGGTTATCATTGTATATGATTGGTAAGTTATGTTTGTTGTAGTTTTGTATAATGACGATATAAAATTAAATATAGATAAAACATGTTTATCTAATGTAATAATGAAAATCTCAAACATATATTATCCCATGTATCTAATAAAACAATATGACATTTATGATAAAGTTTATATTACAAAGGCTAATATTTTTTTTTGTAAAGTTAGTTTCGATTCAGAAGTGTTGGAGCCAATTTTAACCAGCGTTTTGCTGGACCTCTAACCCTCTCCCCATTAAAAATACCTTAAAATTTATAACACGATCTACCACTAACTGACTACGACACACTTACGGGCAGTGTACCCGTTCGTATGTAATATAGCTAGCTGGCAAGACCAGGATCGAACACAAGGATTGATTGTTGTACTAAAGGTTGTAAAAATGTGAAATAAGTAAAAAGTTTGGTGTGACCGAATTGTCACTTTGCGTTTCTGAAAGCTATGTAATTAACAAGTTAAATAAAGTACTCAACCGGTATTAATCGAGAGCACACGAAAGAGTTTGAGTTGTAAACAAATAATTAAAACGCCATCTATGTCGAATCCGCTACGCAAAAAGTCTAGGTTGCATATGGTTAAGCTCAAAATTCATATATGTTGGTGATAATAATCGTGATAAGACAAAAACACAACCGAGTACACTCCGTTTGTAAGATCAACTCAATCACCTAATCAATCCAATTTCTTGCAACAAGTGGTACCACCAACCCTATTACAATTCCTCGAACTAACTAGTTTGTTTGATTATTTAAATAACAATTTTTATCTTTGTGAAAGAAATGTGGTACCACCAACCGTTAAATCCACTTAACAAAGTAATTTCTATTAGACTTGTATTCTTTACTATCATACCATGACCTAGCAAGAGTTATTCATAGACAAATAACTAAAATAATACTTGCATTCAACTAGTACCACTAACGTAGAACACAAATATCACCAAGAACACAAGTTAAAGTAGAAGAAATCACTTCATTAAGATCTTGACAAAATGTTAAGTAAAACCAACTTGAATTCAAAATATTATGCAACCATAACTAATTGTTTCACTTCATCTTCATAGATGTATAGAGATTTAGCTACTCATAATGAAAAGAGCTAAAGATTCAAATATAAAGAAGGACATAATGTACCAAATATGAAGTAATAATCCAAATCGAGGTTACAACCGAGCTACAATCACTAATCAAGAGCCAAAAGTAATCTTCAAGTCTTCAAAATAGTTTTGATGATGAAAACCCCTTTAAAATCCCTTAAAATCGGTTGGAGAGTAAGTGTGGAGGCTGGAGTGTCCAAGATTAGGTTTAGGGTTGAGTGGGGGCTTGTATTTATACCCCAGGAGAGAGAAAGTCGAGCTGTCAGACATAATTCACGCCGCGAGATGGTTGGGTCGCGCCGCGAGGAGTGCCAAAAGTTGTCCAGAAAATATACAGGTCGAATTATCGCGTCGCGATAAATCCCACTCTCGCCGCGAAGGCGAATTTGTGAAGGTTCGCGCCGCGAATATGCTAACTCGCGCCGCGAGTGGCTCCTGGTTTCGCCGTTTCAGCTTCGTTCTTCATCCGTTAGTGCATATGGACCATTCTTAAGCTATTTTCTACCAATTATGAGCGATGTACCTGCTGTAGACCTGAAATCACTAGCAAATACCATAAAGCACCACAAAACATGTATAAACGGCTATTAAACGTGTCTAAAACGTCCAAATAAGATGTGGGAAATATGTATATATTGAGACACATCAGTTAGCTAACGAATTAGCTAAGTAAGATAACACATAGTTTATAAAGCTTTTGTCCATTTAAAACATTATAGAAAAGTCATATTTCATCTTTAAGGCACATATCATCACAAGTCATCACATATATCATATCACATCTTGCATTACACATCTTTCATATAGGATGGGTCATCCTAAATGTGCCTAGTCATCTTTTGCATCTCACATATCACATCTTGCATTACACATCTTTCATATAGGATGGGTCATCCTAAATGTGCCTAGTCATCTTTTGCATCTCCACATATCACATCTAAATATCTTTATAGTTGTGACATAAGTCATGCATCTCATATAACATATACATCTTTGTAAGTGTGACATAAGTCACACCCGACTAGATGGACAACCCTTACGGCTGCACATCGATGTCGTTAAGGAATGGCAAGCCAATCCCAGAGTAATCCGTATGTTCAAGACAAGTGGGGTTGGTAAGACCTCCCGTATTACTCTCCACGTTGTAACTCCTTGCAAGGAGCCACCCAAGCAACCACATCAAACGCACAACCCTGGCAAAGGCATGTACGGGTTAAGCTTAACACTTTCATCTCTGTAAAATAGCTCGAGCATTAGCACATATCACATCACATCAATTCACATTAACGTTTGGGCCCTTAAACGTGCACGTGTCATGGCAACTTAAAAGTCTAGTGAACTAGATGTACAAGCCATGTAATCATCACAATTCACATCTACACATGCACATATATATAGTTCATCATATATCAAAAGCCATTTCATATCATCTTTCATCTCATATCGTATATCCTTGCATATCATCTATCATCTCATAACAATACATATCATATTATATCATATTTCATAACATCTTAAAGCATTTCATAGCATTTCACATCATATCATATCATATCATATCATCACATATCTTTGGGGTAGCATTTTAGGCATCGATATACATCTACATAGCCCATATCACCTCCCGTATACTCTCCACGTTGTAACTCCTTGCAAGGAGCCACCCAAGCAACCACATCAAACGCACAACCCTGGCAAAGGCATGTACGGGTTAAGCTTAACACTTTCATCTCTGTAAAATAGCTCGAGCATTAGCACATATCACATCACATCAATTCACATTAACGTTTGGGCCCTTAAACGTGCACGTGTCATGGCAACTTAAAAGTCTAGTGAACTAGATGTACAAGCCATGTAATCATCACAATTCACATCTACACATGCACATATATATAGTTCATCATATATCAAAAGCCATTTCATATCATCTTTCATCTCATATCGTATATCCTTGCATATCATCTATCATCTCATAACAATACATATCATATTATATCATATTTCATAACATCTTAAAGCATTTCATAGCATTTCACATCATATCATATCATATCATATCATATCATCACATATCTTTGGGGTAGCATTTTAGGCATCGATATACATCTACATAGCCCATATCACCTCCCGTATACTCCCGAATACCCATAAGCAAACAAGATATCATTAGGGGAAGTTATTATATGAAACTATGTTTTTGTTGAACCCTCAGCGTGTCAAAGTAGTGTATTTTACCTCGTGACGAGCACAACGAGAAATACGCAAATTAACTTGTCTTGTTTGTGTTTCCATCTACCAATAACATCATACAACCAATAGGTAACATAAACGTGGCTTCAAAAGACCTCTCTAAGTTCCCTATATCATAAGGTAACCTGAACATAAGGTCTATGGATCTTCCATGCGCCGCATAAACTCAAACAGAAGCACCCAGACTAATCTGTGCACCGCACAGAATTCCTGTGCGCCGCACAGAATCCTTGTGCACCGCACAGAATTCCTGTGCACCGCACAACGGGGCTCGATCAGCAAACTTGATTTTTCAACCTCTTTAAACGATTCCCATTCGATCTCAAACCCTAACCCCGACCTGGAAACATGAAATTGACATCTTTTATGACACAATTGATGCCCTCAAACCATCAATTGATTCCTTGATCCATTACAAACATAAATCACTTATTTGATCACCCGAATCACATGAAATCGGTAAACGTTTTTGTAACAACCCCACTTCTAACTAAAGATGGGGTATCACTATTCAACTTAAATCAATACTAAACTTCTATTACAGAGCATTCTATACACAAATCCTCAAAATACTAATACAATTTTTTTTTATATGCTAATGTAGTCATCAACCTCAAGATCTCTCGAATCTTCTATGTACGACATCTCTCAAGCCTTATCTTCAAATTTTAGTTATGTGAAAACCAGCTATAAATCTTTTATCCTTCATGTCTTAGTAAACCTGCCGCAGGGAAAGAAAAACTGCGGCTGAGCCAATTGCTCAGTGCGCGGATGTTGATAACAATAAACAATAATAATGATCTAATGAAATAAGAAGGATGAATAATCAAATCATTTTAATTCCAAAAGTCTCCATCAAATACCACCCTTACCACCAGAGTAAAAACATTTTAAGGCTGAAGCAAAGAAAAAGTTTTGGGTTGTTTTATACCAAGTATCCCTACATATCAAATATCCAAAGTGCACACCACCGGTGCCAAATCATAGTATCACATATCACAGTTAATACACCAGATGCGCGCCTCTGAGTGTATCCAACCCGGAAGGTATGTATGGCACTACATCACACATCCGTACAATAATCATATCATATCACAATATAGCCTAGGATGCATCCATACGCCTCCACAAATAATCATAAAGCTCTCCCACGAGCATAATAATCATAAAGCTCTCCCACGAGCATAATCACATATCATATAACAAAGGTGGAGACGCCGTGGACTAATCACACCGCCACGGATAGTGTCATGCCATTGGTCGCCACAATGACATGCCTGTGGTACCTCCACAGGTAGTTAACTCGGTATACCTAACTCCTGTCTACTCTAAAGGGTTTCACAAATTCACAAGTTTCACAAAAATCCATCCTTACTCCAAAGTATTTTCACAATCCATAAGCTCAAATGAAACATATATACCATATTTCAACAAGATTTTTCTCAAATCAAGGTTTCGAATTTATCAATCTCAAAAATATTTTAACTCAGTAAAAGAGAATGAAATAATGAAATCACGAAGTATTTGAAAAATAGCAAAGATATATCCAAAAAAAACATTTAAGAGTAACATTGAAAGAAGAAGTACGGGCATCCATACCTGATTGAGAGTGTACAACTAGCAATGCTCAAACTCCATGACAATCCTCAACAAGATCTACATCGAATAAGTTAACTACATTTAACATGTCGCTCTAAATGTCCTACTCATGATTTTTAAATCACTTTAACTATTAATCAATTTCTTGGGACCACAGCTAGGTATGTTGACTTCTAACAATTTGAAATCTACGTACAAAAATACTTTGAACTGAAATCAAAACTTTGTAAAAATATCATGAAGACATCGTCATCTTTAACGAGCCCATGCGCAGGTTCCCCTTTTTCATTAAAACTCATTCGATTTCACTAAGGACTAAACATATTAAGACCCGAAAAGAAATCGGTTTCGAACTCATTCATGTTTAACAGTGAGATTTTCCGGAATTTAATCCTTTACCACCATTACCCGCCCCATAAATACTTAAAAGAACGAAATAAAGGATTAAGATTCGAATCGGTTGATCGAAATATACCTCCGTAGATAGTCACGAATAAACTCCGTAAAGAACACGAGACGTTCTTTCCGAAAACCCTCGCTCTCCATATATATGTTTCGTTCAGATGTATTATATATAAGTATATGCTTTTAATTTTGGTTGATTTTTAATTACGAAAGAACCTCAGACAAGTTGCATTAGGCGTACATAAGGTTGTTTTGCAAGTTGGAAACGATGTGATTGAACGAATAATCCAAGATAGAACTCGTAAAATATATAGTGTTAATTCCGATAAGATCATTTAGCTAAAGATGTGGCCGTTCAGAACGGGAATGGGCTGAATAAGCGGAACTATCAGTTGTGATGATGAGCCTTAAACCATAAATCCCACGTTTCAAATGTACATATACTTATTAATGTAAACCTTATACTCCGTAGTATTTTATTGTTTTTAACTTACCTGGTCACGTTATTAATCTCAAATTATTTCGTTGGTCTATTTAATCTAATACAATTATTATTACTATATTATCATTAAATATATTATATTATATATGTACTTAACTCATAATTAGTCTTTATTCTAATATTTACGGTTATTACATTATCACCCACTTAAAATGATTTCGTCCCCGAAATCAACGAAAATATATCTTGTAGAACATATATACTTATTATTTCTACTATATCAATTGTTATTATTTTGACGGGTATTACAGTTTTGCAATATAAGTCAACCCAAACCCCATGGCCTGGATCGGATCGACATATAAAACTTATAAGATCAGATTTCAAAGGATTAACACCTATATTACCTGTAGATGATCATAAGGATGAAAGATCTTAATCAAATCTTGCCCGAAACACCACGAAACGAATAGATCTTGGAGGGAATTGCTTTGAGAGGGGGAAGGGGGCTGCTTTGAGGTCTCACACACGATGGATACAGCTTTATGACAATTAGGGCTGTCTAATTATCCTTTAACCCCTGGCCAACACTTCCATAACTTCACCTTTAGTCCCTCAACTTCTTAAACATTACTTTCTTGGCTTATCTTACTCACCGGAACACTTAACGAGCACTTATTTTCATGACTTTACTTTAATTACTCTCATTTAACATACCTTAATCATATTATATTAAATGCATAAGCATTTAATCACATAATCCCATTTAGGGCACATAACTTAGCGAACCTGACGTTAATTAACGGAATAGTCAAATAGTCAAACTTGAAAAGTTTGGGATGTTACAGGATGGCTAGCCATTTTTTACTCAGATTTAGTGGCCTAACCGAGCTTTGCCCATAGCAGGTTCCAGCCATTTCTCTGCCTAATACAATATGCACTAGAGGAGGGTAGAACCCGCGTCACTTGTATGAGAGACGAAATGATTTCCACTAGGCCATATTGTAATGGTTCATAGACCAGAAGTTCAAAACATGTAATTGAAGCACAGGTTAAAATGCGTTGGGGCTGGTTGTTCCAACCCACAAACACATTGTATTCGGTCTTTCAGAATTAATAAATTACCAAAACTATGTTCCGACAGAAATAATCTACCCTTTTTTCATGAAGTGATTTGGAAATTTTGATACATTTAGATATACTTATGATGACATGTTTCCATTTTAGTTAAATCATTTAGCTTAAACCATTTGACCTGTTGTAGATAAAACATACCCAAATTACAACAATTTACTTATAAATATGTCGGGATCGCTACTTCTATCAAAGGTAATATAAAAATGTAGATAGAGACAATGTATCACCTTCTGAACCCTTCGAGTTAATGCAACAAGTCTGCTTTTCAGGCTACGAACACGTTCCAAGTTCAAAGTACTGATCTTTGAAGTAAGTTCATCTAGCAATGGATACGCTTCGATTTCTAATTCTGCTGCCTGACAAATTCAGAAAACAATTTTTCACGCAAAAAGTCGACCAGCGGTAGCATACGATTTTAGTTTAGGAATTTTTTTTTAAAGTTTTAACAAGTTAAAAGAAAAAATATGTGACGTGTTGCGGTACATATGGACCACAAAAAATTTACTCGAGCACATGATAGCAAGAGACTGTCAGTCCTCTTTCAGTCCTCTATGTGTGATGGGGGTGGGTCATGGCTTAAGAGTCGGGTATACTAAAAGATGAACCAGAACCACGAACTTAGCTTAATAATGCTTAAACAATGAATCTAACGAGAATTTGTTTAAAGAGTAGAGGGGTGTAAACGAAATATTCGAACTCGATTCGTAAAAAAACTCGTTTGGAGCCGAGCTTAAACGAGCTCGAGTCGAATTCGAGCTTAAGTATTGACTCGTTTACTAAACGAGCTCGAGCTCGAACTTCGAATCCATAACTCGATTAAGCTCGCGAGCCTAAACGAGCTTTCATAAATATAGTATAACAATAATATAATAATATATATATATATTATTATAGTATTCAAGCTTTCATATACTAATCGAGCCGAGCTTAAACGAGTTTTTTTTTCACGAGCCTCTAGTAATCGAGCTTAGTTTTGATCAATAACCGAGCTCGAGCCAAGCTCGAACTTGTTTAGTTTTTTCTTTTTTGACAAACGAGCCGAGGTCGAGCTTTCATAATAATACTACTTTTATCTCTCTATATAACTAAGATAGGAGATAGTTTTTATTCTAGGTGGCACTCCTTTTTTCATGCCAACTAAGCTTTTTGCTTAGGTGTCATTTTCTGATAATTTTAATGTTTTTTTAGATATATTGACATTTAAATCTATATTTTTAGTGTTATGTGTCACTTCATTTGCCACGTCATCATTTGTTTTTTTTATCATTCTAAATGTTGAATCGTTTATCTATTTATTCTCTGTTTTATCTTCTTCTTTAATCGTTTCCGCTGTGCTAAGGCCAAGGCTGTTCCTAACGGCAGCAATAGAGAATCCCCTTATATTCATTAACTCTCACAGAGCCTGTGGTAATGAATGGGTCTTAAATTATCACACCACTTTGGATTTTAATCACATACATGATAAAATTGAACTTGCAATTCTTTGGAAGAATCGTCTCATCTCCCAAATGAAGGTACTCCCAAACCTAAACCTAATTTATTTTAATTAAAGCATTCTAATTCTTCATCTCTATGAAATCAAAGACACTACTAAATACTTACCAGTACGACATCAACTTCAAAGGTTTGGCATCTTGGAAGGGAAAATTTTAATGTGTCGCAAAGTTTGGGTTTGATTTTTAATTTAATCATTCATGACTATTTCAGGGATAGTCACAAGGCGGCTATTGGTTTTGCAGTTACATAAGACGGATGGTGGAGAAGAGTATGCTGAATTTGGACATATCCTATGCCGGCGATTTATTGATTTTGGTATGTGAAGTGACGATCAACTGATTCCGTCAATGTAAATTATAGATGTTCTGTAACATAAGCCTGCTTTTGACTTTTTGAAACATATTTCAATTTCTAAATTTTTAAATATTTGGATCGATTTCATTGTTTATATAAATAATAATTGAAGAACAAAAAAGATGTCTGGAAGAGGTGGCCAAAAAGCAGGGCCGGATAATAAGAAATACTATGAGATATTATAACTTTGATTTTGGTTATGATAGCATTTAGAATTTTGTTTTTGTAATATCAACGGTTTTTGCGTAGTTAGAAATGGGTGCAGGCAAGGTGTTTGACGTTTTGCATAAGTGAAAGTTTTAGTCTCTTAAGGCATGTTTTGGCTGTGGGACGGGCTTAATGTTACTCATCAAGTTATCATTTGTTTGTTTTTTTTGATGTTCTAAATGCTGATATAAGTTAGTGGAGAGTTTTATCTGTGTTTATTTTATACGAGGTGAAGCATTACTTAAGCTAATGATATTTAGGACTATCATGGTCAATTCGTATTTCTTAGGTATGGCCCTTATAAAATTTGACGTATTGAGGTCATTACTGTTATTCTATCTTTACCATTATATGTGTTGTTTTCTTTAGAGTACATATGCGAATGACGCGCTTTTGAATACCTGGTGCCAGATACAGTTGCATGGACCGATAAGTAAATGGGTGCAAATTGCTATTTCGGATAACCTCACTTTCAGGTCCATAAATTATGGATCGTTCAAAGGGTTCCCCAAAACTGTGGATGTTGTCGCGTCACAGGTTAATAATTAAAGCTACCTTTCATTTCTGTATTGGATATGATATTCAGCACCTATTATTCCTTTCATTTCTGTATTGGATATGATATTCAGCACCTATTATGCATTGTTTCTGTGCAAGTAAAATTTTCCTTTTAAGTACGGAACAAGGATAAGAAGATTCTACAACTAGTTGATAGGAAAAGCCATGGTCGGACTGCTGAGCTTTTAGTTTGTACGGGTTATGTGTCCCTTTTTTTCCTTGGAGTGTGAAAGGCGTTGTTCTACGCTATAGCTAACATATAGTGAAACGGAGAAAACAAATTTTCTATACATTTGTTTTAGCATTTCGTTTGTAAACTATCCTTGATGACACTTGTTTCTAGGAATCATAGATATAGCGGCCAGTCTAGATAGTTTATCTATAATTTAATTTAATGATAATATATACGGTACATATATTTGAAGTCTCTAGTCTCCACCATACCAAAAAAAAAGTAAAAATAACTTTTTTATCCTCTTCTCCACTTCTATCTTTTTCCCAACTTCTTCCCAATGTAAGTTACTATCTGAACATCTTCACAATTTGTTATCAAATATAACCAAAATAAAAACCAAATAGATGAACTGACTCCTATATTATTCTCTTCTTTACCCGCTAAAAGCCGAAAAAGAAGATTAAAAAGTAGATGCCGGCATTCAAATCCCGGATCAAGAACCACGAACCCGGTATGGTGGGAGGGTCGGCACCGACTGCCAGGTCACGTTCGGGGTTCGGCGTGAGTTGCCCATACCCTATGCTCTTAGAAAATGAAAGAGAACTCGAGTCTAGATATGAAGAAACTAACTTTTTTCAACATCATCACTGGCATGACTACCTACGGGCAAATTAGATGCTAAATAGATGTCTGCAGCCTATAGTTTAAAGAGCAGATCACCATGAGTAGCAAAGAAAGGTGCAAAGACGAGCGATTCCACGGCCATGAGCTTTATGAGAATGTTGAGTGATGGACTTGAGGTGTCCTTGAGTGGGTCCCAAAAAGTGTCACCAATCACAGCAGCCTTGTGTGGTTCAGATCCTTTTGGTCCAAGGGTTCTTGCGTGTTCTGATGCACCAGCCTGATGGACAATTGAAAATGGTCAAAATCCTACTTAGCAGCATATAACATGAGAAATAACCATGTCTAAATCTAAACTTGAGTTGATAACCTTGATCCGTTTACTCATCAATAGGTTGATTCGGGTTCAGTTTTACATCGATGAGTTGAACAAGTGGCATTAAAAATACCTTGAAAGAAAACGGGTTAAACGGGTGGGAATCACCCAAAGTGTTTTTTTAAGACAACCCAGGAGCGACCATGGCTAGTCTCCCTTTAGGGGAGGCTTTAACCGGTTCACGTTTGTGTGACAGTGGCCTGTGATAAAGTCAACCAAAAGCCCTAAACCTCGATAACACAAAAATAAAAATTCTCCATATATCATTCTATTCAACAAGTTAGATAAATATGGAAACATAATGCTCTCTGTTGACCAACTATTAATTTCAGAAAATCTAATATTTTGGGCAAAAAGGGTTTGATCCGACCCATTCAAATCTATACAAAAAATAAACTGATTTAACCCATTACCCAACCTGCCCATTTTCCCGCATCACGTAATAACCATGGCTTAATCTACATAACTGTAAAAACAATTAACTCTTTGGGAAGGAACATAGAAGCTTGGGACACACAACCAGTCCCAATCCATATAAAGTTTATCCATTTGACTTGAAACCATTTGACCAATTACCCATCCAGTTTGACCACCATGGCAACGACAAAACGGATAATTACCTCAATATACTTCTTGGCATTGTCCCATGCACCACCAGTATTCGAGGCAGATATCGCCACCTGTATACCAGCAATATCATAATTCATAAGTTGTCAGCAACCATCAATCTTAATGACAACATTTTTAGCAAAGATATAATAATTACCTGGACTCCAGAGACTAAGGCACCGGCAAGGACTCCTGAAAGTGTTTCGACTCCAAAAAATGTCCCAACAATTAGAGGAGTTAACATAACAAGGGCACCAGGGGGAATCATCTCCTTGATAGATGCATCAATCGAGATCTTCACACACGTTGTGTAATCTGGTTTCGCAAGACCCTCCATGAGGCCCGGGATGGTGTTGAACTGCCTACGGACTTCCTCCACCATTTTCAAAGCTGCACTACCCACACTCTTCATGGTCATGGCTGAAAACCAATGCCCACAATCAAACCTATGAAGACCTTCCGTGTCAAAACATCAACCGTTTGAATTCCTGCGCGGCTGACAAAAGCTTCAAATAGTGCCAACGAGACCAATGCAGCAGACCCAATAGCAAATCCCTATAAGATCATATATACATATCATTAGCACAAAAGAAGTTTCGTTATAGAACTAAAGTTTATAGAAGATAACCAAACACCTTTCCAATGGCGGCAGTGGTGTTCCTAGCAGCATCAAGGGCGTCAGTCCTCTCACGAATTCTGTGACTCATGCCTGCCATCTCAGCAATGCCGCCATTATTGTCACTGATGGGACCATAAGCATCTATAGCCAATCCAGTGGCAATGGTGCTCAGCATTCCAAGAGCAGCAACTGCAATCCCATACATGGCAGCAAAGCTGAAACTAACAAAGATGCCGATAGCTATGGCAAGATGACAGATTTGTATCCCAATGCGAGGCCAAAGATAACATTTGTTGCAGCTCCAGTCCTGCAGGAATCAGTAACATCTTGCACAGGACTGCAGAAAGTTAGAAGAAAACTGGGGAACGACGGCTTGTTATGTAAAAGTTGAAATGGTTTGGGTTGAAATGGGTCACCTTAACTTCAAATTGACATGAGCAGGGTCAACTTGAAATGGTAGTGTTGAGACGGGGCACAAACACTATCAACAGTTTGGTTTAGTCGTATAATGCTTTTATCTTAAACACAAGTTTTCTATCTCATCGGCTTAACATATAAACAATAAATTACAACTCAAATTGACATGCATAATGCCTTACCTACATCTTCATTCATTAGTTCTTTCTAGACCATCCAACTATTTTTCGTCTAATCAGATCATAAAAAATGATTCGAGCTCAAGATGTTAATTTACAACAATGTAATCCCTTTGGTTATGTCACAAAATGAATTTAACCTGCCAGGCCCAATTTCTTTTTAACTATAGTTTTCTATCTCATCGGCTTAACATATAAACAATAAATTACAACTCAAATTGACATGCATAAATTTGTAGGCTTGCTGCATTAAAAATTCAATGCTAAAGTTACCTGCACATCTCAATACTTCGCATTGGTTAATTTATGCCGAAACTTATAGAAATTGCAAAACTTTGAATTCCTTGTTAAACATAAGTACAATGCAAGGAAAGGGAGTGAAAACTGTACCTGATGGGGAAGTTTTTTGCTACCAGGACAATAATTTTGATCAATTACAATCGAGTTGTTAACGTTTGTCCTGAAAGCATGTTCGAATAAACACCATCAATGGACCCATTACTAATTTGCTAGATTTTCGCATCCATACTTTGATCCTTAAACCATAGCGCGTACCTATGAAAATCACCCTTTTAAGAGCCGTGTTCTAACCACGTCGAATTTCCAATACTACATATAAAAATAACATGTTGTTTATCAATCCGTTTATAAATGTCACTTACTACGAACGTGAAAGCTCGTTGCTTACAACGGTTGGCACGTGTCATCGGCAAGGTCATCTTGCTGTTCTCAAAGTCATGTACATCACAAACATGAATATCTAATTACCCGGCTGCAAAAAAAAAAGAAAAGGAATCCATATATACATAAGGTGATTACCCTTTTTATACCGGAGTAAATTCAGACTCCTAGAATGGCACGCACGAAGAAGCCTACTCAGAGTAGGAATCCCGCACATTATAAAAAAAGGAAAAAACAAGCAACCTCTACTAACGCTATAGTTGCAGCAAAGCAAGCTCTAGAGGGGTTTTAATGGTCCCATTTCATTTTCATGTATGGAACTTCTGATACCTGCAACAGAGTAAAAGCTGCGGTAATGCTTGCTCTCCTGGTCAATAGGCTATTCAAACCAATCCCCTAAGCTGTTACTGCAAGAGCTGCAGATCTGATCCTAGAATAGAAGCTCAACCAGTTGCCGGTACTCTTTCATCAGCTGTGGGATGCTTAGACGGTACTAGTGCTTGAGTAAGCGGTGCTCCCTTTCTGTTTGCAATTACCGCTGCAAAATAGTCATCCCTAAAGCTGTTTTAATAACTGACACGGTGAGATGTAAATTTTAATTTCCTCACAAGTATCTAGAAAACATGAATATACAAATAGTTCAGCATTCATAGAAGTCAAACCATGGCCTGCAAATTTATCTAATATACTATAAATTTTACAGGGACTTAAAAGCAAAGACATTATGAATAGCTTACTTGATAAAGATTGTTCTAACAATGTCACAGGTTCTAGTTTCATTTCATTATAAAAGTAATGTGTTGGTATTTTCCGCTGTTTTTGAGACAGTTTGATCATGTTTTTTCTAATATTCCAAAATATCCATAACGACAGAATCAGTCCAATGAGCTCCAAAGGGAGCTTCATCCCCTGGAATCCGTCCTAAGTGTCTGCCTTCAGGGGTAACTATCACCATACAATTTGTATTCTGCTGAATCAACATCAAGTAACATAATGTTATCTTCTTATCTCTTTTCATAGTTTCTTATGGAAAAGGGTGCAAAATACTTTAATCGCTTCACAAGGAATTCCTCTAACAGGCACAATGGGATCATTTGCAGCCTATAAATCATCACGGGTAATTTCTTCAGAAACTCTAAATCACCGGATTATGCTTCATAGATCACTTATGAGCTCTATTTTTAATTTTATTTTTGAAGTTACTGACATCAGCAATCTTACCTGGATGCAAGTAAAGGCCGGCATACATGAGGAATAGAATCTGAGCTGCTTGACTAGTTGACTTAGAGTAGTATTCATCCACTGACTTAAAACCAAAAGAAACTGCAAGATATGCAAATAGTCCTGTAAGAAGTGCCCTTTCATAATCATCCGGTTCAAAAAGTAAAAGAATGCATACTCATGTCAATGCGTCAACGAATTCCCTAATGGGGTTTCAATTGGCAGCTGCTGGAATATTGTAAATTTGGAATCATCACTCATTTCTTCAAATAGAAGAGCAAGCCTGCAAATAAAAGTCCTAGTTATGACATCAAACGTACGAAGAGTTGCCGTTCAAAAAAAAAACAAACGTACGAAGAAGAGTTGAACTGTAGTCTGATGAGGTGAAAATGAGACTTTGAACTAGAACCTAATATAGTTTAGCTCAACTTAGCAGAAGATGAAACGTATCTTGGTATTACATCTATAAAAACTACTAATATTCAGAATGTATTAAGAGATCATCTGACAGCAATAAAAACCTACATTTTGAATATTCTACGCAGTGAACCTGAAAGAGCTTTGTTATAAACTATGTTAAAGCCCTTCTGGAAGTCTTCATCTGCAACGACCAAATGAAAAGGATTACACAAGGAAACGGCACCAGAAAAGGGACGGCTACCAGATTCCTGCAATGACAATCAAAATCTATAAATGAAGCTGAATTAGTTATGGTTAACAATATTAAAGCAAAACCATATGAAAAGGTTCATGTGAGAACCATTGGGATAGAAACAATGATGAGCACCTTTAAATTATAACTTAATGTTCATATTATGCTATGAATCATCTAAATTACAATTACAATTGATGGGTATATATAGGAGGACAGCTAGGGTTTCTTGCTTGTTGAACAAGGAAACCAATTTGGGCTTCCTAATCAATAGACAAAACTAGCAGGCCCGTAAGGCTTTCACAAACCCAACAATCTCCCACTTGAAGGCCTTGCGATAAATTTCAGCCCGCCATTCAAGCAAACAATATCCCGGTCAAACAGTAACTCCAGTCATCTTCAGATAATAGAAATCCTCGAAGCCTCCAGTTCCAAAATCAAACTAAAACTTCAACATTGGAAGTTTCTCAAGTCTTCAGTTCTCCATGAACAAGCTAAGATTTCAATAAAAAACAGATAGGAACAGAAGTCTTCACAGATCCAGCTCCCAAGAACAAACCAAAGCATCCCAAATGTACCTAGTTGCAACGGCCCTTTTCAGTCACCTGAAAGTCCCATTGAAGCTATAAACCACTCCAATACAGTCAGACACAGCTGACTCAGTCATGGCAAAGTCCACCAATGACTCATCCTCAATCTCAACCGGCTCCTACTGATTTGAAATACCGGCTCCAGAGACTCCAGAGGAACAACAACACTCTCCACTAGCGGTAGCATCACAGGAGAGATTTCATTCGGAACCTGGTCTTCAGAACTCAACGTTGATTTCAACATATGTCAACGCACTCCTCGTGCTCCCACTTATACAAAATCCCGTCCAAGTTCAAACCTCCGAATACGCTGGAACAGATTACCTGAAAGTCCCATTGAAGCTATAAACCACTCCAATACAGTCAGACACAGCTGACTCAGTCATGGCAAAGTCCACCAATGACTCATCCTCAATCTCAACCGGCTCCTACTGATTTGAAATACCAGCTCCACAGACTCCAGAGGAACAACAACACTCTCCACTAGCGGTAGCATCACAGGAGAGATTTCATTCGGAACCTGGTCTTCAGAACTCAACGTTGATTTCAACATATGTCAACGCACTCCTCGTGCTCCCACTTATACAAAATCCCGTCCAAGTTCAAACCTCCGAATACGCTGAACAGATTACCTGAAAGTCCCATTGAAGCTATAAACCACTCCAATACAGTCAGACACAGCTGACTCAGTCATGGCAAAGTCCACCAATGACTCATCCTCAATCTCAACCGGCTCCTACTGATTTGAAATACCAGCTCCACAGACTCCAGAGGAACAACAACACTCTCCACTAGCGGTAGCATCACAGGAGAGATTTCATTCGGAACCTGGTCTTCAGAACTCAACGTTGATTTCAACATATGTCAACGCACTCCTCGTGCTCCCACTTATACAAAATCCCGTCCAAGTTCAAACCTCCGAATACGCTGAACAGATCACCTGAAAGTCCCATTGAAGCTATAAACCACTCCAATACAGTCAGACACAGCTGACTCAGTCATGGCAAAGTCCACCAATGACTCATCCTCAATCTCAACCGGCTCCTACTCATTTGAAATACCAGCTCCACAGACTCCAGAGGAACAACAACACTCTCCACTAGCGGTAGCATCACAGGAGAGATTTCATTCGGAACCTGGTCTTCAGAACTCAACGTTGATTTCAACATATGTCAACGCACTCCTCGTGCTCCCACTTATACAAAATCCCGTCCAAGTTCAAACCTCCGAATACGCTGGAACAGATTACCTGAAAGTCCCAGAGTCCTCTACCGCGCACCAGACTCGTATAACTCTCGAATCCGCGAGCCAAGACTTTTCTCCGAAAGTTGGTTCAATTCTTCCGGGAGTGCAGTAATCTACACACTCCAAAAGTCTAAACAACAAGACCACTTCACTACAGTAGGTAACATAAAATGAAGCAAACCAGAATCTGTAACAAGAGTCTTCACTGCCTTCCAATGAGCCCGAATGCATCAACCCAGATACATTCTCATAAGCAGAATTTTATCAACCTCGGGCGACTCTAAAACCCTGAGCACCGCATGCAACCCCACAAGTCAACTACGCACAGCTCCCACTCTCTATGTTATTCCAACCCATGCTAAACCAGACTTCATGTGACAAACCTCCACTCATATTCACTAGCGAAAACCTTCACCCAATACCAATACAAAGATCCATTCAAAAGTCAAACCACTAATATCCAGACCTCAGTAGAGAAAACAAGCGTTAGTTCCATGACTTGACTAACTTTTTTTTTTCACTCGTGTCGACACTAGCAACCCGGAACAAGAATACTCAAAATACAAAGCACTATAAACCTGCTAGCTCTATTTTCTTTAAAACCAGTACCATATCCAACAGAAACAGTCCAACCCAAAACCCTTGTATACCCGGTCGAACAAAGGCTTAACCCTAATCAACCTAATACCTTGTTTCAATGGACTAACTTCAAACGATGGTACTTATCTTCTTTTCTTTTCTAATCGATCAAGGTAATATCACAGCAACAAACTTAGTAACAACCACCCGCAAAAACCACATCCTAATCATGAATCAGAATAACCCGAGATACAACTCACACAATAAACTGAACAGAGTCAGTACCTGAACCTCTGATCAATGACGAACAAGCATGTCATGGTGGTAACCAAGAACAGTAGCCAATACCTCTCGAACAAGAAATACCAAAACAATGCTTTATCTTCCAATCGATCAATCAACACCGAAACCCCAAATCAGAAACCCTAATCAGAAAATCAATCAATACACCCGAACAGAAAATCTCAATCAGGTTTCTTTGAACAGATTTCAGATCTAAACACAGCTTCACAAAGTGGCGGTGGCTGCAGCAGCAGTGAGTGCTGCAGCAGCAGCGACAGGCGGTTAATGGTAGTGAAACACCGGCGGAACAGCAGCAAAACAGCTGCAAACCAGACCCCAGAAAGAGATCGAAACAGGAAGAAGACGGCCAACAGCAGCAATAGCAGCTAATAACAGCAGCAAACTGCTGCAAATAACAGCAGAACATCAGCAGGCAGCGAACAATGGTTAAGAAACCCTAATCGCACACGGCTAGCAGTGGCAGCAGGCTGAACAGCAACGGCGGCTAATCTTTGCACAGTTGTGAGAGAAAAAACAACGAACAAGAGACAAAACCAAGTCCCTAATCGCGAATCACAGCTGTAGCAAATCAAAAAAATCAGATCTGAAGAGAACCTGATCAAACAGCAGCCACAACAGCCAAAAAACAGATCCAACCAAGGACAAAATCGAATCAAAACAGCCCTAGCTCTGATACCACTTGTTAGGAACAGCCTTGGCCTTAGCACAGCGGAAACATTTAAACAAGAAGATAAAACAGAAAATAATCAGATAAAAAACACAAGAATTTAACGTGGTTCGGCCCCAGTGGGGGGCCTTATGAATCATCTAAATTACAATTACAATTGATGGGTATATATAGGAGGACAGCTAGGGTTTCTTGCTTGTTGAACAAGGAAACCAAATTGGGCTTCCTAATCAATAGACAAAACTAGCAGGCCCGTAAGGCTTTCACAAACCCAACAGCTGCAACCCAAACCGACTTTGAGCGATGCATGATTGAATGGGATAGGTGGATATTTTGACTCATGCAATTTTGAATGGGTCACTTCAGGCTATGTACTATTTCTAACAGAGTAAGCAGTGAAACTTGCTTAAAGCGTAATACCTCCTAAATCAATTTGTTCATAAGTAGATTGGTTTTGTGATATTATAACTTTCGTAACATATTTTGCACAGAAGTGTTGGTGTTAAACTGATGTGACTTGTTTCGAACTATGCAAGAAAATTGCCCCTTTCTATCCATTACCCAATCTACATACTTTGCCACCTCAAATGAATGGAGTACACTTGAACAGATTAGGGATCAAACTCTTCAGATCAATAATATATATGAAAGGTTTGGTCGAGCTCATTCTTAGAGAGAAGTACCTTGTAAGATCATAATCCTTTCCAAATATGATATTATCACGGATAACGCCAGAAAGAATCCAGGGAATCTACAGATCCAAGCAAAGATAATTAATAAGTTATAAATCTATGACTCAAATAAAGTATGCGCTCATCATAATAGTGAAGTTATTATCAAACCTGCAGAACATATGCCGTAGACCCACTTGAATATATAGACCCCTTCATAAGCTTCATTTTTCCAAGGATAGAATCAATAAGGATGATCTACCTAAACCAGCCTGAAAACATGCATTTCATATTGTAAAGCTAACGATTAACACAATCTTGAACAGTAGTAAGAATCTATAAGCTTCTTCCCTTAATATAGAACCTTAAAGATGTACCAGATATCCTCCATGTACAAGAAGCATGCAAAATATTTATATTACATGTGTCCTTTTAAGAGTATGACTAAATAACCAAATGGTGATCGATAGTAGGTGTCAATTTCGACCAGTTCTTGGGAACGGGTTGATTTGGGCTGTAAATTATGTCAAATAGGTGAACTAAAAAAATTGAATCTGAATTTAGAATGGGACAAACGGGTTAAAAGACACCCTTTTTTAATGCATACTCCTAAATCAATGGTCAGATATTGAGATCATTATTGTAATAATATACTTTTCATGTGTGTGTGTGTATATATATATAAATTAAAATGGACAAACATGTGCTTGATTGATGGTCAATCCAGCCAAAAAAACACCATGTGTTATCCAACCCACCCGACCCTCTTATTTTCCAGCTCAAGATATTACTCCATAGTAATTTAAACGACCAAACGAAGTGGTAGACTCCCAAGAACAAAATTGACCTCCAATAACAGCAACCAAAGAACCCTTTGGAATTGCAAGATTCACATGATTCAGAATCGGCTCCTTGACTTACTGGTCACTGTTTGACCATGCACAACAGCATCTTTCATGAAAATATCCATTTCTTCGTAGGGTTTAGTATTTGGGGGTGTAACTCGCGTCAAAGCATGTTCCCGTCAAAACAAGTATTTTTTTACGGATTGGCTTGAGGTTGACCAAAAACACTTTTTGTCCACTTCTTTTATAAATAAAATGGTTTCAGTATGTTTACAACTTTCCAGAAAAGAAATTAGAAGGTTTCATGAACTCAATATATAATCTAGGCTTTTGACCCATTTGACCATTATAAAACAAATTTGACAGTTATCCTTTAGTTTTTGAGCTAATTTATTTGTTTTACATGTTTGACCCGTTTAAGATAGCACATAACCTTAATCTACCCATTCATGTATCGATGAATTGAAATGCCACCTGTATCAATATACCTTAATGTGGAGAGTAATTCTTACTGACAAATATTTGACTTCTAAAGATCATGTTTTCATCAACCAGCTAGTAAACCAAGCATACATTTTCAAAGTTCGGATGTTTGCCAATAGCTCTCCTGCCCTTCTAACCCTGTCACAGTGTTACATGTCATAATGTAGACTTGTAACCCAATATTATCCCAGGCACTCCATACCCAGTTCATTCACAGTGTTATGCTTAAATTTATAGAGTGATCATAATGTTTTTTTATAGTGATTTAGGGCTTACTACAATATTGTTTTGTTGAGTGTAAGAAATATCGGTAAGTCACTGTTTTGAGTTTTTGACTTTTGGTGCAGATGTTTTGATGTACATTACCTCACACCGTTTGTTTAACTTAGGTAATTTGTATATATTAAATAGAAATTGAAGCTTTGATGAATAAACATATTGATTATCGTTCAATTAGTATAACTGTCTAGGGATGTTCTCATGGAACTCAGAAGTAAATAAATTGGTTTCTTGGTTCTAACATTCAATTAGTATAAACAGATTGATTTATTACCATTCAGTTATGTAAAAACATTAGTTATTACCATTCAATTATGTCGATACAAGAGATGAGAACAAGACTTTCTTTGGGGCAAAAAAGAAAATAAAATGTGGGTCGGCCCGCACCCAACCCGCTTGGACCCGTTACCCAAACCCGCCCGATCCGCCCATTTTGCCAGGCCTACCCGATATAGAACTCTATCACAAAGACTTGAAGATAAAAGTGTCTCCAAAAGACAACTATTAATGATAACAGAGAAAAATGGTTCGGTAACTATAGTTAACAGGAAGATATTTGCAAAGGCACACGCACCTTTCATCCTTTTGCTTCATCGTGTTTGTAGTGGCAGTGGCAATCAACTCAGCAATCCATTTATTTACTACAAGTTTGTAACTTTATCAGTATGAATACATAGATATATCATGTACTATAAAAAGAGAATCTCTAAAGGGGTCCAAGTTTACCCACAATTTAATTTGAAGTGTATTAAACTCAGGCTACTAAGTAGCTTAGAGTTTAAGAGCTGTTGTGCTTATGAGGAATGGAAGGCTACATGGAAAATGAATTAAAGGACAATGATGATGCAGAATTAAAGCTCGAGCTCGTTTAAGGAGCTTGGGCTCGTTCGAGCCATAGTTTTTAAACTCGAGCTCGGCTCGTATATTATTATGAAAGCTCGACCTCGGCTCGTTTGTCAAAAAAGAAAAAACTAAACAAGTTCGAGCTTGGCTCGAGCTCGGTTATTGATCAAAACTAAGCTCGATTACTAGAGGCTCGTGGAAAAAAAAACTCGTTTAAGCTCGGCTCGATTAGTATATGAAAGCTTGAATACTATAATAATATGTGTGTATATATATATATATTATATTATTGTTATACTATATTTATGAAAGCTCGTTTAGGCTCGCGAGCTTAATCGAGTTATGGATTCGAAGTTCGAGCTCGAGCTCGTTTAGTAAACGAGTCAATACTTAAGCTCGAATTCGACTGGAGCTCGTTTAAGCTCGGCTCCAAACGAGTTTTTTTACGAATAGAGTTCGAATATTTCGTTTACACCCCTCTACTCTTTAAACTTTGCGACACATTAAAATTTTCCCTTCCAAGATGCCAAACCTTTGAAGTTGATGTCGTACTGGTAAGTATTTAGTAGTGTCTTTGATTTCATAGAGATGAAGAATTAGAATGCTTTAATTAAAATAAATTAGGTTTAGGTTTGGGAGTACCTTTATTTGGGAGATGAGACGATTCTTCCAAAGAATTGCAAGTTAAATTTTATCTTGTATGCGATTAAAATCCAAAGTGGTGTGATAATTTAAGACCCATTCATTACCATTGAAAACACAGACTCTGTGAGAGTTAATGAATACCCGACTCTTAAGCCATGACCCACCCCATCACACATAGAGGAGGAGTATACAGTAGAGAACCTTTTGTTACATGAAGAATATGGTACAATACACTGGCGGACGTACGTAGAAGCAAGGATATGCAACTGCATACCTTGTGCAAGCTTCAACCAATGGTTTAAAATTTTGTTTCTCAAATTATGTGTAAATCTAACCTTGGGTGCATGCCCTTTTGGCCTTTTGCAGATAGTCAGTCAAACAATCTTTTTGCATTTTAAACAAATCTAAATTTTTTGTCGTATGCTTCATGTATTTAACTAGAATTATGCCCGCGCAATGGAGCGGTGATGGGGGTAGTGATGGCAGAGGTGGTGGTAGCGACGGTGGTGGGGGCGGCAGTGGGGACAACGGTGGGGGCGGTGATGGTAGTGAATGTAAAAGTAATTGATGTTAAAGGTTGTAGTGTTGTCATTTTAAGTGTTGAGGGATTTATATTGTAAATTATTTTATTAAAAGTATTATAGGTATATTAGATGGAGATGTTTAAATTAGTGAATAAATAAGAGAGTTATTTTTTGTTTTACAAACACAAAAAGTTTAAGGAAAAAAAAGGTGATTTGTTTTATTAGATAGTATAGAAGTACCCCAACTTCGTATGTCATTGTATAAAGACTGTTTAGAACTACTATAACTACCCCAACTTTGTTCAATTATAACCTAAAATACGGAAGGGCATTATAGTCACGAGCATGGTACCCGCGCAATGCGGCGGCGGCGGTGATGGGGAAGGCGGTCTAGTGGTGTCGGTGATGGTACTATTGGTGGTGGTGGCGGTGTCAAGTTTGATGTAACTGTAATAGTGAAAATTTTTAGAAGATAAAGGCTTAAAGTGTTAATTATTAAAATAAAGGTTTAGAGTGTAAATTATAATTCATTAAGGGCAAAACATAAAAAGTCAAGGGTAATTCTGGTAATTCAAAGGTAGAATTACCTAAAATAAAAAGAGGTCATTTCCTTTATAAGGGAGTAAAGATAGAGATTGTACGTCCACTAATATAACTACCCCAACTTTGTTCAATTACTATACGGAGTATATCCTAAAAACCCTGCATCTTTTTGCGTGCTTTTTTTTTCTTTTCTTTTTCTTTGTTTTCTTCTAAAACTTTGTATACAGTAATACAACCACGTCGTTTGGGATGTGATATTAATTGATGGGCCACGTGGGTACTTTCCAAAAAACGTATGGCAAATAATTAACAAGGGATAAGTTGGTTCAGGTGCTAAAGTGCGCTGCCTCTAACACGAGAGACGCGGGTTCGATTTTCTATTCCACTTTTTCATTTAAAACTAATACTATCTAATTTGGTGGGTGCCTTTTTTCCCCCCTCCGATTTAATGTTTATAGACTTGCGTGTTCTGGCCTAGTGGGTCTTTAAATACAATGTATTGATTAATGGTTTTTTTTTCCTAACCTTCCGTGAGATATATGTATAAAAATAGGATAGTGACCAACTTTCTTTTTTTGGGTTTCTTTTCAGTTTTTGTAAAAGTTTTTTTTTGTTTTCCTATTGTACTTCTTTTTTCATTTTCTTTATTCCTTGGTTGTTTGTTTTTGTTCACCCACTTATGTGTATTTTTTTTCTACTTCTTTGGCATACTGCTTTTTTATTTCCATTTTTGATTTGTTCTAACATTTATTCTTAATATTTGGAATTAAGTATGATTATGATAGTGTTCTTATGATCTTGCATTTTTAAAAAAAATTGCCCGCAACAGCACGTGTTTTATAGATACCAAACTTTCACAATTTATGAGCGTCATTGGAGTATTATTCATGAACAAATATATGTGAATTCTTTTAAACAACGATGTTGTGTTTGTAATATCGTCATTAAAGAAGAACAAATATATGCGCCAACGTGCAATCATAGTTAGTGTGGCACAACAACATTGGTACTTTGTTATTGGTAAACGTTATATTTGTAACACATTATGTCATTGTAATCGAAGTATCGTTAACGTCTCCCGGGGCAACGCCCGGGGACCTATCTCGTTATAACCTAAAACCCGTTTTTCTCCATGTCTTCCTCCGAATCTGCCACCGTCTTCCTCCGAATCTGCCACCGCCACCGTTGTTTCCATCATCTGTATCAATCCGACAACCGACGACAATCTTATCGGAGCAATTTTCACAATCCGGCCACCGGCGTTTTCTTCCTCTAAAATTGCAAATTGAACATTCCGGCTACCGGCGTTTCTTCCACTCAAATTGCAAATTGCACATTCCGGCCACCAGTTAATTGTTCCTCGATCAATCTGACACCGTCGTTTTCTTCCACATTCCGGCGAAAAATCCTCTCTGAACAATGTTCAGATTTCAGATACAAATAAAAAATTACGAAGAAGAAGTTAATTTAAATGCAAACAATGCTCAATCTGAATCAAGTAAGCAATTCCTTTTTCCGAATTATTATATAATTTACACTGATTTTCAATTTGAATCAACTGCTTTATTGTTTTTGGTTTTTTTAAATAATATATCTATATTAATTGATACATTTTTATTAAAATTGATTAAATAGTCTTTGTTGAATCTACTTTATTATATGATATTATGTGTTGTATTTAATACATTTTAATTTAATTGTAAATATCTGATTTGTATGAGCTATAGCACATTCTGTTTTTTTTTAACAAAAAATAATTGTGATACTTTTTTTTTACTTTTTTATACATGGCTTGTAAAAAGAAGTAAAGAGTGTTATGATTCTGTGTATAGAGACCGTTTAGAAACTATAGAGCAGCCAAGTCTTTTTAAGTCTATTTTAAAGAGCGCGTCTAAAAAGGCGTTTTAATGTTATCAAACTATAGAGCAGTCAAGTCTTTCCAAAGAAGAACAGCCGTATCAAGCTTTTACTTTTCATGGCTTTTAATGATCCAAAGAAATTCACTTTTGATTGTTAGAGTTAGAGGCTATTTGAGTTGCCTGAATTTGCTAGTTTGTTGGCTTGTTTTGAATTGAAGTATATAGTGCACACAATACATTTTGATCACAGGCCTAAGGAAACTCTGGTTGCCTAATTATAATTCAGTTTATAAGTCGAGCATATGTATTCGCTGCTCTATCTCTATTAGGAAAAATAAGTTAACTATTCATTTTTTCTTATAGCATGAATGGGATTCCTCTTCATTTACCTGTTTAAAGATAAATGATTTAGGAGGTTTAATGTTCTTTGGGGTTACCTTCACTAGAAATTTAGCCGTTTGACAATTTGACTTGTTCCCTTCAATGATATTTTGATAATTTAACCCATTTAACCTGTAACCTTAATTGCTACTCTTGTAGTGAGGGTTCGGTTGGCACTTTTAGCACCATTGATTCAAAAAACTCTTGGATTTTCTGCTGATGATATGCTTTTGTTGTAAAATCCTCCAATTTTGAGTTTGGTAGCCTCTGTATGTTATATCATCTAGTGAAGAGTTATCGATGATTGCAGACTTTTCCTCACAAACGTGGAATCAGAAACAGACCAAAGGCACTTAAGCCTGTTCGAGTAATCATCCGTTGCAAGTAAGCCCTCTATCTAATGCATCAACTTTTTCCAAGAACATGCAGATATTTTTTTGCAGGTGCAATCTGACCCGACCCAACCTATATTAAAACATCTCATATCAACCTAATACCAAACTATCCAACTTGCCTGCTTTAGCACCTATAAGTCTATAATTAGGATACACGTCTTGCACAGCTTGAGAAAACTTATCATCATAAACACCACCCTGTCGTTTGTAGCCCTGACCAATATTGAACAAACTAGTTTTTTATTATACAACTTTTATTGGACAATGTTACATATATATGTGACATCACATCCTTAATAAGACATATTTTCTTTAAAAATTTTTTTTTTTTTTGAGCATCTCATATTTATCAAATGGTCATAATCTATTTGCAAATAGTTCAATATCCATAAATAGATTATAGAATAACTACATCATTTCATTTGTCCTTGTTGCTGTAATTACTTTTAGTTATACGTTCTATTATTAAAGAAGTTGCCTCGAGTTTTAGGTCCGAAGAACTAAGAGTTGGGTAATCAAGCAATTATGCATGTTTTATATGACATCTTGAAGGCCTTTTGACTGTCGCAGAATGAAAGCATCTATCTTGTGTCTGCATGTGCTTTTAGTAAATTCGTTAGAATAATGAATTAGTGTTGCTCAGCTCGAGCAAAGAAGTTTTTGCTTTCGTTTTTAATCTTATTCTTGCATTCAAGTTTAGCTTTGTTTACTTGTGTTGGTTATTCTATACTAGTTTTTTATAGCTCATACCGTTAAATAGCTTCCCAGACTGATGATTCAAGGATCTTAGGCTTGTAGTTGGGCTCTCTGTTTTTGTGTCTTTACCTTGCATGTCACCCCTGTCTTCTTAGGTATGCAATTATGTATTATTAGGCCATACAGTTTGACAACTCGCTTTCATATTCTGTAATCCAGATTTATAGATCATTTGTCAAAGGCGGAATCTGTTTTTTTTTAATGTGCCGTGAATTTGTGGTTCTCTGATCTCTGATAATGAAATTTCATTTTAGGTATCGTTTTCAGACCAGACGATGAAAGGGGCGGTACTAGAAAAGCACCCCTTTCTCCTTAAAAGGTACAAACTTGGACGTTTTTGTTGCATCATATTATTCATATGTATACTTAGTTTTATATGTTCCAAATGCTTACGGTATTTGCTTGTCAAATTCAATCCATTTACCTTCAAATGGGTTGTATTCTATCCTCAATGGGTAAAACCTAAAACCTTGGCAAAAGATTAAGCATGTCAAATGATTAAACGGGCCAAAACTCCCCACTGTGTATTCTGGTGCATGCATCATCCCAAGTTATTTTTTTTTGAAAAGTTATATTGTTATTTTACTACTATTAGTTTTAAATTTCTCATATTTACAATAATTAATTACTGATAAAATTGAAAAATGTGCTGTGAGGTTCAACTCAACCCTGGCCGTTTTGACCTCTACTAGTGAAATGACCCATTTTAAGTCGAATCCGTTACCTAACCTGCCTAGCCAGTGACCCATTCATTTCAACCATATAAACGAGTCAAACTAAGTGAATGTTAACAAATTTGGCCTAAGGGTATATTAAAGTAAATGCAAAGATAAACCCTAAGGCTGTATTTTGTTTATGCTTTAATGTATAACATTTCAGGAGAAATGTTCGTAAGATTGAACCATTTCACGTTATCTTCAAAGTTAACTTCAGCGAGGGATGTGGATGTGCATACAGCCGAATAAAAATCCCTATTGATTTTCAGGTTAGAATTTCTTACTTGCTTTATTTCTCTTATTACGTGATTTGATCCAATGAAACTTGCCCTAGCGCACAGAGTTAAAAAGTGAGTGTTGAGGGGGAAAACTTAAACATGTAAAACAAAATTCTCCACGATAATATTTTTAAGGGGGCAAATTCAAAAGAATACGATTTAAAATTGTTAATGGATATGGATGCGCACGGAATTTTTTTTTCCTTGTCTTGTCTTATCATAGTTTTAGTAAATCAAATGACTTGAAATACTCTTCAATAACAACGAAACGAAGTACCAGCATGAGGACGTGAAGTTTTCTGTAAGGTGGGCAATAAACAACTCTGAGTCTGTAATCTAAAAACAGTCCAAAACTGGTAATGTACAAATTTCCTTGGATAGATTTTATATAAGTTTGATATAAAATAACCGTGTTGATCCGTTACTCTTAGAAAGTTGATACATTTTATATAAGTTTGATACATCATTATCCTTGCTATTATATTTACCTATTATATAAGAAGATGTCGTTTTTTTACTGTAGCCCTCTCAAAAAAGTCACACGGGCGTAAAAAAAGCAGATTTTCTACAGTTTACTCAAGAAGAAGCTAGGATCAATCGTATGGATGACATTTACTACTATTTATACTATAATATATAAAAAAAGACGAGTTTGAAAGACATACAATGGAAACAGTGCTCCATTTGTGTCTGTCAAGGTTCATTGGTTTGGATGGTAAGAAACTAATCGGATTAGATGACGTCTAGTCTTGACTCTTCTGTCCGTTTTTGAAATTTTGTTCTAGTTTAGCTGGATTTGGCTTTAAGGTGATTATTGACTTCAATGGCTGGATATGGGTGCTGCTGACCCAATTCATAACTCTAACCCCCGCGCGTTTACCTCTATTTTTCTGCACAAACTGTCAATAGCTTCCTTTTAATTCTTAGGTTGTTGAAACTCGTCATTCGGGTCCAAAATCATCTGCTGCTGCTGTTAGCAAGAAAATGACGTTCTGTCCAGGTCAATTCATTTGAATGGCGAAGCTGTTACTTTAAATTGTTGAGAATCTTCTGCAGATTTGGAAAGTAGTTAGGACCTTGGGTTAGTGAAACATACAATGCTGCTGATGATTTGATAAAAGTACGTTCTTTCTTCAGATTGGTTGGCTCAACACAATTAGAGAATGGCAAGAGGAGTTCGTTGGAAGCATGAGCTCTAAAGAGTCTGTAGACACAATCACCAAAGATCTTCTAGGCAGTCGCGTCTTTGTGTTTATGCCAAGGGGAGAGGTAATATGATTAATTTATTAATTACATGTGGGAAATTTGGCAGATTGGGTTGAAGCAGGTTATTTAGATTCGGGTAAGATTTATCCATCCTTTAACATACTTCTTTTATGAAAATCTTTATAGGGCCTCCATTAATTTTATATTTGAATTAATGTATCATATATGTAAGTTTATTAAAAGTATATACTATAAAAATCTATTTTGTTCTATTTAATCAAGTTAGAAGATTAAAATATCTTGATCAATAGTTTAGTCAACTTTTAACCTCCGTGACCTGTTTTATGTTTACGTAATATGACTCTTCATAGATCAAATGTAACCCATTTTTAGTTAAATGGTTGAAATTTTTCTTTCTACTTGGCATGCCAATTTGTGCGACTCTAAACTGTATATATAACTATATCTTATCTATATATCTATATCTATATATTAACTAAAACAGTAGTTACCAAACCTCTCTAAAGCCCTCCCAAACCTAATTTCGAACCTCTCTAATCCTTTATTTACATCCAAACCAACCATATTTATTTGAAATTTATATATTTACTTTTACTTACATTAATATTGTTAATAAAAAAAAAGTCACGCGGCCCTTACCCGACCCACATAGAACCCTGTTCTTTTATTTATTTTTTTCCTTGAAAGAAGTTTCTAACCTAATCTTTATCAATCCTAACCCTAATCATGTCGCTTCTCCATCTCGATCTATCTATTCGATTTATGTTTACTTTCGGTTGTTTGATTACCCGTTAAGTGTTGTTAATGTTCAAGGGCAGTCATGTTTTCAAAGTAAGTATATATATATATGGCTTAATTTTTGTTTCATTGTGTCGAAAGATTCAATTCCTTTAATAAATTTGGTTTTTAGATATTATTCAAGTACATACATTATGGTTTTCAATTTTATTAATTTTGTAGTTTCTTTTAGTTTAATTCGATAATTGTTATACCGTTTATATCAAAAGAACCGAAATGTATGTTATTTCTATTAATCTTTTATGTTTATACTCTTACTTACACATAAATCATTAAAATGTTCGTTTTTGTCGTTGTTTATTGCTTAAGAGATCCCAAGTTTATAGATTTTTTTATTTGATTCTTGGGCAAGTGTGAGGTAGTGAGATTTTAAGTTTTTTTTTTTCCGTTGCAATTGTGAGTATATGAAGCTATTATCAATATAAAAGTTATCAGCGTTGTTGGTTGCAGGCTCTTATTATCGAAACTGATTTATAAGAAATTTGTTGGTGTTGATAGTTGTCTTGGTTCAGGTGGGTTTTAGGATTTGTAGCTTTTTTGTTACCTAAACCGTTGAATTTTCATGAAACTTGTGTTTTAAAAGTGACCAATAGTTTGGTTTTAATGGAAGTAAAGGCTTTCTACTTCAATAAGGTATTGCCTTTTCAATATATTGAATATCAAATGTTGGATTTTAGTATCTACCAAATGAGGCATTAGATTATGATAACTTGATAAGTTTGCTTTATGATTGTTATATACAGCTAGCCCTGAAATGACTCCGTGTATTTCACACATGTGTAGGTGCTAATGAAGAGAAGTTCACATCAAAGTGGTATAAGGAACATGATAAGGGGCATTCATGTTATTGACTGTCATCATTTTCAGCTTAATGACGATGTGTTTAATTGTAATCTCAAAGAGAGAATGAGAAATCTAAGGAAGTAAGTTTAGCAGATTGTATGTCCTGTATATGCATACATATTTGAAATTTATTTTTTCATCAAGTTTATATATTTTCTTGCTTCATTGGTGATGCTACAGGTGCTAATTACTCAATATTCAAAGAAGGGATCACAGTTGCATGTAAATAAGAAGAAACGCTTGAAGATCAAGGATAAGGATGCAGAATTTCTGCAAAAGGTTTCCAGCCGTGTGCTAATGAAATAAATCTTGAGTGAAAAGCTTGCCCAACATATGGAGTAGGTAAGAAATTTCACTTATTTTTCTCGATGATCGAAGATTGTGTTAAGTATTTGACAAGTAATCAACTGTTTTTTTTATGGTTAAATAAAAAGCACCATTCTTTGTATATGGACTATAATTGTTGCTATCAATGTTAGTACTACAAAGGTATGTTTCGATGCACTTTATAGTTTTTAATAAGTAGCTCTGTTTTGCAAAAGAATTAGGTGATAACATAAAAATCTGGTGCAGTTTTCTGCTACGTGATTGAAGTAGTAGTGATATTTGGTTTTGGTTTACTTTAAGTTCATGTGCTTTCTTCTTCGTGAATTCTCACTGTTTTCTAATAGTCTTTTTTGCTGAATATTCAATTGCTATGCTTAGTAACACTAATGATTTAATAAAGCGACATGCTCCTGAGCTGAAATGAATTATCTTTCAAGTTTATAAAAAAGGCCTCATTGTTATTCATTTATGTTTTACATGGCACTATTTGTTAATATACAAGCTTATAATGGTTCTGCAGAAGCAAAGAAAAATGAGGCTATATTGAGTGCCAGCAGTAGTCCCAAATTCAGTTGTCACAATTGAATGGATCTTTGCTTGTGTAATAGATACAGAGAAATATGGCATCACCATTGTAAGTTTTTAGCTCAATCTGTTATTTGTCTTTGTATGACCTTCGTAACCATCAAATCTATTTTTGTTATTAGTATATTGGCTCTTGGTGATGCAACTAACAAAAATTTTTTCTTTCTTTTTGCCTTCTTGCAAAGCATAGTCAAATTGCTTATAACGGCCTATGTGGAAGGTCTGTGAAAAGGAGCAGGTGGAAGACCTCTTTTGCACAAAGGCTCTATAAACCAAAATTATAAAGAGTAAGACTAGAAAAAAAAACAAATGGGAAGCATTGAATATAAGCTAACAAGAAATTGATATGTAATAATGGCTATATTGAAACAGTAAGGAGGTAAGGCCTATATATATTATGTATGTTAGAAAAAGATAACCTTTAATGATATCTTAAAAAAACATCCTTACTAAACCCATAGTTAGTGAGTGGTGGGTTTTATGAAAGATTTGTGGTGCATCTTCGTAGAATTCGACCAGTTGTGTTCTTACCTGTTGTAACATCTTTATGCAATACTACTTTGGGTTGTAAAGGGTATTCTATTATAATTGGTTATGTTAGTTCACATGGGATCTCTTCATGTAATTTGTGTTTTTATGAGTATAGATTTAATGGTTGATTATTCTACCTAAAATTATTCTAGTTTTATGATAGCAGTTCAAAAGGGTTGTATCATGATTGTTGTAGAGTTTTTTATTGGTTCAACACTTCAATCAACATTTCTAAACAATTGTTGTAGAGTTTTTTATTGGTCAACACTTCAATCAACATTTCTAAAGGGTAACAGACCTCGTATATTATATAACCAAGAGGTATGTTTCCACTTTTAATCATTCTCCAAACATGCAAATTCGTTGATCTCTCAATATTAAAATAAATAGTCCTATCGTGCTTTCTTCCTGCCCCCTTAAGAATCCAAAGGTGACTTCTCTTCTAACTAGCTTGCTAACCAGGAAGCTCCTTTGCAGCTTTCTGTTTGCCTTCGTGATCTTTTAATATTAAAATTTGAACCTTAATTAGCATAGTTTTTGAAGATAAATTTTACATTATTGTTTGTTCTCGTCTACTTTTGATATATTTTTTATTGGCAGGATGTTGGATTAGACCCACACAAACTCTACAATCTTGTTTCCATTGGTTGCTAATAAAGACTCGTATTAGAGCTTTGTTTGTTGCGTAGCTGGCGTAGTTTCTTCGTTTGAATGACGGGATACCATATTTTGGTTACAATGAAGTTCATCGAACTTTTGAACAATTATTTGTATTTTTAAAATTATTTGAAGTCTACTTATAATGTTGATAAACTTACGGTCATTTCAATTTGTTAAGCTACCCATTACCACGAGCACGTTGTTTAACTTCGCATGCTAAATATGCTTTATTATTTTATCTATACTATCTATAAAACATTTTGCCATTTTTTAAAATCTCAAAAGATGATTTGAACTACCTAAATTACCCTTCTTTTTTCACTAATTTAAACATCTCTACCTAATATACCTATAATACCCTTAAATCTTAATCACTCATTTTCTTCTCTCTCCTCAAATCTCAACCACTCATGTTTTCCCTCTCCTCCATAAATCATTTTATTCCTCTAATTCATTCAAAATCGTTTATCTCAAAAACCGTTTATCGATAAATTATAAAAATTGTATAGGTGTTCTTAAAATTCCATGCTCTTTCATTAAAGATGTCATTTGATATACTTTCGACGAATTTTTAAATCCGAGGGCGGAGTCCGTACGGCTAAAGCATTTGGCTATCACACTCTATGACTTATCACTCCTATGACCTATCACCCCATCATCTCACCGCCGCAACGCGCGGGCACTTTCCCTCGTAATTATAACGCAGGACTTTTTTATAAGTAAAGATGAATTGAACCGACTAATTTACCCCTGTTTCTAAAAGATAATTACCCCTCTACCCCACCCTTTCTACACGGCAGCCACCGGCCACCTCCAGCCACAACCACCTCCAGCCACAGCCACCTCCACCACCGTTACGTACCACCACCACTACCCGTCACCGCCGCCTGAAAATTCATGAATCTCACCGGAAAACTTAGATCTACGATTGCTCCTCCGTTTCTTCGAATTGGAACTCGAAATTGTCACCAAAATGCTTAGGAACAAAATCCGCACAAACCCTTGCCAAAATAAAACCGATTCAAGGTTCGCCGGAAAATTCGAAAAGTCGCCGGAAAAGTGAAAACGTGATTACTCTTTCGCTTTTTCGAATTAAGACACGAAACCCATTGCAATAGAATCAGACTTCAATCGCGAACAAACCCTATCCTATTGTACTGTCGAAACACTTCGCCTGAAAATTCACCGGAAAATAGATACTCGGTTAAACGGAAAACTGAGAATATGAATATGACCGGAATCTGGGGTTTGTTTAATGCTAACATCTACCTTCTACGCCGCCGGTCTCCTACCTCTGGGTTTCCACCTCTTCGCCGGAAAATCCTCCAACGGAGAGATTTATGAAATCCGTTGAAACCAGACAACCAGTGATGACTGAAATCAGTTGAAACCAACTTCTACAACCGTCGGTCAACGGGTGGTCAACAGTCGGAACATCTTCAAACTTGGACTGAAAATCGATGATGGTTGCGGTGGTAGCTGTGTAAAGGTATTCGTGTTTGAAAGTAACTTTGAAGATGGTGGTGACAATGGGGTTATGGGGGTGGATATAGAGTGGTGGTTTGATTGGTAGAAGATGAAAGATATACAAGTAGTAGATAGATACAGCCGTTCAAAAACATGAAGAAAAAAATAAGATAAGAGAGAGATCTAGAGATCTGATGAAATTACATTGTTTAGTTGTTTTGTTGTACTTTAAGACAAAATTTTACATTTTCCCCTTATGAGTTTGATTTTGTTTATTTTGCCCATACTTAACTTTTGAGTGTTTATGATGTATTTTTATAGTTATAGTTTAAAAAATTATAATTTTTTGATACAAGTATCACTTTGTAAATTGTTATCATCACAAAATATCGCTCGTTGTAAATCTTGCCGCCGCATCGTGCGGGCATTATCCCTCATTATTTTAACATAGATGTCATGTATAGTTTGAAATCCATAAAAGAACAGAAACCATTTGAAATAACAATAGAAAGTTTAATTCTTGCTATCTAATGGATAACTAGTCTGATTGTTTTTCAAACCACATGATGAAGTTTTAATATAAATGAAGGCTTCAATCAATCATGAATGTACACTACAAGATAAATGGCATTTAGTGACTGGAAAAAAGTGTCACTAAATCTTTATAATCAGTCACTAAATGCATTTTGGTCTTCTCCTTCTCATAAAAAACAGTCACTAATGGAACCGTAGCTAAAAGTCTATTGTTACACTAAATTTCAGTCACTAAAGGTCAAATACTATAGTGTCTACAACTTTCTGTCACTAAAAGTAGTAAAAACACCTTTGATCAAAACACATTTAGTGACAGAATTTTCAGTCATTAAAACTCTCTTTTACACATTTCAAATTTCCTTTTTTGATTTTATATTGATCCTCCAACTTGGAAAAAAAAAAGAAGCCACTGAAGGAAAATCAAACTATATTAAACAACCAACTAGGAATACAATATGTTTGTAAGACATGAACTTTAAAAACATAGAATGACATTCCAAAAAAGAAGTTATTCTCGAATAAAATATGACATTCCAAAGATACAATGTGTGGCATCAAGGAGCAGCAAGTGCAGAATCCTGCTCTTGTTAAATCAACTCAGCTTGTCTCACTATCGATCCTTGCAAAAATCTGCATAAACCAACATAAACACTTGATATCAACTACTTAACTTGATATCAAATTTGCAAAAATATCAGAATTCACCAAAGTATGTTGAGTCTCAATACAACCCTTTAATCAGCATGCTGTATTTCTCAAGGACTAAATACACGAAACACCCATAAAAACACAGTAACGGAAAGAAAGATAAAAGAAGTAGTATTCTTTGAGCTAAATCTTACCATAAAGTAATAAAAAATTACTCTTAGAAACATATAATATAATGCAGTAAACACATATATCTCATCAAAGTCAAGTATATAACGCAGTAAAAGTACCGATCTAAGAAACCAATATATCTTGAAAAAACATCCCGATTGCTTTAGCTAAATAAACAACTTTTGCCACATAATGTAATAAACATTAAGTTGCAGAACAATGAGACAAACCTCTGATTCCCGGGATGCTTCCTCATTCTGAAACATGCGGCGCTCAGCAGTCTCGGCTTTCTTAAGTTGCTGCTCCACTTCAGTAAGCTTATCTTTCGCGCTACATATTTATCAGTAAAAACTTAGAACAGAGTATAAATCCATACAGTCATCAGAAGGCATATGCATTAAACATGTAAGTTGCTAACCCATGTGACTTGCAAAAGCTTATTTCTAGGAGCCGGAGGCAACCATTTAGAAACATAATTTACGCAGCAGTTGCACTTAAAGATGATGGATTTAAAGGTGGACTGCTCAACTTAACCAAAAGCTAATCTTGGATCCCTGCCCCAAGTGATTGTACACAGGAAGACCCGTGTATTGTTTCTCCGTAACTACATTGTATGTATTTTGTATATAACAAAGTTAGATCTTTACCCTGAAAATATTTAACAAAAAAAAGAGGTTCCAAATTTGAGGGTACCATTAGGGTGCCCAACAGTTAGACCAAGGTTTGAAACATCAATAATGTCAAACATGTTTTTATCAGAATATGTCATGTGCTGGGTTGCACCAGAATCATTTATCCATCCCTTGATGATTTTAGGAGAAATCTTAGACTGATTTGAACAGAAAAATCTTTTAAAGTTACAATTGAAAAAAGCATTGGAGTTAAAAAAATATACCTCCCATATTAGCTTGGACAGGCTTGGACAGAGAATTTTCACTCAGCATTTGTATTATCTGATTGATTTGATCATTGGTCAAAGGGAGATTGGGATTAGAAGGACCAAGGTCAGACCTGGGAGCAGAGTAAGGTGAAGCAGAATATTGTGATTCAGAGTGACTGGCATGATTACTTGAAACATTTTTGACAAAGGGTTGGTGATTGTTCCTTCTGGTGAAACCAGGATTAGGTTTGTATGAGTTACCATATCCAGAAGGTTGACCAACAATCTCATAACACCTCTCAATGGTGTGACCAAACCTATTACATTTAGAGCACTTTAAATTCATGTTAGGTCCCCTTTTAGTTTCAAAATTTCTGTTAACAGGATATCTATTCTCAAAAGTTCTGTTCTCAAAAGATTTTCTTTTATGTTCAAAAGTTTTAGCAACAAAAGCAGAATTTTGAGTTTTCATAGAAGACTCAACAGGAGTATTCCTGTGGGATTCTTCCCTGGAAATGATAGCAAAAGCAGTCTTAACATTGGGTAATGGGTCTCTGGTCAAGATGTTGCTTCTTATGGGCAGATAGACCTCATCCAAGCCCATGAAAAACTGCATAAGTTTTAAAAGTTGGTGATGTTCCTGAATTCCCTTAGCTGCATTGCAAGTACAGGTGGGAAGTTTCACAAGAGAGTCAAACTGCCTCCACAGGGCATTAAGTTTGTGGTAATAATCAGACAAAGAACTTCCATTTTGAGTTAAAGAGTTAATTTTGTGGTGTAAGTTAAAAGTGATTGACCCATCAACCTTATCATAGGTCTCTTTAAGTTCCTCCCAAACAACAACAGCCTCTTTAGAAAATATTTGACCCAAATACACATCATCAGATAGAGATCCAAGTATCCAAGAAAGCACAACAGAGTTACACCTATCCCATTGTTTAGCAAGAATATCATTGTCAAGAGGTCTTTCACATGTACCATCAATAAAACCTAGTTTATTTTTGGTTTCTAAAGCAAGTTCCATAGCACAAACCCATATTTTATAATTTTCAGTCCCTTTAAGTTTTAAGCTTATCAAAGGTGCACCAGAAGTGTCACTTGCATGCAAGTAAAGTGGGTCACCAAAATCAAGTCTACTTATCAAAGTACCAAACACATTTTCTTCATCAAAAGGGTTTCCATCTAAATCAGCCATAGTAGCAAATAACACAAGAAGCAGATACCAAACAAATAAGAAACAGATAAGATAAATAACAAGGAAGAAAAGACAACCCTAAAGAGCAGCCAAACAAAGAACCAGATTCAAGAGCAATAAAATGCCTTGACAAGTATTAAATTTGGGGCTCTCTCTTCTACCAACAAAAGAAAGAGTTAATAGCAGATAATATCCAAACAAGAGTAAATAACCCAAGATAGTAAAATAGACATAGAACAGGCAAAGCAAATATCACAGATATCAAATAAAGAACACATAAAAAAAGAAAAACACACAAGGTTCTCAGCCTATAGGCCAAACCTCTTGATCCCAGAGCACTCCAAGACCAAGAAAGGGTTTGCTACAGAGATGAGTAAGAGAAGAATGCTTACAGCGGGGTCGCCAACAGTAATTCCATTTGAATCAAGAACGGGACAAGAAGATAATCTACTCAAAACCTTGATGATCTAAATCTTATACAGAAGATTAAATACGAAAGGTAGGAGAACAAAAAAGAAGAAGATATTTTTGTATTTTAGGGTTTTTTAATTTTTTTGATTTTTTTTAAAATAAAAATTTATATAAATAAAAAAAAACTCAACTGATAATCAACAAGAACCAAAATACTAACATATTTGTAAAGAAGATTTGATTAGATCCGATTAAAAAACAACCTGTCTCTGATACCATGTAGAAAATAATAGATATATATATATAATATATATACTATATGATATATATATATATATATATATATATATATATATAACTATAAACATAAAATAGACACTCAGCTTAGCAGCCTCTACAGAAATCATATGAATAATATTGATTTAATAGTTTACATCAAACGGAAATAAGACTCTCATGATAAGGAAAATAAGGTTTTGACACAACGGTTAAATGGCTGCTAGAGAGGTGATCGGAACAGTGCCAAGGGTTTGGTTTATATAGCCAAACCCTATTGAGAGTTACACAAATGGTCCTTTTAGTTTACATAATTGAAAATTAACCCTAAAGTGAAACTTAAATTGATTTGTCCAACTTCAGTCCCTAAGCAGTCTTGTGAGTGTACTTCAAGTCCCTTTTTGTATATCCAGCTTGATTTTCAAGTATCCAACATTCTTGATTATCACTTTCATCACAAAGATTAAATTATGCACATAAAACATTCCAAGTAAATACAATTGATTTGATTATTCAACAATATCAAGCAACAAAGTAAACAAAAAAGCAATAGAAAACACAAATACATGTTTACATAATAATTTAAAACGAAAACATTACAAATACATGTAATCAAGAGTGTATAATTCAAAAGAATAATAAAGAAGAGAATGGTATTACCGGCGATTGTATGCGAAATAATCAAAGTGACTAATGATCGCTAATTGAGGCATATCGATGGATCTATCTATCGATCTATTTATATATCTATATATCTATCAGCA
>CM067173.1:56592436-56692557 GCA_034093135.1 Erigeron breviscapus
GGATGGGTGGTGGGGGTGTTAGCGGCAGTCTCAAAGGGATGGGTGGTGGGGGTGTTAGCGGCAGTCTCAAAGGGATGGGTGGTGGGGGTGTTAGCGGCAGTCTCAAAGGGATGGGTGGTGGGGGTGTTAGCGGCAGTCTCAAAGGGATGGGTGGTGGGGGTGTTAGCGGCAGTCTCAAAGGGATGGGTGGTGGGGGTGTTAGCGGCAGTCTCAAAGGGATGGGTGGTGGGGGTGTTAGCGGCAGTCTCAAAGGGATGGGTGGTGGGGGTGTTAGCGGCAGTCTCAAAGGGATGGGTGGTGGGGGTGTTAGCGGCAGTCTCAAAGGGATGGGTGGTGGGGGTGTTAGCGGCAGTCTCAAAGGGATGGGTGGTGGGGGTGTTAGCGGCAGTCTCAAAGGGATGGGTGGTGGGGGTGTTAGCGGCAGTCTCAAAGGGATGGGTGGTGGGGGTGTTAGCGGCAGTCTCAAAGGGATGGGTGGTGGGGGTGTTAGCGGCAGTCTCAAAGGGATGGGTGGTGGGGGTGTTAGCGGCAGTCTCAAAGGGATGGGTGGTGGGGGTGTTAGCGGCAGTCCCAACGAGGATGGGTGGTGGGGGTGTTAGCGGCAGTGTTGATTATTGGTTTTGAGATTATTCATACAATCTTCTTGTGATTCTGCATGCTATCCTGTCCTGGTAAGTGAAAGTGAAGTCTTGATTAATTGCTTGGATGGTGGAAATTATTTGTTCTTGCATGATTATGATGAGTTTGTCTCTTGTTTATTTCACGCTTATCCGTTAATAGGAACTATAAAATGAGAGCTACTGCCGTGACTATTGTATTAATTAAAAGATGGATTTTTAGTAATGGATCTTGTGACACCTAAACCTTGTCATGTTTCTACATTGTTGACTACTAAATTGGTTGTTAAAATGCTTTTTTTATTAATGATTTCGTTATAGTGTTTTTATGTTATATGGCTGTGCTTGTTTGAAATTGTGTTCATATGCTTGATGTTTTGTTACTAAGTAGTTGCTCAACTCAATCTTTTGATGAGTACTAGCAGCTTTATTTTTTGGTTCCCATTGCGTAGTTTTGATACTATTTGTTCGGTGTTAGATGCTTAGTTATGCTTGGTGGAAGGTTATTTGCTCGTCAACATTGCTTGTTGATTGACACTTCTATTTTTTGTGTTAGTTTGATTTTTGAAAGTGTGCTCCTTTATTTCTTATTGTGTGTGTTTCATTACACATATTAAATCTGAAAAGAAATTTGTAATCTTGTCTTGTCAATGACATGCCTTTTTTGATTTAGTTTGATATGCCCGTGTTTTGATGTTGCAATGTGCAAAATGTTTTGATTTTCACATGGGGAATATTGTTAATACAAATTTAGGTTGATAAATTTGATTTCTATGTAGTGTTGACATCTCTATCTTGGTATGAATCATTTGAGTTATTTATAATATTGTTTGCTAACATTGTAGCTCTGTTTGGTTGTGTATACGTTGCATGGTTGTTATGATTCTCCGATTATTTGACACTTTGTATGACGAATTTTGTTATATGTGGATCTTAGACCTTTCGTAACCGTTCACCCCTTTAACACTTCACCTTTAAATTTTGTTCCTCATTATACCTCTCATTATCCAACTATACCCATTCAAAACCAAACGAATATCATAAACAAGGATATGGATCCAATTAACCTTGTACCATTCACCTTCTTATCACCTTTCTTCACCTATCCGTTTCACCTATCCATTTCACCTTCCCTTTACAAATTGTCTTATGATCCTTATGTGTTGTTTGCTTGTATATTTTGTTGATCGATTGTTATTGGGCATTCTTAGCCTTTCATGGCAGCCCTCTATTTGTTTATGGACATTCTTAGCCGATTATGGCAGCCCTTTTTATCTGTTCTGGGCATTCTTAGTCTTTATGACGGCCCATCTTATCTGTATTAGACATTCTTAACCTCTTATGGTAGCATTTTTGTGGTTTGTTTGGTGGTAATGTAGTGTGTTGCTTTGGTGGCTATATTGAATTATTGTTGTTAAGACGATGGTTGTTTAGGGATATTTACCTTGTAGTGGTTGTATAACCTTACTTGTTATGTTGTTGACCATGAGACTGTAGTGCAAATTGCTGCATGCAATGTTGGTTTTTTTTTCTTATTTGGGTGTGGATACAAAGTTCACATTCAGTAAGGTGGTTTTTTACTTATAAGAAAACCGTTGGTTGTTTTATCTTTACATTATGTTTGCAAGGTGTTGGTTGTTTAGTTTGGGTTAAAATTGCCCCTTTTTGTGATGAGGTCATAAAAGTTTCCTTTAACTCAAATTAGTCTTTATGTTCTTTGCATGTTTAGTTGTTTGCTTTACTTGTGAAGTTGTAAAAGTTTTTGGTTAAGTTGGATTAGTCTTTATATTCCTCTCACTTCTGATATTTGATATATTTCTAATGTTGTTCCTGACATTTCTGTTGATTGTGTTTGGTTGATATAATCTGGTGTATTATCACCTAGCATTGTTGTTTTTCAAAAGGTTTTTCTCCTCATTGACATTGATTGTGGAAGGTATTCTGTTGATGATGAGGTTATGACATGTTCGGGTTGTTCCTTTGCTCCTTATGACCTCAGTTCTAGCTGTTGGTACAGGGAAGTTTTCTGTATCCCCAACTGTTTTTTGTTTGTCTTTTCAATCTTGTTGTTGACACTCTTTTGACCCTCAATGCATTGTTTTGTTCTATTAGTTACTTCTATAATCCTTGGTATTGAACCACAAGATTGAGGGAGGGAATATGAGTAATCGAGAGTATTTATGGTTGGAAGGGGTGTTTTATATAGGGTTTAGTATTTGGGGGTGTAAGTAACTTTCACACTTTTTCTATTGTATGTAAGTATCAAAATTTTTGTACATTGTATGTAAGTATCTCATTAAATTGAACACTTAATGTAAAATTTTTACGTTGACCAATCAAAAACTTCTACGTGGCAGCTCATTTTGTTGCCACGTATACACTTTTACATTAAGCGTTCAATTAAGCGAGATACTTGCATACAATGTACAAAATTTTTGATACTTACATACAATAGGAAAAGTGTGAAAGTTACTTACATTCCCAGATACTAAACCCTTTTATATAAGGTCCTATTGTTTAATTTAAACGGGTGGAGCAAAAGTAAAAGTTTCGGTTCTGGTCTTGAATTTTAAATCTGAATCTCTGAATCTTGTGTCTTTAAAATCTTTGATTTCTTAAAACCATCTTGAGTTTATTTTATATATACTGATACTATAATTCTCGTTTTTTGTTCACTCCTTGTCGATTGTTAGATACTTTATGTTTCTTTTAGTTTCTAGATCTCTAATTTTAACTCCAAGATTGAAGGGGGGATTTCCTAGAGTTCACAACTTTAACTTGAAATAATTTTGTAATGGCAGCATGTTTCTTGAATTTGTATTTGGTCATGTCTTGATGGCTGGTCCTGTTTATTAGTTTTTCAGTCTCTATCCATAATGCCACATGAGGCTCCCCGCATCCTTCTTGTTGGGAAGTGACATCGAGCTAATATGAAGCAATAATGCGTTCAAGGGTCATGTAATTGACCAGTTGGAAACCTCTTGAATATGTTTCTAACCATGCTGAAGTGGGCACTTCAGACATTGTGCTGTTGTCGGTATCATATTTTCGTTGGTCCAATGGGCATTGGTTTCAAGAGTTAAGCTCACTCCTGAACTTAACGGCCCACCGTCAAATACCAAAAATGGATATAACGATTCTTTGATTGAAGAAGAAGAAGGTGTTAACGAACATAACGTTGTTCTTAAATGTGGTGAGATTCAAAGTGCCATTTCTGAAGGAGCGACATCTTTTTTGTTTACTGAGTATCAGTATGTGGGTATTTTCATGGTAGTTTTTGCAATCTTGATCTTTCTGTTTCTGGGTTCTGTTGAGGATTCAGCACAAAGAGTCAACAATGCACCTATAATGTTCATATGATGTGCAAACCTGCACTTGCTACTGCTTTGTTTAGTACTGCATTGTTTGTGCTTTGTGCGATTACCTCCGTACTCTCTGGTTTCCTTGGTATGAAAATAGCTACTTATGCGAATGCAAGAACGACACTCGAAGCACGAAAGGGTGTCGGGAAAGCTTTTATTGTTGCTTTTAGATCGGGTGCAGTTATGGGTTTTCTCCTTGCCGCAAACGGTCTTTTGGTTTTGTATATTACTATTAATGTCTTTAAGTTGTATTACGGAGATGACTGGGAAGGCCTTTTCGAGGCTATAACTGGTTATGGACTTGGTGGGTCTTTAATGGCTCTGTTTGGAAGAGTTGGTGGAGGTATTTATACTAAGGCTGCTTAAGTTGGGGCTGACCTTGTTGGGAAGATCGAAAGGAACATTCCTGAAGATGATCCTAGAAATCCTGCTGTGATTGCTGATAATGTTGGGGATAATGTTGGTGACATTGCGGGAATGGGATCTTATCTTTTTCTAGTTCATGCCGGGATTCAGAGTACAAGATTGTAGTGGTTAGAAAAAGGAGTATCCATCTGAAGCTTAGCATTATAAAAGACCAGCACTCATACCAATCATTCATCGTGGTTGAATGTGCAAATTTTGCGGGTTTGTAAAGCAATCAGATTGGGAATAGTAACGGTGTATTTCGAGTAAAGTGGAATTGATTATTTGGAAAAAAGGAGAAGTGGACACTTCATATATGCCAAAAACTTGCCAAGCTTGTCACTGATGAGATTCGTCTGTGTTAGATTCAAGAATGCTCTAAAACAATAGTATTATGTTGTGTAGAAAGGTACCTCCAAGAGAGTTCAAACTTGTCCATGCTTATTTTTTGGTCGCTACTGTCCCGGTCACTAGCACTTGCTGACTTACTGATCCGCAAGACTGCTTATCCGTGAACCATTTTTTGAAAGAATTGCGCAACTTCTCGAGACCTCATGTTCAAACATCTCTTGCTAAAGCTCCTTGTTGCAGTTGATTTTTCTTGTTGGTATCTTTTTTGCTAGATTTAATCGCGTTATCTTCACGTATGTTCTTAAGTTTTAGCCCATGATATTGCGCTTGGAGTGAAAGACCTTCGGCGTGACTATCATTCCGGCTGCCCACATCTAGTGCACTTGAGGAGAAAGACCTTCGGTGTGACCAAGTGTTCCGGCCTATGTAAATTTGGTTTATCGTTTATTTTGAAGATCTCAATTCTTGAGTCAAAGCGCCTTGTGTCCATTTTTTGTTTGTCAAGGGTTGTTATTGTGTTTGATCTCCTATTCCTGGTGAGAGCATTTTTGGATCAACTATTTTACTTAAAGTATCTGTCGCTAAGATTGTGGGGGGTGGGGGGGATGTATCTTTTCTCAATCTTAGCTTTGGTTGTTTATCAATTATCTTTATCCAAGTTGAAGGGCTAAATGGTACACTTTGTGAAGATGAGGGACCAAGGCTGATGTTGGATATTACCATTGAGATAGCTGCATTATTATTTATACACATGACATCTTCTCTTAGAAGATACAGTACACAGCACCAAAAATGTAGCCATTGAAATCTATGCTCCTCATCTCTTCAACTACACCTCTCTTATATTCATATATCTAATTTTGTATTTTATTGTAACTATTTTAGTTCATACCACTTTTGGGTATAGATTCTTGTATTGTTGAAACCCATGTTTAAACCTTTAATCAAATTGTTTACATTCTAGTTATGATTCTTGTATTCTATTTCTATGTCTATCATCTATATATCTATTATTAAGCTTTTTATAACTTTTCAACCAACATGTAGGTACAATATTTTACTACGAGTTACTTAATACCTAAGCCCAGAAGCAAAATGGTCATGTAAATTGTATAGAGTAACTCGGGTTTTAGGGGTCACTTTGTACTGAGTTTTTGGGCGATTCTGTTAGTTGGCCGTTCAAAAAAATCTGTATATAGGGTCTTTGACATTGGGGAAACCCATCATGTTCGAGTCTCACTTCCTACATTTGTTGGGGTGGATTATTTGAGATTTTTTCCCGAAAGTACTGGTTCTGGCCCAAGCATACGCGTAATTTGAATAAAATATATTATTGTGTGTGTGTATATATATATATAGGTTTTAGAGATGGTAAAGTATATATGCCTCTATTTATGAATTGAGATCATTTAAGTTAGTTATTTTGACCCTTGAATTAAAATTAATGGTCAATATTCAAAGATAATTATTGAATCTTAACCATTGATTTTAATCTAAAGGTCTAGATGCCTCTAACTTTACTAATAAAGTTGGACACTACTTTATAGTCACATATTAACTGATTTTTTATTCAATTAGCTAGCTAGCTAGCTTTAGTTTTTGTAGTTAATTAGTGATCTTGCTTAAAATGTTGCAACTTGTAACTCTTCTTACAGATATGGGATGGAAATGGAATTTCAAGATGTTTCAACAACCTATATCCTCTATTCCTCTATAAATTTTTTTAAACAACGAGTTAGTAGTCGGTAGTTAGCATTCAAAAGTGGGGCAGTATGCAGAGCTCGAACTATATATAGATATAAAGAAACAATCACAGGATCAATAATTTTTATTATACTTCATAGTTTGTATTCTCTTACCAAGATTTACAGTGCTAGGTTTTGGAGCAAGTATGATAACAGGTGCTATAATTGTTGTGACCACAATAACCGAAAGGACTACCAGAGGACGTCAAAAGGTAACCAATGAAGTAGTGATTATGAAGCGATATGATATTGGTGTTATAGGCTGATTATAGGATTTTAATCATTTGCAGTCCATACATACAGTGTTTTTTGACTTTATATGGTGGATCAACTAGTGTGCTTTTAGTTCAATATGATCAATAGATGATGTAGTTATATCAGTTTTTCAACTTGTACCGCTAGTTAATTGGATAGCTGATGCAATTCATTATATATAGTTATTATGTGATTTGTCGTTTAATGATGTTCATTACAGATATACTTCTATGGGAAAGTCTTTTTGCTACTTCTACCTGTCATTGGGGTATGTATAGCATGTTTTGACATATTTATGCTATTAAGCAACACAAAAACGGGTCATCCTGCTTTATATCACGAGTGGCTTGTTAGATCTTCTCAATTCCTAGTTTGGGTAAGGCTGCCGATTCTTGCATAGGTGTGAAGTATTATACTTATAATAATTCTTTTGGTGTACATTACAGGTCACAGTACTTCTTGTCTCAAGGTGTGATTGCTGGTTATTTGTTTTATCTAATCGGGTCTTGTGCTTTTGGTGGATTATGAAACCGTTCTTAGCAATTCCATCTTTACAAGCAAGCTTCTCTTATTTAGAGGTATTTTTTGTATGTTCATATACTATTACTATGAAGGCTTCTGTTTGTTTTCATGACCTTTTCTTATGTATATACCATGTGAAAGACTTTCAAGATTCCCAACTTTCTTCGTTGTTTAATCATGATCACGGAAAAATCTTATCGCTAGGTGTGATATTCTATAGAAAGAATGAAAGACATTAGTTAAGTTATGACGTTGTTCTGCAGGTTTTTAGCTGTATCAATGAGAGCTTAATAGTTCTAGTGGATGTTCTGTTTGGTACCTTGGTTAATATCATCAGAATGAAGCAAGCATCTCGTAGGAACAGGTAAACCATGACGAATTTCAGTCCTCTTTAGAGTGCAGAGAATCTTTTTGTTATTCACTCCCCCGATTTGAAGTTTTTGTATGGAACTATAGTAAGCAGCTAATTATGTTGGAGAATATTATCAGACGAATATTTATTTGAAAGATCCAGAAAGCATAAGCCCTGCCGAGACATGAATTAGAGTTGCATACTTTTCTAAGTATCATTCATAAATATCTATTTTCCTGGCAATTGAAGAGAAAACGTTATTGTTCCTGAAACTGAATTTGTCTCTTTCAAACGTGTAGTTCAATGGAAGAGTCGCTACTGTCCAGTGAAATGGGTATCGGCGATACTTTTCAAGAAAGTCCTGTATGTTATTTATATCCGTCAGAGTCAACTTTTCTAAAAGATTAACAATATCTCATTGTTACCTAGTTTGGAATAAAGTAACTTATGTGTCATTTACTTGTTTATCAAAGGGGGTTCTTGCCAGATTTTGGAATGTCATGACATTTAAATCTATCAATTGTGTAATGGAACACGGTGCAAAGAAACAACTAAACTTCGACGATTTGATTCAATTGCCGGTTGACATGGATCCCTTGTTCTGCCATGATTCTTTGCTAAAATGTTGGGAAGATCAAAGAAGACTTGATTGCTCTCATCCTTCTTTGTTTTGGACAATTTGTTATGCATACGGTTGGCAATACATGTGCTTAGGCTTGTTAAAGGTACTTTTCAGGATTTTATCTTTCTTTTTTCTAGAATACATAAAAGAAACAAATATCGAAGTTTACAGAACAGAACATAAGGATATTGTTAACTTATGAGAGTTACTTTGATCATTTTAAAATGGTGTGGGTAAAGTAGTTGATTTACAAAAATATGGGGACTTTTTTGGCAAGAAACGGCCGAACGCAACATGGGTGGCCTAACTATACAGTATCACAAACAACAATAAAGAAAAGTTAAACCTTTAGATTAATGAAGTAGTTGGCTTAAATGTCAATTATCTTCCAATTTCAGGTAGTCAATGATCTTCTTGGTTTTGCTGGACCCTTGCTTCTTAATATGCTGATTAAATATCTTCAAGAAGTTCAATTGCTACATTTGCATCTCATTTGGTTTCTAGAATAGTAATGTATTGTCCATGCTTCCTATAAGACCGGTAGGCCCTTACATCTGTGATGCATAAAGTTATGGTTATCCTTCTTCCGTTTATCGCTTATGATTACAGTTTCTTTTCTGTATATGTAATTAATGTTGAATTTTCAGGAGTATTATGACTCTTCCACATGCAAATGGAATATTAAAAATCATAAGTTTCTATATACAGGATCAGGAAACTTTAATGGTTATCTCCTCGCCATTTCTCTCGGCTTAACTTCTATTTTGATGTTAGTCTTATGGTTTTAGCATGAAATAATTACTCGTATTAATGACATTGTGTTCCGAGGTACAAGTCTAATACAACTGTGTTTCTTGTCATGATTAGATCATAACTTGTACCTTTTATTCCATGAATTATCATGTGTTTCACTGATAAAGGTGTTTATACATTGCTTAATACTTACACCTTCATTCAATACAATTCAGTTTACATGGTATCAGAGCCACGGGATTCTTAATATGCTATGTGGTTGCAGCCTTGTCTGACCTTCCACATCAGAAAAAGAATCCCATCCGTTCCGGTGACCACTTCCGGCTAAGTTCCGGTCACCACCAGTCCTGCCAGTACAACTGTGAAAACCAATCAGATTTTCCGGCCATCTCTCCTTTTTCCGGCCACTATTCACGGCTGTTCTCTATTACGGCACCTTAGGCTCACAACCAGATCTCACCGCCAGTACCATTAAACTCAGAATCCATCGAATTACAAATCCTCAAAATTTCAGCCCGATCAGCCTCCAGACGTGCCGCCACGCTCCAGTCAAACGCCGCCACTGTTCCGCCGGAAAAAGTTAGATTTCTCCGTTTTTCCGGCAAGTGGGATCTCACCTCCGGCACCACTGTAATCACCATCAAATTCCGAACAAATCCTGAAAATTTCGTCACCAGAAACCACCGGCCGCTCACGCGCCGCCGTCCAGCACCGCACTGTTCCGGCATTGATTGTTTGATTGTTTGTTGTTTGTATAGCTTCAGGATATCGAACTCGGACTTTCTTGATTTTAAGTGCATCATAGAAAATAAGTGCATCCATAGTTGGTTTTAAGTGCATCCATAGTTGATTTTAAGTGCATCAGTGCATCATAGAAAATAAGTGCATCCAAAGTTGATTTTTAAGTGCATCTTGAGTGTGTTTGACTACATATCATATTTTCAATGGGGGATAAGAAAGAAATTATAGAAAATCAGATTGCTCCAGGGATTATTAACTATACTTTGATTTTACGTATCCCCGTGAAACTAGACTCTGGAAATTGGAGTTCATGGAGCCTTTTTGTTCAAAAGGGTCTTGAAAGTGTTGACAAAGAAGATCATCTATCAAAACCACCACCTGAGCCGATCACCCGAGAATGGCGTATTAATGATAGTGGGATTCAAATGGCTCTGTGGAATTCTATGGAGCCACAGATTCTCACAATCGCTCAAAACTTCACTACAGTAAAGGCAATGTGGGATCATTTGTCTTCATTGTTTAAGCATTCACTAGGGGTGAACAAGGCGATTCCACTTTCACCGAGTACTTCACTCGCTTCTCTAAGCTTCAAGATGCGTTACGCACCCTTTTTCCACCAACTGCTGATTTAAAAGTCCAGGAGGAGCGTAACAACAAAATGGATGTCATGACATTTATTGTAACAACCGTGCATTTTGACTTTTGACTATAGGTACGTTCCTAAGTTTTCGACTTAATTAATATATGTTCAAGTGCAATCTAAGGGTCATTTGAGTGCAATGTGTTTTTATATGAGTCGTTTTATTGTGCAAGTTGAGAACCTTAGTTGGTGCTAATCAAATTTCACTAGATGATATTATGGTAACTAGTAAATGGTTATGGATCCTGTCCATGGGTTATGCCCAAACCCATGACCCACCCAAGAAAAACAAACCCTATCCTCCCCCAATTCCCCCATCCATTCATTCATAATATTTCCATATTCTCTCCCATCTCACTAAATACTCACACTCTCAATCTTTCTCAAAATTCTTGGTCATTTATGCTAGTTCAACTAGATTAATAACAAAATCATCATCCTTATTATCATTCTAACATCATATCAAAGATTCAAGTCTCAAAGTGCAAGAAAAAGCTTCAACTAGGTCAAAATCGGGTTTGATTGCTTGTGGAAGTTTTGGTAAGTGTTTTCTAGCTTAAATTCATCATTTCTAGTTATTAAACTTGTATTACATCTAAATCTAAGCACTCTTGGTCCTCATAGCTTCAAAATCCGAAATTAGGGTTCTAGTTGTCTAAATTAGGTCAAAATTCGATTTGGGGTCAAAAGTCATGTTTTGGAATGGAACTATTGAGTGAGTTATGTTCAAATGAGTTTGTTATGTTCAAAAACGGGTCAAGGAACTCCTCGAAACGATTTATAAGTCAAAAACTAGGTTTTGGGTCGATTTCGTGTTCAAATGGGTCAAGATCGAATTTTAACAAGAAAATGTGTTAAAGGTTGGTTTTGGATGATGAAACATGTTTAGTTATGTTCAATTATGTTTAACTATGTTTAAAAATGTGTCTTGGAGTTGTGCAAGTCGATTTCATGGCTTAAATGTTGAGATTTTAGGGTTTTGGGTCGAAATTGTGTCAAGAACACCTGCTGGTGCATTGCTGAGTCTGTTCGAGCGTAACTTACGCCCCTTTGGGCGTAACCTACGCCCCTCTCCATTTTCATTACGCCAAAACCCCACTGTCTACGCCCAAAACTGGTCCAAAATGCATGTTTCTGGAGCACCGTAACTTACGCCCCTCCTTGGCGTAGGTTACGTCCCTTGAATTTTGCCAGCGTAGCTTACGCCCAAATGAGCCGTAGCTTACGCCCCTTAAGTTCCTGCCTAGCGTAACCTACGCCCTAATGGGCCGTAGCTTACGGCCGTCCCTAAAGTTCATTTTCCTGTTTTGATTTCTAAATTGTATTTCACCTTCCTTGGGACACGTCGAGCTTCCAAATGGGTTTTTCCTTGTCTTCCAAGTTATCGTACTCAGTTCTAATACGCGTTCAAGTCCCGGGTTCAACTCTAAAGTTCATAAAAGCTAAGTGAGGACATGATTGTATATATATTGATACGTACATGCACATTATGATAGGTTGTGATCGCTTGGCAATTAATTGACGTTCTTGCTCACTCTAAGTTCGATAATCAAGGCAAAGGTGAGTTTCGTAGCCTCCCTTACTCTTTAAGAGTCGGGCTGAAAAGTGTACTTCGTATATGATGACATTGTGACGTACATGTTGTGTGACGCTTTGTTGATGTGCAATTATGTGAGTAGTTGTATGGTGATTGTATTTGTATATTGAGTTGTTTTAGGTTAGTTGTGTATATATGGAGGACGGTAATGCCTTTGAAAGGTTGGAGATGTGGTGGGAAGGCTGCGGGTGACCCTATATATAAGCATCAAAGGCCTTTCAAAAGTAGCATCGTACGAAGTATATACATATGATGTTTGGTTATGTGTGGACATTGATGGTCATGGTTGAGTACATTTACGTGCAATTGAGTACAATGAGTACATTTACGTGCAATTGAGTACAATGAGTACATTTACGTGCAATTGAGTACAATGAGTACATTTACGTGCAATTGAGTGCAATGAGTACATTTACGTGCAATTGAGTGCAATGAGTACATTTACGTGCAATTGAGTACAATGAGTACATTTACGTGCAATTGAGTACATTGAGTACAAGTGTGCAGTTTATTAGATCATGTTAATGTGAACTATGTATTGGTTGACATGGGAACGTGTTCTTGTTCATCTTTTCCTACGAACTTACCAACCTAGTGTTGACATTGTTTAGTGCACTTTTCAGGTAACCAAGAGAACCCAAGAGCTTGATGCATTGCTAGATTGTTGGACTTGACCATGGATCCGTGATTCATTACCCGTTGATGGGACTTGCTTAGGATCATGAGCCATCTTTTGAATTGTTATTGTGTAAACTTTTGATGGTTGAATACTCCTTATGCTTTTGTGACATTGTAATTTAATTGTTGGGTTCCCGGAATCCTCTTATTTTCATATAGTCTCGTTCTACGATAATTCCATCTTGTATCATGCTTTTCGGTGCATTTCGAGCCTAGCTCGGGGTGTTACATTTATTGCTGGATTATCACCAAAATATGCTAGTGCACGTCCTTTGTTGCTTAGTAACTCTGATGCAATTAAGTCTGTGGCATCCACATATCATCTCTTACGAGAAATGTATGGTTCGGATGCTTCTCCAACTCCTACTCCTACGGATGCATCCGCCATGATTAGTAAAAGTACAGAGCGGGTCCCTTTTAAGAACAGTGCTGGACAAAGCAGTAGTGTTGTCTGTCATCTGTGTAATGAACCTGGACATGTGAGATACAACTGCCCAAACAACTGCCACTACTGCAAAAGGAAAGGACACACAAAGTTCAATTGTCCTAACCGTCCAAAGGGTTCTCAACTGTTATTAATTTAGTGTAATTGAGGGATATGGTTATGACACTTGGAAATGGGTTTGGAGGTACGGAGTGTACACCCATTAAGTAAATGACATCCCGGACCCAAAAAGATTATTTTAATTGATGTCCATTAATTTGTAAAAACTGATGAAAATGTTTGATCACATAAGATTCACTTTTTTGGTTGTATGAAATCTACTTTGGAAAAACATGACAAGACGTTTAGAGATTTACAAGCATGATAATTTTAAAAGGGTGATATTTGCATTGAAAAATGAAAAGCCAAAAACTTCTTGTCTTGTACGTGGAAAGTAGCAGACATGCATTCACTCATGCATATGATATGATACATGATTATAAAGAATCATTGATATAGAGTTTAGACAAATAATATAATATATATATACAAGATATGTATATATATATAGTTCGTTCTTTTTGATTGAATATATAGAAAAAGGAGAATATAACTTCTTTGGTTATCATTCTCTGATTATTTACAGATAATAGAGTATATTCTGCTCGTTGACTATATATGCAATATTCAACAAGTTTAGTTGAGGTGCATATGTTTGGGTGTCTCTATAATATAGAGAAAAGATACATGAGAAGATAGTCAAAACACGAAGTGCTTTTTAGCGAACGGGTTCTTGATTTCTGCCAAAATCTTGAACATTACTCTTTGTATTATCCCAAAACAAAATTCGTGTAACCCAGGCAGATAGGGTCGAATTGTTGTTTTCGGAAAGTGATATCACGATACAAAGAGATATCCGGTCCAATTGATTTCTAACCCTTTTATTTCAGGAATATTTCCTCCAACATCAACCACCTCCACATCCTCGAGCCAGGATAGCTACTACTGATGAACCTAGTGACCAGCAGCCTAATGATCAGCCTATTTACACACTCAACCAGGAGGAGTATGATCGATTCCAGCACTAATATCCGGTCTCAGATGCCACTGATTCTGCAACATCTGGCCCTAAGCTTGCGCCACCTCCGATTCTCACATATACTAGAAGACATAAGGATAAGACGACAGAGACACCTGATTCACAACCAGACCATGACCCTGGTACGTCCTCAGTTCCCCAGTTGATACCTGAACCTGATTCTCAATCATTACATAACACCCCTGATACACACGAGTATGATCCACCTGGTGCACCTTATCCTGATGTACCCATAGCCCTTCGTAAAGAACCCAGAAATTCTACTCGTTACCCTATTCAACATCATGTAAACTATGCTCACCTATCTACTGAAGCACATGCCTTCACCACTGCTATTGACTCTTACCCAGTTCCCAAGAATGTGATGACAGCTCTTAGTCACCCAGGATGGCGAAAGGCCATGGAAGAAGAAATAGGGGCTCTTCAAGCCAATCATACATGGGATCTTGAGACGCTTCCTCATGGGAAGCGTATTGTTGGTTGTCGTTGGGTATTCACTGTCAAACTCAATCCCGATGGCTCCCTACATCGATTGAAGGCCCGGTTAGTTGCTAAGGGTTATTCTCAGGCTTATGGCATTGATTACGATGAGACATTTTCTCCAGTGGCCAAAATGCCATCAGTTCGCATCTGTATCTCTCTAGCGGCTATTAATCATTGGCCACTCCATCAGCTTGATGTCAAGAACGCATTTCTTAATGGTGTTCTTGAGGAGGAGGTTTATATGGAGCAGCCACCCGGCTTTATTGTTAAGGAGGAGGCTTCGAAAGTATGCAGATTACGCCGATCACTTTATGGTCTTAAGCAGTCTTCTAGAGCATGGTTTGGTCGATTCTCAAGTGTTATGGCAGAATTTGGGATGGTTCGGAGTGCATATGATCATTCTGTATTCTTCAGACACCAGCAAGGTCGAAGGATTATTTTGGTTGTGTATGTGGATGATATCATAATCACAGGGGATGACGACGTTGGTATCACCAAGCTCAAACAGTTCCTTCAGTCTCACTTCCAGTCTCACTTCCAGATCAGCGACTTAGGTCGACTACGGTACTTTCTTGGCATTGAAGTATCACAGTCCCCGCAAGGAATACTTCTCTCTCAACGAAAGTATGTCCTTGATATGTTATCCGAATGTGGCTTATTGGGTTGTAAACCTGTTGACAGTCCAATGCTTCCTACAGGGAAGCTTCTTCCTGAAGATGGGAGTCCGATGAAGGACCCAGAACGATACAGACGATTGGTTGGGAAACTTAATTATTTGACTGTCACCCGTCCAGATATCTCATTTGCGGTAAGTGTCTTAAGCCAATTCATGGCCGCACCTTATACTGGACATTGGGATGCTGTTCTTCGTGTATTAAGATATCTCAAGACTACACCAGGTCTTGGGATTCTTTATTCTGATCAGGGCCATTGTCGCGTGGGTGCTTTCACAGAAGAGGGAGATGGACGGATATCAGGATTCTCTGATGCAGATTGGGCAGGATGTCCTATCTCTCGACGATCTACGACTGGCTATTGTGTGTTTGTCGGTGGAAACCTTGTGTCATGGAAGAGTAAGAAGCAACACACAGTATCTAGATCAAGTGCAGAATCGGAATATAGAGCCATGGCAGATGTTACATCCGAGATGATATGGGTTCGTCGACTTCTTAGAGAACTCGGGGTTGTTTCTGATAACCTAATGCGACTATATTGTGATAATCAATCAGCTATTCATATAGCCAAGAATCAAGTATTTCATCAAAGAACGAAACATATTGAGGTTGATTGTCATTTAATTAGAGATCGAGTAGTAGGGACGAAAGTTGATCCTCCGTCAATTCAGCCAATACATGTCAAGACAGAGTTCCAACTTGCAGATATCCTAACCAAACCACTCCGAAAGACCCAAATAGATTTCATATGTAACAAGTTGGGCATGATTAATATCTATGCTCCAACTTGAGGAGGAGTGTTAATTGTAAATATAGAATAGATCAAGGACCTAGTGTGCAATTGTAGAAGTCCTTATTGTAAATGTTTATTTCCTTTTAGTCCCTCTCTCTTCCTATAAATAGAGGGCTCATTAGTTGTAATACTTACACCTTCATTCAATACAATTCAGTTTACACTTCTAATTTGCAAAAAGAGTCTAAGATACTCACTGATGGAAACTTATGTTCTATCATAACTTGTAACAATTCTTGTGTGAACTCATTTCTGCAGATCTTTTCTTGATACACAATATACATTTCGCCTTTCCAAATTAAAGTTAAAGCTACGTTCGGTCTTATGATTGATTTATTTCGAAAGGCAAGTATTTATAGTCTGTTACATTGTATCCATTTATAGATAGAGACACACATATATGTATGGATGTATAAATTCAGGTAAGTTATGAGCTAACCATCAAGGTTCCCATTATGAAATTTCAGTGTCTCCATGTAAGCCTAGCTGAAAGATCTAAATTTTCCGAGGGAGAAATTCAAACATTCATGTCTGTGGATGTGGACCGGACCGTCAATATGTGCAACAGTTTTCATGACATGTGGAGGTCTTTATCTATTTCTTTGACATATCTGCAACCATAGGTGTTGGTCTTTTATGCTATCATTATAGATAAGGTTAACATGTTTCTAATAGAGTAATAAGCCTTATCGGTCGTATTGATTCTCTAAACCTTTCAGCTTGCCACTACAAATTGGAATTGCCCTGTATCTGCTCTATACCCAAGTTCAGTTTGCTTTTGTTGCGGGAATCACAATAATTATATTGTTGATACCAGGTAAAGTCTCCTTGCATTTGTTTCTTTACATGAATACAGTATGTAAGTAACGGGTCAAAATCGGTAATTTTCTGTTAGTCAAAACAGGCCTGGTCAGGTTGACCCGGAACACTTCTGCTCCAAACATTATCTGTTAAAAGTAAATGCTAGACGCGATTACAAAAAATGGATGTCTAACATTACATATAAATTGTGGGTAAACTTTGACCATTTGATCTGTTTCCTTACAGATATTCTCTTTTTATATATTTTCACATTTCTTACTTCTTTGATATATGATATCTATGTAATCAATTATTCATACTGATAAAGTTACAATAATAATGTGTAGTAAATAAATGGCTTGCTGATTTGATTGTTAGTGCCACTACAAACATGATGAAGCAAAAGGATGAAAGGTGAGTGCACCTTTGCAGATATCTTCATAGTTGTTACCAAACCAGTTTTCTTTGTAATTACTAATAGTATTATTTGGAGACAATTGTATCTTGAAGTCTTTGTGATAGAGGTATATTAGGTTATAGGTCTAATTTATAACATGTAACACTGTGACAGGGTTAGAAGGACTAGAGAGCTATTGACATATATTCGAACTTTAAAAATGTATGGTTGGGAGCTTATTTTTACTAGCTGGTTGATGAAAACAAGATCCTTAGAAGTGAAATATTTGTCAGTAAGAATTACTCTTCACATTAAGATACATTGATATAGCTGACATTTCGATTCATCGATATATGAATGGTTTGATTCATGTTATGTACTATCTTTAACGGGTCAAACTTGCAAAATAAAGAAGTTAGCTAACGAAACAGTCAAATTGATTTATAATGGTCAAATAGGTTGAAGCCTAGATTATATTTTGAGTTCGTGAAACCGTCGAATCACTTAACACAAAATAGTTATAATAAAAAGTGGAACAAAAGTGCTTTTGGTCAACCCCAAGCCCCTCTGTAAAAATACCCGTTTTGACGGGAACTTTGCTTTGACATGCCACCCCTAGTTGAAGCCTAGATTATATTTTGATTTTTAAGTTTATGAACCGCCTTTCATCCTAATGCAATGAATCTTTATCCTGGCCTCTTTTTTATAGACAAGGAAGTACTTGGATGCATGGTGTGTATTCTTTTGGGCAACAACACCAACTCTTTTTTCTTTGTACACATTTGGATTTTACGTATTGATGGGAAATCAACTTGATGCAGCAACGGTATAACAGTTCTTTCAATACTTGGAGTTCCTGGTGGTTTTTGACTTTTTTTCTTATTAGCATTTTGATTTTTTGGTAATTTTGCCGTTGAATTTTGCAGGTCTTTACTTGTCTTGCTCTATTTGACAATTTGATCTCCCCATTGAACTCATTTCCATGAGTTATTAATGGGTTAATCGACGTGAGTTATGCAAATGCCCATTGAACTCATTTTCATGACAATGTTTGTAAATTAACAAGCAATGTGTTTTTTTTCTGTTAAAATTTCTCCACAGGCAGTCATATCTACAAGACGGCTGAGCAAGTTCCTCTCATGTCATGAGCATGAGCCTTGTCACTTGCAGACAGACAATTCTTCATCATCATATGAAGAAATGCATATTTTCATGAAAGATGTTTGTTGTGCATGGTCAAACAGTGATCAGGAAGTCAAGGAGCCGATTCTGAATCATTTCAATCTTGCAATTCCAAAGGGTTCTCTAGTTGCTGTTATTGGAGAGGTCAAATCTGCTCCTAGGAGTTTACCACTTCGTTTGGTCATTTAACTTACCATGGAGTAATATCTTGATCTGGAAAATGAGAGGGTCGGGTGGGTTGGATAACACTTTAAAACAAATGGAGTTTCCTGGCTGTATTAACCATCAAACACATTTTTGTCCATTTTTATTTATACACGCACACACGCACACACGAAACGTATATCATTACAATAATAATCTCAATATTTGACCATTGATTTAGGAGGTTGTAAAGGGTGTCTTTCAACCCATTTTTCCCAATCTAATATCAGCTTAATTTTGTTTATTTCACCTATTTGACATAATATATATATATAGGGTAGAGATCCACAGAGAAGGTTCTTTGGGAGAGAAGGTCCGTTTTTTTTTATCTTTTTAGCTTGTTTTTTTATTTTTTTTTATTTTGCATTTTTTCATTCTTTTTTTAATTAACTCAATCCATAAAAAAAAAAAAATTTAAAAATTTCTAACCCGAGTTAGTGAGTTATACATGTAAGGGTACGGTACGGGCTTCGCCCTTAAGGATATTAATAAGGGGTAGCTGGTGGGAGTGATAGGTCATAGAGGGTGATAGGTCATAGGGGTGATCGGTGATTGGGTGATCTACCTAACGGGCTTCGCCCTTAGTCATCATGGCTCCTCCATAGACTGAGAGGCTTCGCCTATAGCTTACGGGCTACGCCCTTTGAAAAAAAATATTTTTAAAATTTTTTATATGGAATTAGTTAATTAAAGAGAGAATTAAAAAGGTGAAAAAAAGAAAAAAACTTTAAACAACCAAGCTAAAAAACTCTCCCTTCTCTCCTTAAGGTACCTTCTCATTTGATATATATCCCAAATCAACCCGTTCACAAATAAATGGGTCAAATTTGACACCTCTACTGGACTACTACTATCGATTACCATTCGGCTATACTCAGTATCTTAATAACTAACTTTTAGTCATACTCTTAAAATGATGCAAGTAATATAAACATTTTGCGTGCTTGTTGCCTATATGGAGAATATCTAGTACATCTTTAAGGTTATGGGAAGATGGCATGATAGAGAGCTACCACTTCATAAATTTTTACTACTGCATAAGATTGTGTTATAATTGTCAGCATTACATAATGGAATGCATATTTTTTAGGTTGGTTCAGGTAAATCATCCTTACTGAGTTCTATCCTTGGAGAATTGAAGCTTATTAATGGATCTTTATATTCAAGTGGGTTTGTGGCATATGTCCCGCAGGTTTGATAATAACTTCACTAAATATGATGAGCTCATACTTTCTTTGAGTCATAAATTTATAACTTATTAACCTATCCTTGTTTGGAGCTATAGATTCCCTGGATTCTCTCTGGCACTATCCGTGATAATGTTATATTTGGAAAGGACTATGATCCGACAAGGTACTTCTCTCTAAGAATGAACTTGAACAAACCTTTCAAAGATATTATTGATCCGAAGAGTTTGATCCCTAATCTGTCCAAGTGTACTCCATTCATATGAGGTGGCAAAATGTGCAAGTTGGGTAATGGATAGAAAGGGGCAATTTTTTAGCATAGTTTGAAACGGGTCAAATCAGTTTAACCCGAAAAATTCTGTACAAAATATGATACGAAATATATAATAGCACAAAACCAATGTAGTTATTGAACAAAATGATTTAGGAGGTATTACTCTTTAAGCAAGTTACAATGCTTACTCCGTTAGAAATAAAACATAGCCTGAAGTGACCCATTCAGAGAAAAATTTCCACTTATACCATCCAATGATATGTATCAAGCCCGAAAACAACAATATATTGATAACTTTCTGAAAGAGAGAAATTGATAACTATAATAAAGGTCAATGACTTTTCTTCACATTCTCTTGTGCCGCTGCAGTCTTCTTGCTCTCTCTTTCTCTCTTTTCTTTTGTTGCTGCTTCGCTTTTTTTTGTCTATTGGATTTTTCCTTCACATTCTCCTGTGCAGCCTGCTGTTTCTGCTCTATTGTTTCATCTTTGTATTGGAACTTTACTCTTCCATCCGGTGTGAAATCTATTAAAGATTGTAAGCACTTTATGGTCAGGATAGTTTCAGCAAGGGCGCGGTACTGATTTTCGTCCACAGTCATTGTAAGCAGATCTAGATCTTTATTCTGATAGTATGCTTTGAGAATCTGACTGAAAGGCATATCGAATTCTGATAGTCTGCTGACCTCTGAAAGGTTGGCCCATTCCCAAAACAGTTCCTTAGCAACACTTTTCATATCTTCAATGGTATGTTGCTTATTTATGACACCGTCAAACAATTCCAAGGTCAAAAGATTCCGCATGGACTCCGAGATTACCATTATCAGTAATTTGGAGCTAACTCTCAGTTCATCACTTTGGCTTTTAGTGAGGCCCGAAACAACATCGATATATGCTGCAACTTTTTTAAACGCGTCAACTATGCTTTCATAGTTTATGCCTACGAGTTTATCCCAGTCTGAATACGCAAAATCAAACCCAATGGGTTCGGAGCCTTCAACAACTAGCATCTTAGAATCGTCTTCTTTTGATGGATTCTTCTTCCCTCTCTTTTCAGGCCTATCATACATCTCCATTGGCTTAGAAAAAGAGAGGGAAGAAGAATCCATCAAAAGAAGACGATTCTAAGATGCTAGTTGTTGAAGGCTCCGAACCCATTGGGTTTGATTTTGCGTATTCAGACTGGGATAAACTCGTAGGCATAAACTATGAAAGCATAGTTGACGCGTTTAAAAAAGTTGCAGCATATATCGATGTTGTTTCGGGCCTCACTAAAAGCCAAAGTGATGAACTGAGAGTTAGCTCCAAATTACTGATAATGGTAATCTCGGAGTCCATGCGGAATCTTTTGGCCTTGGAATTGTTTGACGGTGTCATAAATAAGCAACATACCATTGAAGATATGAAAAGTGTTGCTAAGGAACTGTTTTGGGAATGGGCCAACCTTTCAGAGGCCAGCAGACTATCAGAATTCGATATGCCTTTCAGTCAGATTCTCAAAGCATACTATCAGAATAAAGATCTAGATCTGCTTACAATGACTGTGGACGAAAATCAGTACCGCGCCCTTGCTGAAACTATCCTGACCATAAAGTGCTTACAATCTTTAATAGATTTCACACCGGATGGAAGAGTAAAGTTCCAATACAAAGATGAAACAATAGAGCAGAAACAGCAGGCTGCACAGGAGAATGTGAAGGAAAAATCCAATAGACAAAAAAAAGCGAAGCAGCAACAAAAGAAAAGAGAGAAAGAGAGAGCAAGAAGACTGCAGCGGCACAAGAGAATGTGAAGAAAAGTCATTGACCTTTATTATAGTTATCAATTTCTCTCTTTCAGAAAGTTATCAATATATTGTTGTTTTCGGGCTTGATACATATCATTGGATGGTATAAGTGGAAATTTTTCTCTGAATGGGTCACTTCAGGCTATGTTTTATTTCTAACGGAGTAAGCATTGTAACTTGCTTAAAGAGTAATACCTCCTAAATCATTTTGTTCAATAACTACATTGGTTTTGTGCTATTATATATTTCGTATCATATTTTGTACAGAATTTTTCGGGTTAAACTGATTTGACCCGTTTCAAACTATGCTAAAAAATTGCCCCTTTCTATCCATTACCCAACTTGCACATTTTGCCACCTCATATGAATGGAGTACACTTGGACAGATTAGGGATCAAACTCTTCGGATCAATAATATCTTTGAAAGGTTTGTTCAAGTTCATTCTTAGAGAGAAGTACCTTGTCGGATCATAGTCCTTTCCAAATATAACATTATCACGGATAGTGCCAGAGAGAATCCAGGGAATCTATAGCTCCAAACAAGGATAGGTTAATAAGTTATAAATTTATGACTCAAAGAAAGTATGAGCTCATCATATTTAGTGAAGTTATTATCAAACCTGCGGGACATATGCCACAAACCCACTTGAATATAAAGATCCATTAATAAGCTTCAATTCTCCAAGGATAGAACTCAGTAAGGATGATTTACCTGAACCAACCTAAAAAATATGCATTCCATTATGTAATGCTGACAATTATAACACAATCTTATGCAGTAGTAAAACTTTATGGACTTTTGTATAAAGTGGTAGCTGTCTGTCATGCCATCTTCCCTTAACCTTAAAGATGTACTAGATATCCTCCATATAGGCAACAAGGACGCAAAATGTATATATTACTTACGTCATTTTTAGAGTATGACTAAAAGTTAGTTAATAGGTTACTGAGTATAGCCGAATGATGATCGATAGTAGTAGTCCACTAGAGGAGTCAAATTTGACCCGTTTATTTGTGAACGGGTTGATTTGGGATATATATTATGTCAAATAGGTGAAATAAACAAAATTAAGCTGAATTTAGAATGGGAAAAATGGGTTTAAAGACATCCTTTACAACCTCCTAAATCAATGGTCAAATATTGAGATTATTATTGTAATGATATACTTTTCATGTGTGTGTGTGTGTGTGTGTGTGTGTATAAATAAAAATGTACAAAAATGTGTTTGATGGTTAATCCAGCCAGGAAACTCCATTTGTTTTAGCGTGTTATCCAACCCACCCGACCCTCTCATTTTCCAGATCAAGATATTACTCCGTGGTAAGTTAAATGACCAAACGAAGTGGTAAACTCCTAAGAGCAGATTTGACCTCTCCAATAACAGCAACCAGAGAACCCTTTGGAATTGAAAGATTGACATGTTTCAGAATCGGCTCCTTGACTTCCTGATCACTGTTTGACCATGCACAACAAACATCTTTCATGAAAACATCCATTTCTTCATATGATGATGAAGAATTGTCTGTCTTCAAGTGACAAGGCTCATGCTCATGACATGAGAGGAACTTGCTCAGCCGTCTTGTAGATATGACTGCCTGTGGAGAAATTTTAACAGAAAAAAAACACATTGCCTGTTAATTTACAAACATTGTCATGAAGCTGTTTATTGACAAGAGGGCATTTGCATAACTCACGTCGATCAACCCATTGATAACCCATGGGAATGAGTTCAATGGGGAGATCAAATTGTTAAATAGAGCAAGACAAGTAAAGACCTGCAAAATTCAACGGTAAAATTACCAAATAATCAATATGTTAATAAGAAAAAACCACAAGGAACTCCAAGTATTAAAATAACTGTTATACCGTTGCTGCGTCAAGTTGATTTCCCATCATTACATAAAGTCCAAATGTGAACAAAGAAAAAAGAGTTGGTGTGGTTGCCCAAAAGAATACACACCATGCATCCAAGTACTTCCTTGTCTATAAAAAAGAGGTCAGAATAAAGATTCATTGCATTAGGATGAAAGGCGGTTCATAAACTCAAAATATAATCTAGGCTTCAACTAGGGGTGGCATGTCAAAGCAAAGTTCCCGTCAAAACGGGTATTTTTTACAGATTGGCTTGGGGTTGACCAAAAGCACTTTTGTTCCACTTTTTTTTATAAATAAAATGGTTTCAGTATCTTTACAAATATTTCGTGTTAAGTGATTAGAAGGTTTCACGAACTCAAAATATAATCTAGGCTTCATCTCATTTGACCATTATAAATCAATTTGACTGTTTCGTTAGCTAACTTCTTTATTTTGCATATTTGACCCGTTAAAGATAGTACATAACATGAATTGAACCATTCATATATCGATGAATCGAAATGCCAGCTATATCAATGTATCTTAATGTGAAGAGTAATTCTTACTGACAAATATTTCACTTCTAAGGATCTTGTTTTCATCAACCAGCTAGTAAAAATAAGCTCCCAACCATACATTTTTAAAGTTCGAATATATGTCAATAGCTCTCCAGTCCTTCTAACCCTGTCACATGTTATAAATTAGACCTATAACCTAATACGAAATTCTGTCACAAAGACTTCAAGATACAATTGTCTCCAAAACAATACTATTAGACTATTAGTAATAACAGAGAAAATTGGTTTGGTAACAGCTATGAAGATATATGCAAAGGTGCACACACCTTTCGTCCTTTTACTTCATCATGTTTGTAGTGGCACTAGCAATCAACTCAGCAATCCATTTATTTACTACACATTATTATTGTAACTTTATTAGTATGAATAATTGATTACATAGATATCATATATCAAAGAAGTAAGAAATGTGAAAATATATAAAAAGAGAATATCCAAAACGAAAACAGATCAAAGGGTCAAAGTTTATCTACAATTTATATGTAATGTTAGACATCCATTTTTGTAATCATGTCTAATATTAACTTTTAACAAATAATGTTTGGAACAAAAGTGTTCCCGGTCAACCTGACCAGGCCTGTTTTGACTTTAACAGAAAATATACCGATTTTGACCCGTTACTCACATACTGTATTCATGTAAAGAAACAAATGCAAGGAGACTTTACCTGGTATCAACAATATAGTTATTGTGATTCCCGCAACAAAAGCAAACTGAACTTGGGTATAGAGCAGATACAGGGCAATTCCAATTTGTAGAGGCAAGCTGAAAGGTTTAGAGAATCAATACGACCGATAAGGCTTATTACTCTATTAACGGTAAATTGATAGGAACCGTTTGATCCCATGTACCGAATTGGTACCCACATAACCCCCAGCAGGGATAGTGTCAAGGTTCGTCAACCACTTAAATTCAATTCTGCCTGTGGCAAGATTCGAACCCAGGTTGCTCCTAGAAAGTGGCAGCTGGTGGCCAACTCTTCTACGAAGAGTTGGTTGCTTATTACTCTATTAGAAACATGTTAACCTTATCTATAATGATAGCATAAAAGACCAACACCAATGGTTGCAGATATGTCAAAGAAATAGATAAAGACCTCCACATGTCATGAAAACTGTTGCACATATTGACGGTCCGGTCCACATCCACAGACATGAATGTTTGAATTTCTCCCTCGGAAAATTTAGATCTTTCAGCTAGGCTTACATGGAGACACTGAAATTTTCATGACGGGAACCTTGATGGTTAGCTCATAACTTACCTGAATTTATACATCCATACATATATGTGTGTCTCTATCTATAAATGGATACAATGTAACAGACTATTAATACTTGCCTTTCGAAATAAAACAGTCATAAGACCAGAACGTAGCTTTAACTTTAATTTGGAAAGGCGAAATGTATATTGTGTATCAAGAAAGGATCTGCATAAATGAGTTCACACAAGAATTGTTACAAGTTATGATAGAACATAAGTTTCCATCAGTGAGTATCTTAGACTCTTTGTGCAAATTAGAAGCAATGTATAAACACCTTTATCAGTGAAACACATGATACTTCATGGAATAAAAGGTACAAGTTATGATCTAATCATGACAAGAAACACAGTTGTATTAGAGTTGTACCTCGGAACACAACGTCATTAATACGAATAAGTATTTTATGCTAAAGTAATCAAAAATAACCATAAGACTTACTTCAAAATGGAAGTTAAACCAAGGGAAATGGCGAGGAGATAACCATTAAAGTTTCCTGATCCTGCATATAGAAACTTATGATTTTTAATATTCTATTTGCATGTGGAAGAGTCATAAGACTCCTGAAAATTCAACGTTAATAACATATGCAGAAAAGAAAACTGTAATCATAAGCGATTAACGGGAAGAAGGATAACCATAACTTTATGCATGACAGTTGTAAGGGCCTACCGGTCATATAGGAAGCATGGACAATACATTACCATTCTAGAAACCAAATGAGATGCAAATGTAGAAATTGACCTTCTTGAAGATATTTAATCAGCATATTAAGAAGCAAGGGTCCAGCAAAACTAAGAAGATCATTGACTACCTGAAATCGGAAGATAAAGGACATTTTAAGCCTACTACTTCACTAATCTAAAGGTTTAACTTTTCTTTATTGTTTTTTGTGATATTGTATAGTTACGCCACCATATTGCGTTCGGCTGTTTCTTGCCAAATAAGTCCCCATATTTTTGTAAAACAACTACTTTACCCATACCATTCTAAAATGATCAAAGTAACTCTTATAACTGTACAATATCCTCATGTTCTATTCTGTAAACTTCGATATTTGTTTCTTTTATGTAATCTAGAAGAAAAAAAGATATAATCTCCAAAAGTACCTTTAACAGGCCTAAGCACATGTATTGCCAACCGTATGCATAACAGATTGTCCAAAACAAAGAAGGATGAGAGCAATCAAGTCTTCTTTGATCTTCCCAACATTTTAGCAACGAATCATGGCAGAACAAGGGATCCATGTCAACCGGCAATTGAATCAAATCGTCGAAGTTTAGTTGTTTCTTTGCACCGTGTTCCATTACACAATTGATAGATTTAAATGTCATGACATTCCAAAATCTGGCAAGAACCCCCTTTGATAAACAAGTAAATGACACATAAGTTACTTTATTCCAAACTAGGTAACAATGAGATATTGTTAATCTTTTATAAAAGTTGACTCTGACGGAAATAAATAACATACAGGACTTTCTTGAAAAGTTTCGTCGATAGCCATTTCACTGGACAGTAGCGACTCTTCCATTGAACTACACGTTTGAAAGAAACAAATTCAGTTTTAGGAACAATAACGTTTGCTCTTCAATTGCCAGCTTAAATAGATGTTTATGAATGGTACTTAGAAAAGTATGCAACTCTAATTCATGTCTTGGCAGGGCTTACGCCCTCTGGATCTTTCAAATAAATATTCGTCTGATAATATTCTCCAACATAATTAGCTGCTTACTATAGTTCCATACAAAAACTTCAAATCGGGGGAGTGAATAACAAAAAGATTCTCTGCACTCTAAAGAGGACTGAAATTCGTCATGGTTTACCTGTTCCTACGAGATGCCTGCTTCATTCTGATGATATTAACCAAGGTACCAAACAGAACATCCACTAGAACTATTGAGCTCTCATTAATACAGCTAAAAACCTGCAGAACAACGTCATAACTTAACTAATGTCTTTCATTCTTTATATAGAATAAAGCACCTATCGATAAAAATTTTCTCTGATCATGATTAAACAACAAAGAAAGTTGGGAATCTTGAAAACTTTCACAAGGTATATACATAAGAAAAGGTCATGAAAACAAACAGAAGCCTTCATAGTAATAGTATATGAACATACAAAAAATACCTCTAAATAAGAGAAGCTTGCTTGTAAAGATGGAATTGCTAAGAACGGTTTCATAATCCACCAAAAGCACAAGACCCGATTAGATAAAACAAATAACCAGCAATCACACCTTGAGACAAGAAGTATTGTGGCCTGTAATGTACACCAAAAGAATTACTGTAAGCATAATACTTCACACCAATGCAAGAATTTAGAGCAGCCTTACCCAAACTAGGAATTGAGACGATCTAACAAGCCACTCGTGATATAAAGCAGGATGACCCGTTTTTGTGTTACTTAATAGCATAATCATGTCAAAACATGCTATACATGCATGCCCCAATGACAGGTAGAAGTAGCAAAAAGACTTTCTCATAGAATATATCTGTAATGAACATCATTAAACGACATATCACAAAATAACTATATATAATAAATTGCATCCGCTATCCAATTAACTATCAATACAAGTATTTGAAAGCATGAAAAACACATTACATAGAAAAATGGATGTTGTAAGCACTGCTCTGCGGTTGGCCTTCTTGAGGGATCCCAAGAGCATAGTTGCTACATCACCACGAAACAAAAACAAAAGATAGAAATTAATGTAGCCTGACTGAAGAAGCCTACTAGAGGTTCGCTCATAGGCAGAGCCTGTAAAATGTTACTCACCTTGATCAAATTGATAGCTTTCGAGCTTGCATTTGGGATCAGATTAGAAAAATTAGAAGGCATAATCTACACAGGCAACAGAGTAGGGGTTAGAGAGACAGATGACTAGAAGCTACAAGATGATTAGATGAGTAAGCAAGATTAAAACGGCATTTAGCGTAAGTGTCAATATATCATGGTCGAGTTGGGTTGACTCACATTCATTTGTATATTTTCCATATAAATTTCTAGAGTCAGTCAGTGAGCTACTTTCGAGAGGTAGGAGTAGTAGCCAATCAACTTTGTAGTTATGAAACAATATACAGAATACCATATATACACAGCACAAATCATATATGAAAATAAAGAGCACAAATCATATATACAGAACACCTATACATACAGAACACCATATATACACAGCACAGACCAAATGTAACAAAGCGAAATTATACAGCGTAAACCTAACTACAAACACCAACATATATGAAAATAGAGAGTATGCAAATAAATTAAGCCATTAAACCTTATAATGAATTCGAAAAAATGCAGTTAAATTACAAATCAGTAATTAGATCCAAAGCACAAATCAGTAAACCTAATTACTCAATTAGATTTAATTACAATAAAATAGATGAAAATGATTAAATCACAATTCAGTAAACCTAATCATAAAAATGAACTGTAATCAATAAACCTAATTAAGAAAGCAGTTGTAATTAAGATTGAACACAAATTAAGTAAAACAAAACCTAGCCACGTGACATAATCGGAGAAGGAGGCGGAGACGGTGACGAAGGCAGAGATTAAGCCGGTGACGAAATCAAAGAGTAGGCGAAGACGGTGACGGAATCTCAGAAGAAATGGAGGTGGAGGAGGGAGCAGATCCGGTGATGACCGCGGCGAGAATGGCCGGCGATATCGTGAGAGTAATTTTTGGGATTTTGAGATATAATTTTGGAAGTATGCGAATGATTGCTTTTACAGGTTTTAGTTTATACGGAGTATTACCTTTATAAATTTTCAAGTATTTCTTTACTGTTCTCTTTAGTCAGGAAAGCCTGTAAAGAAGTTTTATAGTTAACTTGAAAGGAGAGAGAGGGAAATGAAGTTTTCCTTCCTAATCACCTAAAAAATGAGGGGAAACTTTTGAAACAAAAAACAACTACACTTTCCCTCCTAATCCTTTCCACTCCTTCTCTTTCTACACTTAAAAAAATCTTAAGAATGCATTTTATAATTTTCCTCTCTCCACTCCTTTCCTTTCCACTTTTAAATAAACTAAACAACACAGTGTTAGTTACTGAAATATTTATCAGTCATAATAAGTCACAGTCACAAAATGTCATTTATTTTGTAGTGATGCCCCAATGACAGGTAAAAGTAGCAAAAAGACTTTCTCATAGAAGTATATCTGTAATGAACATCATTAAACGACATATCACAAAATAACTATATATAATAAATTGCATCCGCTATCCAATTAACTATTGGTACAAGTTGAAAAACTCATATAAAGTCCGAAGAAAATGCTTCTACACTTCTCATTCAAAGTGGCTAAGGTGATAAGATGAAGAAGTCAATAAGTCAGAGTTGTAGAACCGAGTCTTTAGCTTCTATTTTAGTTTTTTGAATAAGTCTATTAGACGTTGCACGTGGGTATACGTGATTCAATATTTTTCGCTTTCTTAGTTATTTAGTTTGAGTATTTATATGGGTTCCATCCTTCTCTGTAATTCATAGAAAACGTTAATAGAAAAACTTCTTCACTTTCACTTTGATTCTTCCTTGTATTTTATATAAACTTGATATTACTATCTATCAGTGGTATCAGAGCATAGGCACTCGATCCTTCTAAACCTTTCATAACCAAACAAAAACAACAAAAAACAAAAACACCTCCCATGGTTGAACCAAGCAGCGCTATACAAACACAACCAACATCGATCCCTATTTTCAAAGGAGATGGTTACGAGTACTGGAGTATAAGGATGAAAACAATCCTCCATTCTCGTGACTTATGGGACCTTGTTGAGTCTGGTGTAGACACGAAAGAATCTGATCAAAGTCGTCTCAAAACGGCACAAAAAAAGGATGCACACGCGATGGCCATCATTCAACAAGTCGTCCATGACCAACTATTTTCGAGAATTGCTGATGCCTCTACTGCTAAAGAAACATGGGAGATATTAAAATTTGAATTTCAAGGTGATGAACAAGTTAAAGCCATAAAGCTACAGGGCTTGAGAAGAGATTTTGAAAATATGTGTATGAAAGAAGGTGAACTTATCGGTGATTATTTCTCCTGGGTTTCATAAATTGTTAGCCAAAAGCGTGCATATGGAGAAGTTATCACTGATGAGAGTGTAGTTGAGAAGGTTTTGAGGAGCCTCGCACCTCGATTCGACTTTATTGTTCCATCGATTGAGATGTCTCCGAATCTCTCCAAACTCACTCCTATGAAACTCATGGGTATCTTGCAATCATAGGAGGCTCGTTTGAGCAGCCGCTCTCAAGACAAAGGTGAAAAGATGGAAGAACAGGCTTTGCAAGTAATGCAACCCCATAACCGAACCTTTCAATCAAACTCATCTCGTGGCAGAGGACGGGGTTCGTTCCGTCGAAGAGGACAAGGTCGATTATCCTTCGATAGAAGCAAGGTTCCCCAGTGCCATGTGTGTCAAAAATATGGGCATTTATCAAAAATATGGGTATAAATAGAAAACTCAACCCTAATTTCGAATCTATCAAACATTCTTTCTAGGAGCTGCTCTACAAGGGGTTTTATCAGGTTTCCAAGCAAGTCTTTCTTAGGCGGATCCACTGAAGATTCATGACCACCCATCTAGATCGTATCTACTTACTGTCTTGCAATTTTCTATTTTCTCAAACGATTGGTACAATATGTTCTTCTCTTCTTTTGATTACTATTGTTATTTAATCATGAGTGGCTAAATTGTTTATCATCCACCTTGTTGAAACGAGACGAATGATGTGATTGCAATATCTTTTAATTCAATGAGTTTATTTAATTATCGTTGTTCTGTGATCTTGATGATTTAATTCTTTTTAATGATTATTATAATATTGGTTGCATTTAAATTCTTCGTTGGTGGTACCAGTTGAATGTATGTGTGATTTTGAAATGGTTGTTTGTCTATAAGCAATTATCACTAGTTCATGGTATGATAGTGAATATTATTTTAATAAAAAGAGTAATTTTGTCAACGTAATTTATAACGGTTGGTGGTACCACGTTATTTTTTATATAGGAATAATTGGTAATTTGATAGTCAATTAAACTGATTACTGGAAAAGTTGTCTAAAGCTTTGGTGGTACCGGCTTGGGTAATTTAACTAGTAAATTAGGTGAAGTGGTGATTTGTTCACGGTTGGTGGTACCACGTGAGCACATTATTCTTTTCACGGCTATCTTTAAACTCAAATGAATTTGGTCTTAGCTATACGCAATCACATTTGAAGTCGAGTGAATTCAAGGTGGATGACTTTTATTTATATTGTTTGAAATCTTTCTTTACTTTTATGCAATTTGTTCTTTCAAATTTATTCTCATTTTATTGTCAAAAAGGATTTTCGAAGCAACACCCGTTTTCCAAACTATTTTACTAAACAACTAGCTCGATCCAATCCCCGAGAACGAACACGGTCTTGCCTTTTAACTATATTGCAAACGGTCGGGTACACTGCCCGATAGTGTGTAGTAGCGAGTTCTTAGGTGATTCTTGTTTATATTTTTAAAGCTCGATTTAGCACATCAAGTTTTTGGCGCCGCTGCCGGGGAATGTGTGCCGATTTAGTTGTTAATTTAGTGGTTTGATCCTTCCTCACGCGTGAGGAAGTTATTTGCTTATTTAGTTAGGTTTTTCTTTGTTTATCACAGGTGCATTTTACGTGTGTGTTAGTTGTGTTTGCAGGCTTATTCTTAGTTAATGATCTTGCGTTCTTCGGGTAGACCTCTGTTCAGTCCTTTGAGAACTCCACCGAGACGTAGGATTAACTTCACAGCACCAACACCGCTCTCACCTGTAACTCAACCCACTCCAGATTCAGACGAAGAAGGTTTTTACTTAGAAGAATTATTTAATTTGGAAGTTAAGGAAGAGGAGATGGGTGACGAACAACCAAGAAATCCAGATGATATTCCTTATGGTGATAGGGCCCGCACTATTCCTATGGCCCGCGGTTCCGCCATTAGACCACCGGGTATTGATCATACTTTTAACTTGAAACCAAATCATCTCAAAAGCATCGAGGAGCAACAGTTTGATGGAAAAAGGAAATGGGATCCGTACAAGCATTTGGAGAGGTTCGAGAAGTTGGCACGGCTTTATCAATATGGTCAAAATCAAATGAATGCCGTGAAACTTGAGACATTCCCCATTTCAATCACCGGAGATGCTGAAGATTGGTTCAATGATCTTCCCGAAAATTCCATTACTACTTGGGACCAACTGAAGCAGGCTTTTATAGATGAGTTTTATTCACTTAGAACTCAAAGAAAGTTGGAGAATTTGATTAGGTCCTTTGAGCAAGATGTTGATGAGGATATTGTAGACGCATGGATCCGTTTCAAGGATATGCTAAGGAACTGTCCAGGCCATGATTTGACTAAGAAAAAATATGTTGAGTTGTTCTTTGATGGCTTGGATAAGAAATCTAAAAGAGAGTTGGGTTATGCCTTCGGGGGAAGTTTCACCAAGATTACACCGAATGAAGGATATGAGATTTTAGAACAAATGGTGAAGGATAATGCAACTATGGATGATGAAAGGTTCTTGAAAAATGAGAAGAGGATGAACAAAGGAACTAAGGAAGGTAGAGTTGCAAGAGTTGAAACTAGAAGTGATTCTGGGATTGTTGGAGAAATTCAAGCTTTGTCTTCGCGTATGGATAAAGGTTTTGCATCTCAAGAGGATAGGTTTGGAGCTCTTGAAAAGGATGTGAAGACTATTGCGGACGGTTGTGACTATTGTGGAGATATGCATTATTCTGAGGATTGTCCCAACCGGGGACACGAGGATGTCAACTATATTCAGAATCAATCTCAAGGAAGCTTTCAACGAAACACCGGTTTCCAAAATCGACCCTCAGGTAACACTTCTTACAACTCTTCCTTTCCTACTAATAATGCTCGTTTTTCAGGTAACAGGTGGCAAGGAGACAATTATCAGAATCCGCCTCAGCAGCAGACACAGCAAGGCCAAGGATCAGGATCTTCTAATGCCGATCCAAATGACGAGTTGAGGGAGATGATGAAGTAGTTGGTTAGTAATCAGGTTGAAACCAACAATAGCATTCAAATGATCAGGGAAGATACTAAGGCTTTGAGCGAGAGGTTGGATGCAATAAACGGGAAGGTGGAGATCAACATGAAGAATCAATGTGTTAACTTTAAGGATCTCGAGAGTAGGATGGCAGCTCTTGCTAGGCCCACGGGGACTCTACCGAGCAATACCCAACAGAATCCAAAGCCTCAGTCGAGTAATCAAGGATCATGGAAAAAGGATACCCAGCCTAATGTCATAAACGAGCATGTGAATGCTATCACTACGAGGGCAGGTAACACTTATGATTCAGCTAAATCTCCACCTAATGATTCGTTTCAATCTGTGCAGGTTAATGAAGAGGAGGAGCAAGTTGATGACGAGATTGAGATGGAACCGGAACTAGCCGTGCCGACACCGGCCGTTCCATCCAAACCTGTTGCTAAACCTGTTGAGAAGCCCGCTGAGGAACCAACTGTTAAGCCATATAAGCCGAAGGTTCCATTTCCCCAGCGATTGGCGAAAAATAAGCTGAAGGAACAAATGGATAAATTTGTAAGTCACCTCAGAAAATTGCATATCAATATTCCATTTTTAGATGCAATTGTGCAGATGCCAGGATATGCAAAGTGCTTGAAGCAGATTTTGATGAATAAGAAGCATCTGGAAAGGGTGGCTACTACAGTGCTAGAGGAAGTTTGTTCAGCAGCTGTAACAGGTAAGTTGCCCGAAAAACGAGGAGATCCAGGTAGTTTTACTATTCCCTGTAAGATTGGTAACTTAACGGTAAAACGTGCCTTAAATGATTCGGGCGCAAGCATTAATCTTATGCCTTCTTCTCTTTACTCCAAGCTGAACTTAGGAACACCGAAATCTATTAACATGAAGATCAATTTGGCCGATAAGTCTGAAATAAGACCTATTGGAATATTAGAAGATGTGTTAATTCAGGTAGGAGGTTTGGTTTTTCCTGTAGATTTCATAATTATTGAAGCTGACGAGGCATTAAATGTGCCTCTTATTTTAGGGAGACCATTCCTTGCCACGGCCGATGCTAAACTTGAAGTTGGTCGTGGTAAGCTTACATTGAGAGCAGGAGATGAATCCGTTACATTTTCGAACACATGTTCTGTTTCTTTACCTAATGTTGCTAACTTTGTTGAAACTGCTTGTGTTAGTTCTTTGGATTCACAGATTGATAAATGGTTGGATGAGAAGTTAGAGGAGAAAGTGGTTGAATTGAAGTCAGCAGCAGTACCTGGTTCTAAACCGACGGATGGACCATGTGCTAAGATCCGAAAGCTTTATAGTCGATTGAGGTCTGCCATTTCTCATGGTAATATTAAGTTATCTGCAGAGTTGTGTTCTAGCTTATCAACAAATGAGAAAGCTGAGTTAATGATGGTTGTTGATACGTCAGAACGAGCGAATGATTGGATCCTTGAAAAGGTGAAAGGTAACCGTTTCTCTCCTTTCAAGGGAAGACCGCCCAACACTTTAAGTGTGGGGGCGTCGGGGTCCCAACGTTGGTAATTATGAGAGGATCGAGTCTAGCTAAAGACTCGTAAATAAATTAAGCGCTTCTCGGGAGGCAACCCGTGTTTATTTTATCGTATTTTATTTTCTTTTTATCAGTAGATGCTTTGATATGCTTGGGAATTTGTGGTTTGTTTTGTGATGCAATGATACAGGAATTATCAATTTGATGGCTATTGTGCAACACAAGTGTGGGGGAGGACCCATGGATTCTCTTCTCATCTTTATTCTATGGCATCAATTGATTGATTGTGTGATGGTATGCATATGCTGGCAGTAAGTTCAGCGCCGCATTTTTGTTGGTATGTTTGATGTACACACGACTCTCGCACTTCCGTTTTGTTACAAGTTGTTTCTCCCGCCAAGCAAAGTGTTCTTCCTTTTTAGGAAGCGCAATTTGTGACGCGGGGTCGACTAACTTGTTTTAAAACGGAATGTGTCCTTGTTCCGGTATGTGCACTATTTAACGATTTTGCTTGCCCCTATTTACCTTTGTTTGACCGAATATGGACATTGAGGGCATTGTCCATCTTAAGTGTGGGGGGGTTGCAAATAGGTTTAAGCTACCGGGTTTATCGCTTTTGTTGTTTTGCCATTGAGATTTCTACCGGTTTTGTTGATGTGTCCCTCTCGTAGGCCTTTGGATTTTATCTAAGGGTAGGAGTCTCTATTTTGAGCTCTTCACTGTGATGTGCATGTTTAAAACTGGTGTTTTCAATTTGGTGGGATAATAGAAGTTGATATGGTTTTTAAACTTGAGTTGACTTGTCCTTGTGGTAAATTGCTTTTGTCACCTAATTATGATACTTAATAAGCAATTTTACTACAAAATTTTTCCTTGGCAAAAATTTTTAATTGGCGAAGTGTGTTCTGAACGGTTATTTGGCTAGTCCTTCGGGATTGATAACATTACTTGCATGCTTAAATATATCCAAAACACCCAAATGTGAGATTTCATCATTTCATATATAGTTGTGTCAGGTGACGGTTTTGGTTTGATTGCCTCGTAAATACGTCCCTCTCTTAGGCTCTTGGATTTATTCGGGAGTAAGGGTTTTCATTTTGATGCCCTGCACTAGGATGTGCGTGTTTGAGGTTAATCCATTCCATTTCCGGGTTCTTCTCTCGATAAGAGTGTGTCGGTGATGTGTTGATTCTAGAACTTGGCCTGGTGATCGTGACTAAGTACATCGGATGACGAATTGGCATTTAGGTTTGACCATACATTTTTCTTTCTTTCTTTTCACTTTTCTTTTGTATAACCATACCTTTACTATACAAAACCTTATACATATACTTGTATATACATATATCCTTCCTTTCTTTGTATACCTTAGAACAATTATACACTTATACATCCTTTTTAACTTAGCCTTTATCCTTGTATAAATCCAATCACATATGTAAACTTTACCTAATTATACCTAACTATACCGATAGTCTAATCGGGGGGGCCATTGATTGTCATTAGTCTGTTTGGATGGTTTGGGAGAGCTTCAGTGTTGGCTAGTGGAAGATTCTTGTCTATGAGAATATGTTAATGGGTCAAGTTATTGAGGATTGTCTTAGATTGTTCAAACTGAGAAAGTAAGTGTTATAGACATGTTCATCATTGTAAGAGGATGCCTACTAGTAGAGTAAAAGTGGTTCAAAAGAATAAAAAAGAGGGTGAAAAATTGAAAAAAAAAAAAGAAAAAAAAAAAAAAGAACTTGGGCTACTAGTGGGTATTTCTCATTTTTATATGTCTAAGAAGGATTGTTGTATCATTTATAATGGAAGATTTGGTTGATAATAAGTTGTTTGAAGTTGATACACCACAATGGTGTCGGGTTAGCTTGGTGACTTTGGAGGTGTGTTCGCGGGATGACATCTTATGGGTTGGTGGTTTGTTGTCAATCAATGGTTTGGGTTAAATTAGACTATTTTGTACATTTCTCACATATACCTTATATTTTTCATTTTTCCCTTTCATCATTAACCTACATCCATATATTCCATTGTACATATCCATATACATAGCCTTAGTTTAACTATACAACCGTCCTTTATGCCTATTTTGATGATGTGCTTGGTGCTTACGCCATATCAGTGGAGTTATGATCCTAGTTCAAGCCTATGGTAAAATAATATACATCACGACCGAGCTATGAGTGATTCTTCATATATTCAACCCCAAAAGTAAGTTCGTTGGAGTAGAATGATATTGATAGGTTCATTTGTTTCACTTGTGCTTAGTTGTGTTATCGTGGCTTGTGGATTGTTCAGGTATTGTCAAACATTTCGGGTTTACATTTAAGATTAAAACTGCTTCACCCGCCTTTTATCATTTGATATGCTTGGTGTTGTTTCTTTTTGATACTCGTAACTTGTTTTGATAGCTTTGTTGCCAAGGAATACTTTTACTTCAATTCAGGATTTGCTTGAGGACAAGCAATGCTCAAGTGTGAGGGGATTTGATGTGACTAATTTATACCCATTACCCACATCGTTATTGACCATTTATTTATATGTTTTAAGTAGATTTTATGTGCATTTGGCGCGTTTATGGTGTTCGTTAGTGTTTTCAGGCTCTGAACAGGTTCCGCGTTCATTTGGCACATTTTCGGATGATCTTTGGTCAAGAAGTGATTTATGATAATCGAGAGTTGGTTTAAGAGGAAGAGACGGCGAGTTTAAGCAAGTTCAAGATTGTAAAGAAGAATTGTTGTTCACAGGCACATGACTGCGCCGCAGTGGGGATGCACCTAGCCCACTGCGCCGCAGCCATTATCCACGGACATTAATTGAATTCACCCCACTGCGCCGCAGTGGGGAATGCAAGGAGATGACTGCGCCACAGTCACATAAGGAAAAAGGAAGACGTGGAAATGAACTGCGCCGCAGTGGTGGTTGGCTTAGCCACTGCGCCGCAGTCCCTTGAAGGTCAAAGTCAACAACACCTCACTACGCCGCAGTGAGGGATTGCACAACCCACTGCGCCGCAGTGAGTACACGGGCTGAAGGGTTTTGGCAGCTTTTTGCATCAGATTTGAAGAGGGTATAAATAGAAAACTCAACCCTAATTTCGAATCTATCAAACATTCTTTCTAGGAGCTGCTCTACAAGGGGTTTTATCAGGTTTCCAAGCAAGTCTTTCTTAGGCGGATCCACTGAAGATTCACGACCACCCATCTAGATCGTATCTACTTACTGTCTTGCAATTTTCTATTTTCTCAAACGATTGGTACAATATGTTCTTCTCTTCTTTTGATTACTATTGTTATTTAATCATGAGTGGCTAAATTGTTTATCATCCACCTTGTTGAAACGAGACGAATGATGTGATTGCAATATCTTTTAATTCAATGAGTTTATTTAATTATCGTTGTTCTGTGATCTTGATGATTTAATTCTTTTTAATGATTATTATAATATTGGTTGCATTTAAATTCTTCGTTGGTGGTACCAGTTGAATGTATGTGTGATTTTGAAATGGTTGTTTGTCTATAAGCAATTATCACTAGTTCATGGTATGATAGTGAATATTATTTTAATAAAAAGAGTAATTTTGTCAACGTAATTTATAACGGTTGGTGGTACCACGTTATTTTTTATATAGGAATAATTGGTAATTTGATAGTCAATTAAACTGATTACTGGAAAAGTTGTCTAAAGCTTTGGTGGTACCGGCTTGGGTAATTTAACTAGTAAATTAGGTGAAGTGGTGATTTGTTCACGGTTGGTGGTACCACGTGAGCACATTATTCTTTTCACGGCTATCTTTAAACTCAAATGAATTTGGTCTTAGCTATACGCAATCACATTTGAAGTCGAGTGAATTCAAGGTGGATGACTTTTATTTATATTGTTTGAAATCTTTCTTTACTTTTATGCAATTTGTTCTTTCAAATTTATTCTCATTTTATTGTCAAAAAGGATTTTCAAAGCAACACCCGTTTTCCAAACTATTTTACTAAACAACTAGCTCGATCCAATCCCCGAGAACGAACACGGTCTTGCCTTTTAACTATATTGCAAACGGTCGGGTACACTGCCCGATAGTGTGTAGTAGCGAGTTCTTAGGTGATTCTTGTTTATATTTTTAAAGCTCGATTTAGCACATCAAGCCTTTAATCAGTTATGTGAAATAAATGGCATTAAAAGGGAGCTTACTGTTTCATACACACCTCAACATAATGGGGTAGTGGAAAGAAGAAATAGAACAGTTATGGGTATGACTCGAAGTATGTTAAAAGAAAAGGGTCTTCCGAAATGTTTCTGGGCTGAAGGGGTAGCCACTACTGTGTACTTACTTAATCGTGCCACCACAAAAGTTTTAAAAGACCAAACCCCTTATCAAGCCTGGTACGGTCGTATACCTGCAGTGCATCATTTCAAAATCTTTGGATGCATTGCCTTTGGTCATGTACCTGTCCATCAAAGAAGAAAATTGGATGATAGGGCAGAAAAATGTGTCTTTATAGGCTATGCTGAAGAAAGTAAAGGGTATAGACTCTATAACCCTATTACTAAAAAAATATGTGTTAAAAGAAATGTGGTTTTTCTTGAAAATTATAGGTGGCAGTGGAAGAATAGTGAGCTATCTGATGGGCCTACTTATGAACTCACTTGGGGAAACCCATTTCCATCAAATCTGGATGAAGATACCCATGTGGGTGATGCTGACTATTCACAAGAAAATATTCAATCTAGTCACTCTAGTGTCACACCTTCAAGTCAAAGTTCTGCCTCAAATAATGCTTCTCCTTTAAGTTACAACACTCCTACCCACTCAAATAATGTTTCACATCCATCCTTTACTCCTATTACACAATCTAACTTTAATGAATCCTTTGGTGACTCTTCCTTTCAAACTCCAAAAAACCAAACCACACTTCAACCTTTAGCTCTTGAAGCATCTTTACCAGCTCGAAGACAAACAAAGCCTCCTTTCTGGCTTCAAGATTTTGAGAGTGGTGAAGGACTTTCAGATGAAGATGTTCAATTCTTTGCTCTCTCTATATCTGACCCTTCCTCGTTCAATGAGTCTTATGGGAAACCTGAATGGCAGGATGCCATGGTCAAAGAATTATAAGCTATTGAGAAGCATAACACATGGGAACTAGTTGATTTACCACATGAAAAAAATGTGGTTGGTCTGAAATGGATTTTCAAAACTAAACTAGGAGCCGATGGAAAAGTTATGAAGCATAAAGTGAGGTTAGTCGTCAAGGGATACTCACAGCAACCTGGAATTGATTATCAAGAGACATTTGCCCCGGTTGCAAGGTTCGAAACGATTCGCATAGTCATTTCAGTTGCTGCTCAACGAGGCTGGAAATTGCATCAATTAGATGTAAAAACGGCCTTTCTCAATGGTGATTTATCAGAAGAGATCTATGTCAACCAACCTGAAGGGTTTGAGAAAGAAGGTTGTGAAGACAAAGTCTATCGGTTGAAGAAGGCTCTATATGGGCTTAAACAAGCACCACGTGCTTGGTACTCGAGAATTGATGGGTACTTTACTCTTAACGGTTACACGAGGAGTACTAATGAACCCACCTTGTATACCAAAAAGGTGGATGGTGAGATTATTTATGTGTGCTTGTATGTGGACGACATCATCTATACTAGTTCTTCTGCTAACCTATTGAAAGAATTTAAAGAAGGGATGGAACAAGAATTTGAGATGACAGACATGGGACTTTTAAAACTCTTTTTGGGTTTGGAAGTTTATCAGACCTCAAAAGGGGTTTTCTTGTCTCAAGGAAAGTATGCCAAATCATTGGTTACCAAATTTGGCATGGATGGGTGCAAAGCTGAAGCCACACCAATGAACTTTAATGAGAATTTGCAAATAGAAGATAATGCTGAAAAGGTTGATGGACCTTTATTTCGAAGTCTTGTGGGAGGTTTGATTTATTTAACACATACAAGACCTGATCTCGCATATTCAGTCAGTCTAATATCGAGGTTCATGCAAAACCCATCTAAACTACATTTTGGAGCTGCAAAAAGAATTGTGAAATATGTGGCTGGAACTATTAATTATGGGATTTGGTATGCCAATGGTGTCCCGATTAAGTTGGTGGGATACACTGATAGCGATTGGGCTAGTTCACTAGATGATCGGAAGAGTATTTCTGCAAACGCGTTTACTCTTGGAAGTGGAATGGTAACATGGAGCTCAAAAAAACAGAGTACCGTTGCTCTTTCGAGCACCGAGGCAGAATACGTCGCATCAGCTGCAGCTACAAGTCAAGCGGTATGGTTGCGAAGAATTCTTGGTGATCTAGATATGATTCAGGAGACTCCTACGGTTATTTACTGTGATAATCACTCAACTATCAGCCTATCAAAAAATCCAGTTATGCATGGTCGTTCAAAGCATATTGAAATCAAGCATCATTATGTTCGTGACATGGTGGCTCAACAACAAATTGCTTTGGAGTTTTGTGGAACAAATATGCAAGTGGCAGATGTGCTAACTAAAGCTTTGCATCGAGAAAAATTTCAACATTTTCGACAGCAGTTAGGAGTTAGGAAGTTAGAAGCAAGGGGGGATGAAGAAAATGCTTCTACACTTCTCATTCAAAGTGGCTAAGGTGATAAGATGAAGAAGTCAATAAGTCAGAGTTGTGGAACCGAGTCTTTAGCTTCTATTTCAGTTTTTTGAATAAGTCTATTAGACGTTGCACGTGGGTATACGTGATTCAATATTTTTCGCTTTCTTAGTTATTTAGTTTGAGTATTTATATGGGTTCCATCCTTCTCTGTAATTCATAGAAAAACTTCTTCACTTTCACTTTGATTCTTCCTTGTATTTTATATAAACTTGATATTACTATCTATCAAAGTCGAACAATATTGTATGGACTGCAAATGATTAGAATCATTTAATCAACCTATAACACCAACATCTATCGATTCATAATCACTACTTCATTGGTTACCAATTTGGCATGGATGGGTGCAAAGCTGAAGCCACACCAATGAACTTTAATGAGAATTTGCAAATAGAAGATAATGCTGAAAAGGTTGATGGACCTTTATTTCGAAGTCTTGTGGGAGGTTTGATTTATTTAACACATACAAGACCTGATCTCGCATATTCAGTCAGTCTAATATCGAGGTTCATGCAAAACCCATCTAAACTACATTTTGGAGCTGCAAAAAGAATTGTGAAATATGTGGCTGGAACTATTAATTATGGGATTTGGTATGCCAATGGTGTCCCGATTAAGTTGGTGGGATACACTGATAGCGATTGGGCTAGTTCACTAGATGATCGGAAGAGTATTTCTGCAAACGCGTTTACTCTTGGAAGTGGAATGGTAACATGGAGCTCAAAAAAACAGAGTACCGTTGCTCTTTCGAGCACCGAGGCAGAATACGTCGCATCAGCTGCAGCTACAAGTCAAGCGGTATGGTTGCGAAGAATTCTTGGTGATCTAGATATGATTCAGGAGACTCCTACGGTTATTTACTGTGATAATCACTCAACTATCAGCCTATCAAAAAATCCAGTTATGCATGGTCGTTCAAAGCATATTGAAATCAAGCATCATTATGTTCGTGACATGGTGGCTCAACAACAAATTGCTTTGGAGTTTTGTGGAACAAATATGCAAGTGGCAGATGTGCTAACTAAAGCTTTGCATCGAGAAAAATTTCAACATTTTCGACAGCAGTTAGGAGTTAGGAAGTTAGAAGCAAGGGGGGATGAAGAAAATGCTTCTACACTTCTCATTCAAAGTGGCTAAGGTGATAAGATGAAGAAGTCAATAAGTCAGAGTTGTGGAACCGAGTCTTTAGCTTCTATTTCAGTTTTTTGAATAAGTCTATTAGACGTTGCACGTGGGTATACGTGATTCAATATTTTTCGCTTTCTTAGTTATTTAGTTTGAGTATTTATATGGGTTCCATCCTTCTCTGTAATTCATAGAAAAACTTCTTCACTTTCACTTTGATTCTTCCTTGTATTTTATATAAACTTGATATTACTATCTATCAAAGTCGAACAATATTGTATGGACTGCAAATGATTAGAATCATTTAATCAACCTATAACACCAACATCTATCGATTCATAATCACTACTTCATTGGTTACCTTTCGACGTCATCTGGTAGTCCTTTCGGTTATTGTGGTCACAGCAATTATAGCACATGTTATCAGACTTGCTCCAAAACCTAGCATTGTAAATCTTGTTAAGAGGATACAAACTATGAAGTATAGTAAAAATCAATGATCCTGTGATTGTTTCTTTATATCTATATGTAGTTGATAAATAACATAATAATAACAATATGAAAATGTAGATTATATAGAGGCATAGAGGATATAGGTTGTTGAAACATCTTGAAAGTCCATTTCCGTCCCATATCTGTAAGAAGAATTAAAAGTTACAACATTTTAAGAAAGATCACTAATTAACTACAAAAATCAAAGCTAGGTAGCTAATTGAATCCAAATTCAGTTAATATGTGACTATAGATATTTTAGAAAAAATTGTACCGATGGGACAAAAAACATTTGGTGTTTCTATGAATTTCACTTAGAAATTTTCTGAGTAAATTCATAGAAAAACTTCTTCACTTTCACTTTGATTCTTCCTTGTATTTTATATAAACTTGATATTACTATCTATCAAAGTCGAACAATATTGTATGGACTGCAAATGATTAGAATCATTTAATCAACCTATAACACCAACATCTATCGATTCATAATCACTACTTCATTGGTTACCTTTCGACGTCATCTGGTAGTCCTTTCGGTTATTGTGGTCACAGCAATTATAGCACATGTTATCAGACTTGCTCCAAAACCTAGCATTGTAAATCTTGTTAAGAGGATACAAACTATGAAGTATAGTAAAAATCAATGATCCTGTGATTGTTTCTTTATATCTATATGTAGTTGATAAATAACATAATAATAACAATATGAAAATGTAGATTATATATAGAGGATATAGCTTGTTGAAACATCTTGAAAGTCCATTTCCGTCCCATATCTGTAAGAAGAATTAAAAGTTACAACATTTTAAGAAAGATCACTAATTAACTACAAAAATCAAAGCTAGGTAGCTAATTGAATCCAAATTCAGTTAATATGTGACTATATATATTTTAATTTAAAAGTCTAAAAACACACACACACACACACACACACATATATATATATATATATATATATAATATATATTTATATATATATATATATTGACAGTCCACAATTTGCACACTTATATTTGATTTATCTAGACAATAAAGTAAAGAATAGAAAGTAAAGAACAAGAACAAGAACAAGTTCAAATGCAAAGATCTAGGCAAGTCTAATCATATGTATCATTGATTAAACGATGAATACATGGTCGATATTACAACTTGTCTTACAAGAATACAAATGAACTAATAATTGCTAAGTCTAGACTAACTGAGAACTTAAACAATTATAAGAAAGAAATAAGTGACACACACTTGTGGTGACAAACACAAAGTGTAAATGGTGCGGCTGTGTTGCTTTATATAGGGAAGGAATTAGGGCAACACAACCTTACAATGATAGTGATAGAATGGTGGTTGTCGACCTTCCATTGGCTTGATGTACTTGGATCCAGGAGCCTTTGTCTTCTTTACCAAAACGGGTATGAAAGAGAAAACCCTTGTTTTGGTCCCAACTGTACCTTTGCCATATAAGGTAATATCCAGTTGGAAGAACCACCATGTGACTACTTGTCTTCTTGTGGTTTGAAAACTTCCCGCCTTGACACACAACTTGGAAAGTAAACCACCCGCTGACGAGAGTCATTGACTCGCTGATGACTTGCTGACGACTCACGTCAGCGACCAAGTCTCCTCAGCGAATCCAAGACTCAACAATCTCCCCCTATTCGCTGAGAAGACTTGCTGAGTAGATTAGACTTGAATGAGAATAAGGGAATGATAGAAAGATGTCTTATATATCATCTTCAAACATTACAAGCTGATACATATAGCATTTACATTTATAAGACATCTACAGATTTTCGGCTTCAAGCTCCCAAGCATGTTCTTGCTTGGCAATCTGAACTGCTGGGTCATCACGTCTGTGAGGTTTAATCAACTCCTCATCTAGCTTGCTGATGAACCATCTGTTGTTGGATGTTTCAGCACACCTTCTTCTTATGCTTAAGATGAACCCAGTGGACGCCTTTTCAATTTCAGCTAGTCGAAAGAACAGCTGATTATTCTGAAAATTTGTGAAGAACATTCCAGCAGGATTCTCTATCACTCTCCCATCTTCAAAGAAGCTTCTGGGAGGAAGTCTGGTGTTCAGCAATGCATCACCAGTGATAGGAGGAAGCTCAACAGCCACTGTTCGATGCTCTAACTTTCTTTTTCTTTGAACTCTTCTTCCTGCTGAGGTGGAGATAGCTGCTGGAGTACCAAACACTTGCCTCAGCATGGGCAAGTCTGCTTTGAACTTGGTTTCATACTCCCTGGCTTTCTCAAAATAATCCTTTAGCATCTTCTAAATCTGAACATAGCTGTCAGCCTTCTTGTCTTTCACTATCATGTAAACCTCAAACCACTCGGAGGCACTCAAGGTGGTTGCTTTAACCCCTTCAAGTTTAACAGGCTTGTCAGCACCTTCTCTTAAGATCTTCAAGTTTGTCTTAAGACCCATTTCAGCTTTGAAGGCCTCAGCAGCAACTATCCTTTGAGGCCTTTTTCTGTCCTTCATAATTTTTAGCCATTTAGCCTTTTCTTCTTCAAAGACTTTCCTCTTTTCACTCATCTGCTTCTCAACTTCAGCATATAAAGCTTCTGCGCCACTAGTCTTCAGAAGCATTCGCTGCTCACCATCCAATTGATCTTTTTCCAGAAAAGGCAGCTGTTTGATGTACTCAAGATTTTTTCTTTCATTTTCTTGATTTTCTTTGAGTCTATCTAGCTCCTTGATGGCTTCTTCTTGAGTTTTTCCTTCAGCATTTAATGATAGTATGTCAATCATTTTGTGTTGATGACCTGCTGGGGTTTGGATAGATCGTTTAGTAGCAGAAAGAAAGGATGAAGTAGCGATCACTGGATCTGCTTGAAGAGCGGTGAGAGGTTTCTTGAAGAATCCAGAATCAGATAGTTGTTTTCGACGAGTATCAGAAAGAGGAGTAATTTCAGCATTGGCCAGATATCGTCTATGAAACACTGGAAGCATTTCCTTTGACCTATCTGTTGCTATTTCTCTAGCAAAACCAGCTTCCCATGCTGCCTTGACTGCTTTGGGATCAAACTGTTCCTGCACATCTTCAAAGGCTTCAATGTGCCCTTCAACAGCAGCGGAATTAACATTTACAATTTGTTGCTCCCCCTCACCATTAGTTGGGGGAGCTTCAGCATCAACTTTCTTTTCACTCTCCCCCTCAACACCAGCAGGGGGAACTTCAACATGAACATCTTCTTTTTCATGCTCCCCCTCAACACCAGCAGGGGGAGCTTTATTTACATTTGCCTCGCTGACAGCCACGATTGCCATTTCATTAGCATTTGTAGTGTCAGTGGCATCATCCTCATCCAAAACCTTCTCAGCAGATTCATCAAGAATTTGTGCAAGCGCATTGTTCACTGCTTCACTAACCAAGTCAAGAACAGCAACATCAACTTTCTCCCCCTTGGAAGTTGTATTGTTAATGACAACTTCCACAGTCGCTGGCTGTTTAGATTGTTGGTTCACCAGCTGGGCCAACAAAGTCTTAATTTCTTCTACCTCTTTCTCCAGTTTAACATGTCTCTGGCGATCTTCCTCAGTGAAGGATGCTTGAGGAGGAGGAAGATCTGCCACTTGCTTTTCTAAGGCTTGAATAGCCTTGGTGTTTTTCTCAACTTGAGTTGTCAGAGGAGAAATGAGGTCACTCGGCTTCTTCACTTCAGTAGCAGTTGAGTTGCTGGTAGAGGCTGCCTTCTTAGCAGAGTAGCTGGTGGAATTGGCACACTTGAGTAGCGACAAAGTACCAGACTTAATGGTCTGCTGATCGCGTTTGATGATACTTGATGATGCACGAATTTTTTGTTGATCAGCAGCCATGGAGATAAACTTTTCTTTCATCGTCTGCACTTCTGTGCTATTCTCAGTTTGCTTATTATACCAGCTGGTTAAAGTGGAGATCAGTCTTTCAGATTCATTTTCCTTCACATCTACAGCAATTGTGGCATATTTGGTGAGATCATTCAATTGATGCTCCACCCTTTCTAGTCTGTTAGATGTATATGTGGAGTAGGAAATGCCCAAATCTTTTGGAAGAGACTCCACTTCTTTTGGCATAGCAGATTTACAACCAGGAACAGCATGAAAGGAGGAGGGCATGCTTAGAGAGAGCATGGTGTTCACTGGCTGTACTGGTGGAGTCTTGGGCTTTGCAGTGAGAATAACTGCCTGAGTAGTCTCTTCAACATTATCATCATTTGCTGTTGCATTTTCACCAGCAGCAGCATCATTAACAACATTCCCATCAGTGGTTGCTGCATTGTCACCAGCAGCTGCATCATCATCATTTTCTTCAATCTCCATATCACTTGCTTCTTTTTCATCAGTATGACTATAAGAGTCAATCTGGAAGTCATCAGCCACAATATCACCTAACTCCAAATCACTTTCATCATCCATCTCTTCTTCTTCTACTTGCAAAATAACAGACTCTACATTTTCTTCAACATGACCACTAGCAACTTCATTTGTTTCAACACCACCAGCACCTTTAACACTTTCCACATTCTCTCCAACATTTTCCCTTTCTTCTATACTGGTGTTAGCCACAGCATTGTCATCCAAACCAACATTTCCAATTTCACCAACATGCACCCGCCTTTCATCAAGAGAAAAATTTAAAGGGATTGGGGAATTTGGTGCCTCTATCTCAGTGTGTTGTAGCACTGGGTTTCTAATGTCCTTGGGCTGTGAGGACGTCTTAGCCTTTGTGGTTAAGCCCTTTGGTACTCGCTGCTTCTGTTTTGGGACATCAGCAGGAGGTGAAGTGGAAGTAGATGTAACTTGTGCTTTATTGGTCTTTTTGGGAGCTTTGGAGGCTTCTGGGGGGTTTACCAGCGAACCAGCTCCAGAGGGTTGCTTTTTATATACGTCAGGATAGGTGGAATAAAGTACCTGTTTCATTGCCGGAGGAAGCACAACATATTTAGCATCAAACAATTCAGTGTCACAAGCAGGTACCTTGTACACTGTGCTGGCAATCCGTGGTGCGAAAAAGACAGTAGCACCATTTGGAAGATATTCTTCCTTCAGTTCATGCTTGAAAATCAGCGAGAGAAACCGAGTGAAGGGCACTGAGCTCGATCTGTTTCTGACAAGAACCTTTGCCTTTAAATCTTCAAAGATGACACTGGCAAAGTCAATGAAACGACCGTTTGCCAGTGCATATATCATCTGCATCTGGGCAGCAGTGGCCTGATCAAATGACCCACTGTTCCCACCAAGGCATTGAATGACATGAGTAAAAAGTAACCTCCATACTCCAGGCAGGAACTTTTTCTGAGGGTTGCTGTGAACAGGTTGAGTTGGTTTCGTGTTTGTTCCATAGCCTATGGAAAGCAACCAATCTTTCCATACTTCAGTGGATACCAAGTCAGCAAATTGTCTTTCTTCAGATTGTGAAGGAAGACGAAGAACATCTCTTAACAAATCAGCAGAGATGGTGATTGTGTGTTTTCCCTTTATAACAGTACCTGAGATGGTACTGCTAGAGATGTCATAATCACATGTCCACCAATATTCTCTCATGAGATGGACACACATCTCTTTTGGATCTCTATAGATGGCCCTTCTAGCCGGACATGCTCTTATAAAATCAAGCATTTGATAGTAACCTTTAACCTTGGGAGGAATTTCAAGAGATCCAAGATAGTTATTTGGTTTAATAACCAACTTGTGGGCTTGAAAGGCTACATGATTTGATGAAACAATGCCTTCAGGATCGAAAACCTTGGACGTAAGATAGAGAGGAACATTTTCCAAGGTTTCTTGATGCTCAGATGTAATTTCAAGATTTTCAACGATTTCTGGTTGATGTGGTTGTTCAGGAATGGGTTGATCAGATGAAGAAGCCATTAAGGAGATGAGATTAAGATGATAAAGAAGAAGACAAAAGAAATTGAAAGGAAATAGAAAAGATATTGAGGAGTTTGAGAGTGTTTTTAGAAGATTTTGGGAATATGAGAGCAGAAAAGTGATCATAAAAAGAGGAGAAGTGGAAAAGATATGCATATATATGGTATGGATATGGGCCCCATACCTGCACAAGTGAACCGTCACAGTTTTCTCTCTCATACGTAATAAATATTTACATATTAAGTTTAAAGGGTAAAAGGAAAGAAATTAGTTTTGTACCAATGAAAGGACAGTAAAAATAATTTTATATTTAAGAAAATACGTTTAAATATACGTATGTGAGTACCGTATAAAAATGGTTTGATGTGATAACTTGTACCCTTATTTCAAATACACTCGAGTGGTTACGGCGCGTACAGTGTACAAGTTGCCCATTAGGGAGAAAATCGAGGTAACCGTTTGAATTCCTATTAAAATATAATAAAAGTACTTAGTGGATATGCTTACAAGAAGAAGTAGTTGGGATCTAAGTATATCCACTTACCAATATAGAAAATATGGTTACCTTGTTAAGAAAACATGTGTTAGTCAGCGACTTCATGATAGGCATTTGCTGCTGACCAACTTTATACAATTTTTGGCAAATTGTCAGCCATCAACGGATTTTGTTTGTCTTTACCAGCAGCCGTTTGCTGCTGGACTAGATGGAGACTTTTAGCTCTCCATTGCTTTTATCTTGCTTTTTCCCAAAGCAACAGGGAGTAACGGATTTAATATGTCTTTACCAGCAGCCGTTTGCTGCTGGACTAGATAGAGACTTTTAGCTCTCTATTACTCTTGTTTTGCTTTTTCCCAAAGCAACAGGGGTTTTAACGGATTTGGTAAGTCTTTACCAGCAGCCGTTTGCTGCTGGACTAGATAGAGACTTTTAGCCCTCTATTGCTTTTATTTGCTTTTTCCCAAAGCAACAGGGAGTAACGGATTTAATATGTCTTTACCAGCAGCCGTTTGCTGCTGGACTAGATAGAGACTTTTAGCTCTCTATTACTCTTGTTTTGCTTTTTCCCAAAGCAACAGGGGTTTTAACGGATTTGGTAAGTCTTTACCAGCAGCCGTTTGCTGCTGGACTAGATAGAGACTTTTAGCCCTCTATTGCTTTTATTTGCTTTTTCCCAAAGCAACAGGGATCAACGGATTTGGTAAGTCTTTACCAGCAGCCGTTTGCTGCTGGACTAGATAGAGACTTTTAGCTCTCTATTACTCTTATTTTGCTTTTTCCCAAAGCAACAGGGATCAACGGATTTGAAATGTCTTTACCAGCAGCCGTTTGCTGCTGGACTAGATAGAGACTTTTAGCTCTCTATTACTCTTATTTTGCTTTTTCCCAAAGCAACAGGGATCAACGGATTTGGTAAGTCTTTACCAGCAGCCGTTTGCTGCTGGACTAGATAGAGACTTTTAGCCCTCTATTGCTTTTATTTGCTTTTTCCCAAAGCAACAGGGATCAACGGATTTGGTAAGTCTTTACCAGCAGCCGTTTGCTGCTGGACTAGATAGAGACTTTTAGCTCTCTATTACTCTTATTTTGCTTTTTCCCAAAGCAACAGGGATCAACGGATTTGGTATGTCTTTACCAGCAGCCGTTTGCTGCTGGACTAGATAGAGACTTTTAGCCCTCTATTGCTTTTATTTGCTTTTTCCCAAAGCAACAGGGATCAACGGATTTGGTAAGTCTTTACCAGCAGCCGTTTGCTGCTGGACTAGATAGAGACTTTTAGCCCTCTATTGCTTTTATTTGCTTTTTCCCAAAGCAACAGGGATCAACGGATTTGTTGTCTTTACCAGCAGCCGTTTGCTGCTGGACTAGATAGAGACTTTTAGCTCTCTATTACTTTTGTTTTGCTTTTTCCCAAAGCAACAGGGATCAACGGATTTGGTAAGTCTTTACCAGCAGCCGTTTGCTGCTGGACTAGATAGAGACTTTTAGCCCTCTATTGCTTTTATTTGCTTTTTCTATCTAACATGCAACCAGCATAGTCAGAGTCAGAATATGCAACTAAGTCAAAATTGGAGTCTTTGGGGTACCAGAGACCCAAAGTGGGAGTACCTTTTAGATACTTGAAAATTCGCTTGACAGCGAGAAGATGAGACTCCCTAGGAGAGGCTTGATATCTTGCACATAGGCAAGTAGCAAACATGATATCAGGACGACTCGCTGTGAGATACATCAGCGAGCCAATCATTCCCCGATAGTGAGTGGGGTTCACATGCTTGCCATCAGGATCAGCATGGAGATTATTTGGAGGAGACATAGGAGTGGCCTTAGTAGTGACATTAGACATGTCAAATTTGGCCAGCATGTCTCGAATGTACTTCTCCTGATTAATGAAAATCCCATTTGGGAGTTGACGAATTTGAAGACCAAGAAAGAAGGTCAGCTCACCCATCATGCTCATCTCAAAATGAGAAACATCAGTGAGCTGAACTTGGTACACAGTTTCTTGCTGGAGGATCCAAAGATGATGTCATCCACATATATCTGGACATATAGGACATCGGCACCCTTTCTATAGATAAAGAGGGTGCTGTCAATGGACCCTCGCTGAAAGTTATTAGAGAGAAGAAATTTAGAGAGAGTGTCATACCAAGCTCTGGGAGCTTGTTTAAGACCATAGAGTGCCTTATTGAGACGATAGACATGGTGTGGCTTGGCTGGATCTTCAAAACCAGGTGGCTGCTCAACATAAACTTCCTCATCGAGTTTTCCATTTAGGAAAGCACTCTTTACATCCATTTGATATACGGTGAAGTTTCTGTAAGCAGCATGTGCCAAGAATAAGCGAATAGCTTCCAATCTGGCCACTGGTGCAAAGGTTTCATCATAATCAACACCTTCTTCCTGAAGGTAACCTTGTGCAACCAGTCTAGCCTTGTTACGTGTAACAACACCATCTTCGTCCATTTTATTCCTATAAACCCATTTGGTTCAAATGGGTTCTTTTCCAGGAGGTAGAAGAACTAAAAACCAGACATGCTGTCTTATAAATTGGGTGAGTTCCTCTTACATGGCAGCACCCCATGAAGGATCAACCATTGCTTCTCCTATATTTTTGGGAGTGATCATAGACAAGAAGTTTACATACAGACATGTATTTCTTGTCGTTGATCGAGTAATAATCCCCTGCTGAGGGTCACCAATGACTTGGTGAGCTGGATGACTAGATGTCCACTTAAGCGCAGGAGCACTTGAGGAACCAAGTTGAGTGGCAGCGGAAGTTGGAGCGATGGGATCAGTAGGAGCATTATAAGATGAGAGATCAATGGTAAGAATGGGTTCAGGAGTATGATCAGCAGAGCCATTCGACTGATTTGAGTTATCATTAATGTTGGAGTCATCAGCAGACTCCATTTCTTCAGCATTTGTTGAAGCATCATGAAACTCCTCCTCAGCAGAGTCATCAGCATGCACGTCATCAGCCAGTGATCTAGGTTTGGCTGATGCTGCATGGATTGATCTTAAGATAGGCTCAACTGGCTCAATCGAGTAGATATGAGCAGCAACTTGCTCTAGTTCAACATCAGCTGAACTATCCTTTGTGGTATGCTGAATAGTATCAGGCAGCGAGCAAGAAGCATCAACAAATGAGTCAGCTTCCTCAGTAAGAGGGTCAGCGAGCTCATTAAAAATTACCTAAGAAGAAGAGGATTGAATGTCCTTTAGTGCTGATGAACTTTCATCGAAGGTAACATGAATGGATTCATCCACCTTCTGAAGGCGAGTATTGAACACTCTGAATGCCTTGCTGATGGAGGAATAGCCAAGAAAGTACAGAAATTTAAGAAGACAATAAGTATGCAAACAGATCTTGTTTCAATAACTTAGAAACAGTGGCTCTGATACCACTTGACAGTCCACAATTTGCACACTTATATTTGATTTGTCTAGACAATAAAGTAAAGAATAGAAAGTAAAGAACAAGAACAAGAACAAGTTCAAGAACAAGAACTAGAAAGTAAAAGAACAAGAACAAGAACAAGTTCAAATGCAAATATCTAGGCAAGTCTAATCATATGTATCATTGATTAAACGATGAATACATGGTCGATATTACAACTTGTCTTACAAGAATACAAATGAACTAATAATTGCTAAGTCTAGACTAACTGAGAACTTAAACAATTATAAGAAAGAAATAAGTGACACACACTTGTGGTGACAAACACAAAGTGTAAATGGTGCGGCTGTGTTGCTTTATATAGGGAAGGAATTAGGGCAACACAACCTTACAATGATAGTGATAGAATGGTGGTTGTCGACCTTCCATTGGCTTGATGTACTTGGATCCAGGAGCCTTTGTCTTCTTTACCAAAACGGGTATGAAAGAGAAAACCCTTGTTTTGGTCCCAACTGTACCTTTGCCATATAAGGTAATATCCAGTTGGAAGAACCACCATGTGACTACTTGTCTTATTGTGGTTTAAAAACTTTCCGCCTTGACACACAACTTGAAAAGTAAACCACCCGCTGACGAGAGTCATTGACTCGCTGATGACTTGCTGACGACTCACGTCAGCGACCAAGACTCAGCGAATCCAAGACTCAACATATATACACACACAAAATAATATATTTTATTCAAATTACACGTATGCCTGGGACGGAACCTGGCCTTTCAGAAAAAACCCCAAATAATCCACCCTATAAATGTAGGAAGTGAGACTCGAACTTAATGGATTTCCCCAATGTCACAAACCTTATATAAATAGAGTTACCCCTAAAACCCGAGTTACTCTATACAATTTACATGATCATTTTGCTTATGGGCTTAGGTATTAACTCGTAGTAAAATATTGTACGTCATGTTGGTTGAAATGATTATCAAACTCCAATAAATAAATATAAATATCAATATCAAATATATAAGTAATTAATAACGTACGTAAGGAGAACTTGGGCACAAAAACATCAAGATTTCCATGGCGGCGCGATGTTGCTACGGCACGTCGGCGGCGTGGTGTTGCTCAGACACGGTGGTGACGTCAAGAAAGACGGTTGGTATTATATATATATATATATAAAATATTTTATATATATAGACTATAGTTGTGAGAAATTATGTATGTAGTGTAGTAGTGGTGATGCAGCCTTTTGTTTCCTTTTTTTCTTCACATTTCATGCACCTTTTTGTGCACTGAATATTGCTTCTTTTTTTTTCTCTTTTATAAAAAGGTGGCGTCATGAGATCACCATGACATGTGTCATAATATTATTGGCTTTGGTATTAATTTAGTTTTCGTTTTATTTATTGATGTACTTTTTTAGAAAATAATAAATTTTTCTAAACAATCTTACTAAAAATCCTCTTAACTATACGAGCATAACACTTAATAATATCAAATATTATTAGGCTATTTATTAAGAGAATGTATCATTTTTTATTTTTTATATACTAACGTGTGCGTATAAGTTTAAATAAGTATAACTATATTACATATTAAGTCTGCAATCTAGCTGTTGATTAATTATTGTGTAATTAAACTAATAAAAAAATAAGATGTATATTTCATCGGTAATCACATATGGAAGATGACATGACTTGGTTGAAAGTCAGGCCCGTATAAGGTGTGGTTAAAGGATGGAATTGTGTGACAAAGTGAGGTCATAACATTTGAGGAGAGAGGGAGATGGCGTAAATAATTTATTTAAACTTAGATATAATTGATGACCGCAAACATGCGCATGAACTAATGATCTTAGCTCAGTAAGAGAAAAGAATCGATCACCACCTAATCATTTGTTCAAGTTTCAAAAACTGTTATACTACTTAGGCCATCTCCAATGGATAAGACATGGCAACGTGCTAGAGCCTTGGCAAATTGAAACTCAATTTGTTAACATTAAAGCATCAATTTGCTTACCAGTTGGCAGTTTGTTATACCAAAGTGCTCAACGGCATATTGTAAGCAATCAATAAAGTGGGTCATGACAATTTTTTTTTCAAGAATATGTTACCTTTCATTTAATTCTTTTTAGTTTAATAATATGTTTTTATAATTTAATAGTTGATGATGTGGAATGGGCAGACTGAGTTTCAGTGTGCTGGGTTAGAATCAAAATAAGTTCAATTTGTTGTTTCAGTGTGCTGGGTTAGAATCAAAATAAGTTCAATTTGTTGTTTCAGTGTGCTGGGTTAGAATCAAAATAAGTTCAATTTGTTGTTTCAGTGTGCTGGGTTAGAATCAAAATAAGTTCAATTTGTTGTTTCAGTGTGCTGGGTTAGAATCAAAATAAGTTCAATTTGTTGTTTCAGTGTGCTGGGTTAGAATCAAAATAAGTTCAATTTGTTGTTTCAGTGTGCTGGGTTAGAATCAAAATAAGTTCAATTTGTTGTTTCAGTGTGCTGGGTTAGAATCAAAATAAGTTCATTTGTTGTTTCAGTGTCAACGGCATATTGTAAGCAATCAATAAAGTGGGTCATGACAATTTTTTTTTCAAGAATATGTTACCTTTCATTTAATTCTTTTTAGTTTAATAATATGTTTTTATAATTTAATAGTTGATGATGTGGAATGGGCAGACTGAGTTTCAGTGTGCTGGGTTAGAATCAAAATAAGTTCAATTTGTTGTTTCAGTGTGCTGGAACAGTTTGCTGCTGTATTGCTGAAGTGGCCGGTGTGCTCTGGCAAACTGAGTACACCATTGGAGATGGCCTTAGAGCACCCCCAATGGGTGGGGTGAATACTAACCAATACATTGTCACATCAGCGCCACATCAGAAAAACCTCTTTCCAATACATTTTCCTCAGTTCACACCCAATACCCAATACATCCAATACATTCCAATACACTCCAACATATTTATTTTCAAACTTTTAATAAATAAAACCACAAATATAATACATAAAATAAACATAAATATCATATTAAATCCTAAAATACCATTTTATTAATAAAAACGAGTACAATACATAAAAAAAACATTAAAATGCATTTAAAATAAAAAACAATCCTAAAAATGAATTAAATGCAACAAGTTTTTTGACATTCAAGAACGCCGCCTAAAATGGTGTGGCGCAAACGTTGAGTCTTCAATGAAATAATCTATCATGAGTCGGTCGGCAGTCCCATACCGATCTCGATAAACCCGTTCCCGAGTTAAAACTTGTGACGGTTCGGCACCATCATTGAGCTCGACACAATCTTTCATGATATCCATGAGCTCGTCATCGCTATCGTCGTCGCTAAACAATGGACCCGTGTATGTATTGATGCTCAATATGAAAGACATGGTGATTTTATTTTGAAGAATGGATTGGATTTGGAAAGTATGTGTTTGAGTTTTGGTTGAATGAATGAAATGAGTGAGTTAAATAAATGAGTAAATTGTGGAAAATGTTTGATTTTTTGAAAATTTTGAAATATGGCCGTTTGGAAACTTTGAATAAATTCAATTTTTTTTAATTGAACTAGCCGTTGGAGTATAAAAAAAAACAATTTCAGCTCCCTCCTCCGTATTTCCCACCACGGAGCATCCCAATACGCGGCCGAATACGGACCAATACGGCCCACACCTAATGGTGTGCACCGTATTGGAAGTCGAATACGCCCAATACATTGATACATTTGGGGTGCTCTTAGTCTTATCGAAAACTTTGTTGATTTTATGCATTGGTTAAACAATAAAAGTATGTTTGTTAATTTACAGTAAATATTTTATTTTAACTTAGATATGATTGATATATATAAATATGACTACACACTCAACATAAAATTTGTCAAAAACGAAAGTATTATTCTTTGCTAAAATCCATATTTAAGTTTTCTTAACACATAAAGTAGTTGTTTAAAGTACACATATATCTGATAAGATTCCATAAAGTGTATCATTTTCAGACTTTTGGAAAGCTGTTAGTAGAAAAGATAAAATGGGACAAAAGTTGTCCACTAAAAACCCGAAGAATGACCATAATAATTAACTATATATGTCTATAATCTATATACATATTTTCTACATCAACTTGTGAAGACTGTGCTATTTATTTATTGTCTCATTCCTTTGGTTTAAAAATGGTTTACAACTTTACATTTTTAACTTGGACTAGACATATTAAATTGCTTTTTTGAAAATACTAAGTGAAGTAAAATGTAACACGTTTGAGCGTAGGGTATATATGCAAATCTTCTATTAATTCATCAAACTTTATATACATTTTTGTTACATGTACTCGGTTGTCTTTTAATCTACAGTTTGTCCAAGAAATAAATACAGTATATATTCTTGATGATCAAACTCTATATAATTCTGTTATCTCTAAATCTAAAATTTAATATTCTTGTCTCCAAAAGAAAATATTCTTCGTACATCATCTGTCGCATAAATTACAACATTACCAATTTAAAAATTTTAAGATGTTAAAAGAATATACTATAACTTTTAATTTGCACAATAAGAGGTTAAGAAAAATAGTAAATTGGTGAGAACCCTCTGATTTCATGCATAATAGGAGGTTTGAAAGTGAAATACATGCAATATCATCAATAGATTATATATCATATAACATTTTGTTTTTGAATTCATGGTATTTTTTAATAAATCTCATATGATACTAATCTACGATATCAGAATAATATGGATACTAAGCTCGTTCAATTATAATGAATTACACGTATATCAATTAGACTATGAGTTTCACACTTTCACATAGACACATAGTGACACACTGACACTGACACTCATAGACTTAGAGGCGGTATCAAAAAAAAATCCGAAAGGGGGCAAAATTAAAAAATCTATGTAAAATAAATCTAAAAGGGGGCAAAACATATAAATTTTTTTTAAAAATCTATGAATATTTGAAAAATACATGACAAAACTTAAATTTTGAGGGGAGCATTGCCCCTCTTGCCCCACCTTTAGTACCGCCCATGCATAGACTATAGTCTAAAAAAACCATAGTGACATAACAATGTTTTAAGGTGGGCTATATATTGTTTGCATAATGGAAAATAGTGCCACAGCCCACAACTCCACAACGTATTCGAATGAGCCCATCATATCTCAAAGTAACAGGCCCATGTGTACTAGCCTATTAATTTAATTAGCCCAAAAAATCAACCGCGAAAAGAGTGATTCGAAATGGTCTATCGTTGAGCTTTGCATAACTTCATATTTAATAAAGTTAAGTGCAAAAATCGTCATCGTGGTTTGTCATCTTTTCAATTTTCATCCATATCGTTAATTTTTGGCCAGAATCATCCTTGTGGTTTGCATTTTGTCCCTGAATCCGTTAACCCTCTTACGTGGCTTGCACGTGAGGGGCATTTATGTTTTTTCACCCATCTTCATCTTCCCCAAACAACATATCCATGAGTCTTTTGGAGTTAAGAGCAAAAATCGTCCTTGTAGTTTGTTGTTTTTTCAGTTTTCATCATTGTCGTTAACAAATCCAAGAGGACTTTTCATTTTCTACCTCCAAAAACAAAACAAACTCGAATCAAAAATTTATATATACCCACATATAAGAATCTAGTCAATCACCTTCAAATGCAAATATTTACATATGAAGATCCAGAATCTTCCCTATTTTAACTCATATTTATGTCCAAAAACCCACTTCATATTCAAATGCAGGTTAAAGATGAAAAATTCTTCTGGGTTCGTTAATGGTGAGAATGAAAACTGCAAAAAAACGACAAATCACATGGACAATTTTTACACGTAACTCTAAAAGACTCCTAGCGATGTTGGTTGGGGAAGATGAAGATGAGTGAAATGACAAAAATGCCCCTCACGTGACTTGCATGTGAGGGGGTTAACGGCAAAGTTATAACGACAGGGACGAAATGCAAACCACATGGATGATTTTAGTTAAAAGTTAATAACAAGGGTGGAAACCGTAAAAACGACAAATAGCAGCGATGATTTTTGCACTCAAGTCAACTGTATTAAATATAAACATAAATATAAATAAAATATTAAAAAAGTCTTTTTTTTCCCCTAGAATCTTCACACCTGCGACTGTTATCACTGATCAGTTATCACTACTCCCTCCATATCCACCTCAAATTCCCCCTGCTTTCTTCCTCTCCTTAAAAAAAAAAAAATGTCAATCTCATTTTCTTCTTCTTCTTCAATTTCTCTTTATTCCCGCACTCTGAAAAACCATTTCAATACTTACATTCACAATATCTCTATTTTCCCAATTCACACCCACTTCAATTCTTCATCATCATTTTCCCAAAAATTCTCAATTAAATGCACAACAAATAACAACAACAACAACAATGAAGGTGTTTCATCTACTCAAAAAAATTCAAGAAAACTTGGGGTCTCAGTTTACAAACCAAAATCATATGAAGTTCTTGTCACTGATGCTGCTAATTCTTTAGCTTGTGCTCTTGATGATGGTAAAACTCGGCTCGAAATCGATTTTCCGTAATTCTCTTCTCCTCTTTTTCTCTCTCTTTCACGCATTTTATCAAACACTTTGTGTGCATTCTTGTTTTCTTTTTTTTTTCGATTGAAATTGTTAGAAGGATAAGTGATTTTTAATTATTTTTGTGGAAAATGTGATTGTGGGTATTGAATTAGATTGATTATTATGTTTATATTACTGTACATATTAATATGTTCATAGGACCATAGATATTAATATAATTCAAGTTCAAACATACAAACTGATTTTTCCGAGTTTTGGACCAAACCTATTTTTGATATTGTGTAGGCTCAGCATGCCTCGGTAACTAGCCGAGGAGCGAGTACTCGCGGAGTACTCTGCCGAGTAGGCGGAGTTTTATAATACTTTTTTTAGGATGATCTTGAAGAGGAAATTACATCTCTCCTTTAGAGTTTAGAGGTTCTTTGGGATTACGTATTTTAAGTGCTTATGGCATATTGGGTATTTAACTTTGTGTTTGTAGCTTATTTTGCGAAAAAAGCACTGGAATAAGCTCTATCGACCGCAAACTTTTAGGGCATGGGGTTGCCTGAGTGGACCGGTTGCCGGTTGGGTTACAATAAAACTAATCAGTCTTTTGTTAATTGTACTTATATGAATGTGCACTCAAATTTTGAAGAAACAATGACTTGATCATTAGCATAGAATACTTTATTATTGTAATCGGTTCCCTATTCAGTTTTTGTGATTTCGATAAAACTCATGCGAACTTTGTTTCCTTTCCGGTATTTTCATGTTAAATGGATGGCATCAACAGGCCATTGCCTACCAGCATTTCTTCATATAAGGTATCTTCATGCTTTCTTGCTGGTTCTGTTGAATAAAGCTTTTTCCTTTTGAAGTAAAAAAGCTTCCTTATATGAATTGTGAAGGGATCTTCAGATGAGTTTAGTGATGCCAATGTTCAACTTGCGTTGGCTGTTGTTAGGAAGCTTCAAGAGAAAAGGGATACACGAGCTTGCATTGTAAGACTGCACTTGTTTTAATGATGTTTTTCTTCATTGGATACCTCTAGTAGGGTTGCAAGAATGGGCTGGCTGGGTAACAGTTCAAAATGTACATTCTTGTTTCGGTTGGTCATAAAACACTTTCTGTCCTAATCTGTTAGATTCTACACATAACCAATTTGCCATATTTTGATTCAAAGATTGGTATCATTTTAATAGTAACCTAATTCTTGACTAAAAGGATTTATAAGAAATTAAGAAGTTTTATGCATTAAGAATACACTTAGACGAAATCTGAACCCATTCCTTTCAAGTTATTTTTTAGTATTATACAAGTGACCACCCTTTATTGATAAACATGTTCATATGTGAAGAGTCTAAATTGCCACCTCAAAGGTCAGCTGTCTAAGATATGTGTTTGCCAAACTTATCATTTGATGTAGGTGTTCCCTGACAAGCCCGAACAGCGTAGAGCTTCAGAACTATTCAAATCAGCTATTGACTTGGTAATTGAGTTAACTATTTAGTCCTTTCTCCTCTCGGTATTTATTTGCACATGCTGCATTTAATATCTCGAGTTGCATCATAAAATAGAAATCATATGTAAACTCTCTTACTGAATATATTTAAAGAACAGAAAGCAATTGCACGTAATCAAATGCTCGTGCTTTTCTTCTAGATTGATGGGATCACTATTGGTTCTTTGGATGATATTCCCACTGGTCCTGTTGCTTCCTTCTTTAGGTCTGTAAGGAACACACTTGATTTTGATTTTGATGATGAAAATGAAGGTTAGTTCTATGAAAGCGTACATTAAAATGTGAGAAATTTTATTATGTAGAAATATATACTTGTGACTTTGTGAGTGTTTAATGACTTTATTACTGATTAACAACCTTTGACTTAATTCTTATTTTCATAATTGACACATTCTATGAACACAGGGAGGTGGGAGTCTGACACACCACCAACTCTTTTTGTATTCATCAGTTGCAGCACCCGTGAACTTGCTACCATCGAGACATATTTGGTAGGGTGTAATATCTTTTATATTGATTATTGTTATCTAGATATGTGTTCATTCATGTTATATTTTATCTTTAATGTGTCAAAGGTGTGAACTATAATAGTTGGTTAGAAATGCAATGGGCCAAATGAATTGATAAGTTGAAAGTGAACTGAAGTGTGTGTAAATGCTTACAGCCTCTGATATCGCTTTTATAAAAGTAAAACTAGTATGTTATCAACACAGTTTTTGTGATCATAATTGATAAAGTAACTATCTATAGAGCTCAAGAATATATAGGTACAAGAATAGTTTGCTGGCCAGCCCAACCCTACCAATATTAAGATTTACCCTTTTTAACCTAAACTTGTTTCTCCTCATTACTCAAACTGCCCATTTTATCATCTCTAATCTCTGTCCTTGCTCTCTACTTTTTTCTAGTCATCGAGTTCTTGTCTAATCTGGTATAGTTTCACGTGTCCAGTAATATAAGGACTGACAATAATTATTTTGTACTAGCATTATACCCGCGCAATGCGGCGGTGACAACAAATTCTAGTACTTTCTCGATTTAATTGATGTTACTATGAGTCGGTAAAAGAGAGATACATACAATTTTTAATGTAATTTTAGGCCGTAAGAATATAGTTTTTAACTATTTATAAAAAGATAAATGATTATTTAAAATAGGAAATTGTTTAGGTTTAAATTGATACTAATCTATATATATATATATACTTCTATATCTATACTTCTATACAATGATTACAACCCCCGTTGAAAATCACAATTTTGGGATATGTGATTTCACCAACCTACCCTTATTGATTAGATTACACCATCAGTCCCTTATCTTTTAAAATATCTCCACTACCCCTTTACATCAATTACTTATACCTTACGATTAGCTTAGTTTACTTTTAAGGTGTAAAAAGGGTATTGAATTGGACATTGACTTACCCAAAAATAAGATCTTATTCAAAACATTCATTTGGCTGGTAGGGGTGAGGGTACAACGGGTCATTCACATTTCAAAATTTTATGTTATTCAACAAGGTGGGGCAGTTTTTATAAGGGTAAGTAAATAAGTAGATAAAATATCTAGTTCAAGTGCTTCTAGTGTTAACAACATATCCTTGGATCAAAAACGGAAGAGCTTACTCTATATGGAGACTAATGGAGTATACGAGATTTAGCTATAGTATGGTAGTATCCTTTATATTTGGGTCTTCCTATGTGGATATGAAACGTTTGGCAGTTCAAAACTTTGCAGATTAGCCATATGTTTGTGATGTGTATTCTTTTTATTATGAAACTGCAAAGTAATCCATGTTGCTCTATGTAACATAATATCTATTTTGATGTTGGGGAAATTGCCCATACAAAATGGTCAATGGTCTTGGCCATTGGGAAAGGATTGTGTGTGTGTGTGTGTGTGTATTAGACAGAAAATCCTTATATTTATTCACCCACGTGTTTTTAGTTAGAATAGTAGCAAATTTGCCACCTCACACGCACTACCGTTAACAAATTTTCATAAAGATGCACTACAATTACATTGTATCTTTTAACTACAAAGTTTCGGAAGAAAATGCCTCTGGGGAGATAAGTCTGTCCCTGTATGAGTCTCCAAGCACTAACCTTGAGGCTATGATAATTGGGATGTTGGTTTGACACAATTGGGCCAAAGGCCACTTGATTGTTTAAACAGTTACTCACTGTTGACCTCCTTGCTGTATTATATTCCTCCTAGAAATAGCCAAATGGGTGGATCATGGTGATGGGCCTAAACAGCTAATACAGGTTGAAACGGATCAGGGTGAACCAGGACGCTGATGTTGCGAAAAACTTAAATTGTTATAATCATTTAAGTAGCTGATTTTAGTTATTAAGACATTTTTCGTTGAATAATTTAAATACATAAAGCTATTTAGAGGCTGTACGTGTTATATGTACACTTTGGGTAACTTGTGACCCTCTTGATCATTTCCCTTTAAGTTGGTTGTTCTTATTTTTGTTTGTCATGCTAGAAATAAAAATACACAACATAGTTTAAATTGATCAATACACTTGTAAATTGTTAGAAATCGCGACCTCTACTTACTCCAGAATTGTCGTCAAGTTCTTGTTCATTTCTTGCATGCCATGCAGGAAACATTTGGTGCATCAACACCTGCCCTTTTATTTAATCTGGAGCTTGAGACATTGCGGTAACCTGTTTAAATCCCAACTTTAGATAAATGTCTACATGTCATTACTTCTACCTTCTTTAACGTAATATTTCTATTGGAATGGCAGAGCTGATCTTGGACTTTTTGGTTTTCCGCCCAAAGATTTACATTACCGATTTCTTTCTCAATTTGTTCCGGTTTTTTATATTCGCATAAGAGACTATTCTAAGGTACCTCTTCTGCTCTTATGATTATATCTATTTGGTTTACATTTCTTTTCATTTTATTTGACATTACTTTGATAGACTTTTTACTTTAAAATGCAAGACAGTGGCAGTAGCCCCATATATCTTGAATTACACAGGGGCACTATTCCGTCAATACCCTGGTAAGAATTTTGCAAACTAATCCCTCACATGTCATCTGTTGGTATTTTTCCGTGTGATATCTTAATAGTAATGGAGCCACAGAGGGGTTCGCAGAACCTCCTCTTGTTTTTTTTTGGGAAATAGAAGTTTGTAAGAACTTCAATATTAATGGTAATTTTTTAAATGTCACATAACAGCAAGATCTATTTTTATGGGAATATTAAAATTAATGCAAAACTAAATCCTCTTGGAAAGTGTTGGTCTGACCTGGTTAGTTATCTTTGGAGCTTGATACCATAAACCAGATTATAACTTGTTGTAAAAGCTTTGTTTATCAAGTTATAAGATATAGTATGTCTCTCTTGATACCCGTTTCTGAAATTGTGATTCAAACATCATATGTCATTCTTTTGACCATTTTTCCCATGTGATCTTTTAACATAGTTCCGTTCATGTCATAAAGTTTTACTTGCCTCCCTTCCTCCTTCGCAACTAAAAACTCCATTTCGGGGTTTTTTGTTTATAAATTAGTGGTGGCATGATGGACGGGGTAGCTATTGGGTAATGGGTCAAAACAAGTCATTTTTACAAATGCATAAAATGAGAATGTGTTAGCTATGAATCCTAACATAATCTAGCTACCTTGGTTTTACCATATCCCTAATTTGAAAACATAACGCAGGGCCTTGGCAGGTGATGCTTAAGCAATCGGATAATTCGTTTGCTTGTGTTGCAGAAAGTGAAACCCGCTTCACTCTTAACGAGGTAAGCATGTGATGAATGTCATTTTCTAAATTTAAAACATGTGATTTATCAGACATTCTTCTGAGTATTCTATTACAAAACAAAACAAAAAATTGAAATAAAAATCGCAGAATCTTAACAAAATTTCCAAAAATTTATTGATGAACACAAATTTCAAAACAGCACAGAAGGGAATTTTAACTGATATCTTGCTTTCTAACAGCACCCACATGCACCTATTTATACATAAAAAAATGCTTCTGGCACAACATGGGTTTGTTAGCACCTACTTATACTACGAACAACACTACTAACTGCTAACTAAAAGAATGTTAACTGCTAAAAAGAGAATACCCTTCTAGCACAGCTTGGATTTGTTGACACAGTTGTTTGACTTGTGCAGACCAAGGAAGAACTATTACGGGTCCTTGGACTGAAGGAGGAACAAGGAAGCCAACTTGAATTCCTTCGTAGAGGATACAAGGTCTGCTTTCCTTTTAACTTATTTTGTTAATTTGTTCCTTTCACCTGATAAAATGGTCATATTTAGTATACCAGAAGGTTTACGGGCTAAATTATTCATTGCCCATTATCATCATTGAAAATGAGTTGATGGCTAAAGTCTTTTTTTGGCTGTGTGAACCACCCTTCTGATTATCTAAAAGGTTTCGAGCCTATAATAGTCATTTCTCATCATCATCATCATCATCATCATCATCATCATCATCAGTTTACTATTTATTATTTTCTATGGTAATCCACAAAATCTCTCTTTTTTATTTTATTTTTATTTTGTGTGTGTGTGTTAAATGGTAAGGCATTTTAACAGAATCAATTTACTCCATCCACCTTATGAAAACTTTCAATATTTCTTTTGGTTAGATAGTTTCCAGGCTAAATTATTCCTCTGCCGATTATGGACATAATGACTAATAAACCCGTGATCCACAAGATATCAGTTTTTGTTGTGTTGAAGGGTATTATAGTCGTTTGACACATAGCCAAACATATTCTTTGAATGTCAAATTTTGCAACTTTCTTGGGAGAGAGCGAATACATCTTTTACCCAACCCTCTCCTCTTTCTTTACAAGCACTTGTGCTAAGGGACAAACCTACACCAAGCTTGTGCATACCATGAATTTTTCTTGTTAGTGGAAGATTGCTCTCTTTATGCTATTGTAGTACGTATCTAAATCTTAGAGGCAACATAATGGCAATCCAGGCAGGTTAAGTAACGGGTCAAAAATACTTTTAGAGATAGTCAAGACGGAGGGTCACATCGGGCAAACCCACAATCACGTGTTCGTCTTTTGTTTATTTGAATGTTAATAAATAGTTCATTAGATATGGTTAAAAAAACGATACTGTTTTTGTAACAAGCAAAATTTTCTGACAACATTCAAAAGGCTTGATGCGCTTTGAACAATTTGAGCAACCTTTGACCAAATTGACCAATTTGGCCCATTTCACTTATTTCTAATTTAGGTAAGGTTTTAATTTTTTACCCAAATGTATAACCTAAGAGGCCAAGACCCAGTTATCACTGCGGGCTCTACCAACTTTCTTTTCTGCAATGATAAATCTGTACAGCCAATACCCCGCTATGGGTTCCTGGATCTACTATTTTTGTTACATTTATATGATTCCTACCATTCTTCTGCAGACTGCAACATGGTGGGAGGAAGATGTTGAATTAGAGCTATATTCAGCATGGCGTAACTGAATTGAGCCCAATAAAAATACAAGGAAAATGAAAGAGATCGTTTCAAGAGACATGGTGGTGAACTGGCCTAGTCATGATCATTTCTTAGCATTTTCACATGTATATCAGTACACAATTTTTCCTTTTATTATTTTCTATAGTTTTTTCATCTGTCATTTTTGTCAAAACACCTCCTATAGGTCATAGTGAAGAACATATGTATATGAATAATCTATATTATGCCAAGATAGTAAAAGTTCTATCAAATGGTTCACCTTGATGTATAGTATTCTAGGAAAGCATTGAACGGGTATTAGAATATTGATCTCCTGGGATTTATTGAATCTGGAAACAGCCTTCAGAAGGGAAGTGTCTAGCCAAACATTATGCTCAAAATCTTTTATCAGGACTTGAAATCAATCATCTTTGAAAGTTTGAGATCATTTTGGTTATATATAACGAACATCATGTGAAATCAATAATGTCCTACATAATATAGTACATTCATTTATAGACCCTGAGATGATCCATAATCATTACCGACTTTCCTCGTAACAAGAGTCTTAAACAACATTGGTTACTCTTCAAGTTTTAGCTATAAAAACTGCAGCGGTATATGTACATATCTCCTCACTCTCACAGATTCAAGTAGCTGCCTTTGATGTTTCAGGTTCGTCCTATATTACATCAGAAAACAGGTACAACATACATAATTCACACCAAGTCAAAAATCTGTTAACTTACATGTAAACTTCTATCCACAAGTAGAACAAAAAAATTGCTCATCTCATTCCACAGTAAAATCCGGCTCAGAAGGCTTTTGAAGACTAATAAACCCTGTGGACATACCACGTCTCCTCTGAACTCGTCTCATAGCATTAGCAGCAAACCTTGATGCGTACATTGTTGCACCAAACGATGAGGCACGCCCTCTAATCAACGCACTTTCTTCATTAACATCATCATCGTCATCCTCATCTGCAGAATAATCCTGATAATCCTCATCGTCTTCTTCTTCCTCCAGCCGATGAAGTTCTATGAGCTTCCTCCTGGAATACCTTCTCCATGCGGCTTGTATAAAGCTTGCAGCCCATGTCCTCCATTGCTGTGAATAAAATCTGAATGTGTGTTGAACTTGTCGACTGTGAAGACGCCTGAACTGACTCGTAATGAACTTCACTTCATCTGCGATTAATGCGAATGCTTCTACTTCTGTTAATGCTTTTACTGTTCGTGTAGATGGTGGTAGATTAGCTGCTGATTTTGGATCCAAAGCCCAGGTTAGAAGCTCTTCACCACAAAAATCGCCTTCTTTTAAGAAACCACGGTTGAAGAACCCACTTCTGCCACCATCCGTGGTGACACTTTCTAATCTGCCACGGATGATGAACAACATTTCATCAACAGGGTCTTCTTCTCTTAGTACGTACGTGTTTTCTGTGTAGAGACTTGGTTTAAGGCGCTCACATATGGCATCAAGTAATCGTTCATCCATATTTGCAAACAGCGGCACCTGCAAAGGTTAACAGGATGATTGTTTGCTATGATCCACTGTGTAGGTATATATGTGGTGATATTAACCCTTTGGATTTGGGTTGTCTATTAGCTCAAGCGGGTCAAAATGAAATCCATTAAAGTAATCTTAATATGGTAAATTACATACCCTTTTGACTAAATTCAAACAGAGATGTCTCTTGATATCCCTCCTTAGATCTTTTGGTAGACTCTGGACCAAGCTTTCTTCATCCACGCCTCTTGTTTCCACCCATTTATACTGATCATAACGCCGTACTCTTTCTTTGAGCTCCTGAGGAAGTAACCTATGATGCATCCATTGTTCAGAGTCTCTCCTTTTGATCCTCATCTCCTCTAGGCGAACCGAAAGTGATTGGAGATAGGTCTATTCAGAAAATAAAATAATGTGCTGTGTTACGTTATCAAAATGTGACCGACCCATGTAATGATTCACTCAGAAATCTAGTTGTTCGATCCGTGCTATGACAAAGTGGAACATTTAGATAAAATGCTTAAGTAATGGCTTAGAAGATCTTATGCATTGAATATTACTGTACATTTTAGAAGCCTTTCCACAAATTTGACCTATCTCTTTATCTACTTTTCTTTTCTTTACTTATTTGACCCATTAGAGATAAGCATAGCATAAAGACACTTTCAATAAGACAATAAGTAACTGGGTTGATATTACCACCTCAACTCATTTTGAATATAGAATTGAGATCACTTTCTAACCTGCATGTTGCCGATGAGAAGAGCAAAGAGAATGAGCCCAGAAATTGCAATTATGATTGAGAAGATTATTTCTTTAGCATAGGTGCTAGTTTCTAGTCCCTGGCCGAGTGTACTGCATGATTGTGAAAAATCAAAAACGAGTGAGCTCGAAAAAGAACATGCTAGTGAGATTAAGAATTTATAGTTTACAAATTTGAGTTGTTTGAACATAGAATATAGCATTAGAGGTGCCAATTTTGGCTGACCCATTTACTCAAGAATGATAGACCCATTACCCAACCCACTGACCGTCCATATTGCCACTTATACACAACATCATAGTTGCTGAAATATCGTCAAAAGTTTAAGACCGTTTGTTTTAAGCATTAAAGCTAACATACCTCAAGTTTCTCAAGCCCCACCATAAACAGTAGCAGTATTTAGATATAAATTGTTCAGATGAATCAACTTGAGACTGCACAGCTTGTAAGTAGATCCCGTAATCAAATTCTCCATAGGCCTCAGATTCAACACAATGTTCATCAAGAGTGGCTTTACTTATTTGAGCCCAGGCTTTATACCCGTCTGTCTTCTGATATCCGCAGTAAAGATATTCTATTTCACACTTATTTTCCTTAATACAAGCTTGCTCCCAACATGAACTTTTACGCTCTACAGCTAACAGATACCAGAATGCCCCGAAAATCTGTTAATATCACTAAAATCAGATATTTCATCTTCAAAGTAAAACTCAGCATGCACAGATTGTATCTAGAGTTGGTACCCTTTCAACTAGACTAATGAAACATAGCTCTTTCCCGTTTTATTAATGATAGATTATAAATATGTCGAATTCTTGAAGAAACCTATACTAAATACTAATGTAGCAGGTGGAAGTGTCAAATTCAACCATCCACTTATCAATAGCCGATTTGGGATGTCTCTCATCCCAAACCAATCAAATGGTCCAAAAATGTATAGCTAAAACGGGTATGGGTTAAATTTTTGAACAGGTCAAACAAATTGCAACTCTTAAATCCCTTTTATTGTGCATACAACCTCCTTGATTGTTTTTGTTCAAGAATTTAGATTATCACTGCTGTAATAAACTATTTTGGCTAATCATAATCTACTCATTCTCTTTTGTAGCCCGGGACTAAAAAAGTAAAACTTACATGTCCAGCAAGAACAAACCAAACCAGATAATATGCTGCACCAGCCCAAGCTGTTTCAGTAATGACACCCACAGTCTTTTTGAGCTCTGAAAACAATGGCAGGATACGGAAGGACCTAGGTATGTACTGCACAATTACAATCCACAGTAAAATCTTTTTCGTACCCATCACACCCGAACCATTTGATTTATGAAGAAATCTCCAAACTACAACCTGCACAAAACCATCAACTGATGTCACTAAATTATATAACATCAATAAGATAGATAAAAAGTGAAAACTATAAAAGTCAACCTGTGGTAACGGTAGCACAGATAGAAGGTCAACTAGGAAATAACGTTGCACATATCGCCTTGCTATTTGTGCAGGATCTATTACGAGTTCACCACGTCCAAAAACACGAGATGATGGTGCAATATATGCTGTACGAAACTGGAGACCAATGCGGATAATGTAGATTATATCAACTATGGTTCTCACAGTCGTGATAGAGTGTGCTAAACTTCTATGTATCTTTAAACAATTTTCTTTGTTATTATAAACTGGGATGTAAAAAAATAAAGGATCCACATATACTGCAAGAATGCAAGATAAGACCAAAAACTTGTTCCATATCAGAAGATTCTTGTCTTGAGGATCGATTATTTTTTTCTCGGACACTTTGAGATCTTCCGAGAACACTGCACGAGTGACTCCAGTTTTTAGACTTTGCCCAAAGTTTATTAGTCCTTCTCCACCTCTTCTCATTCCTAACTTTATCGACTTGGATGCAGTAGGACGTGGAGGACCAGTATTGTTCGCTCCTTCTACATTGAACCCAAATCTCTTCATCTTGCTAGTACTAGATGAATGTAACAATTTTAATCTAGATCATTCAACCTAAATTCAAAAGTAAATCGAAAATTTAGAATGAAAGTGTCCCGCTTTTAACAAGTTAATGAATCACGCCGAAAAAAAATACAAGATACTTGTCAAATTGTTTTCCGGTTTATTTATACCTTGCAAAATAGATGCTCTCTACTCGGTCACCTATGTTGTCTTGTAATAATAATTAAACGCTTTGTGAAATGAAGACAGGAGAAAGAAGGTCCAATCCTTAATAGGGAAACGTTCAAGACGTTTCTACCCAGCAACAATACCACCATGATAACATCCGTTGAATACAAATTAAATGCATGAATTCAAAGACCATACGATGAACGCCAACTTATGAATCACGAATTCACATTGCCCTGTATTATGAATCATGGATTCTGCCAAAGATATAACAAACATTTAAACGATATGCATTGGTGTATAAATGCAAATATATGTATAATAGTATCTATATGTAAACAAACATAGCCTAATTTGGGGGAAATTTTGAAAAAGAAAATCAAATTTAAGGAATCAATATACCATAAAATTGTTAGCTTCTTGTCATGGGTTTTTTTCTTTGGTTTGATAAGGATGCAAATATATGTATAATAGTATCTATATGTAAACAAACATAGCCTAATTTGGGGGAAATTTTGGACTGAAAAAAGGGGAAAATGGCTGATAAAATGTAGAGATATTTTTAATCGGTACATGGAGCGGTAAAAAAGGTTAGCCGTTGGTCCACTATCCTTGTGGCGGGAAAGTGTAGAGTTTACATATTATTAGCCAAATATATCGGCAAAGTAATTCAACATTTATTTATATTAGCAATACTAGCACCGTACGTCCGTACCCGCGTAATGTGGCGGTGGTCGTGGTGTCGACGATGTGCTGGTGGAGGCGAATGTTGGTAGTGGAGGCGACGTCGAGTGGTGTAGATAATTGATGTAAAAGTAATTGATTTAAAGGGTTAATGAAGATATTTTAAAAGATAAATGATTGATAATGTAATTTAATCATTAATATTAAGTGGACAATATATGTGAAAATATTTTAAGGGATGCTAAATGAAAATATTACATATTTTTTAACCCTTCAAAAAATAAAATGTTTTTTATACGATAATACATATAAGATTCCACTTATGATGGTCTTTAATGAGTTTCCCCTATAGATTTCAGGTTAAGGTTTATTATTGAGAGGTTTAATTTGAAAATCTATCATGTAAAAGAGCTCTCTAGCAGACTAGCACAGATCAATTTAAGAAAAAATATATGCTAAACATCTCAAAATTAACGAGTAATTCCCAAAAAAAATTTAAAATAAACAACAATATAGGAGTAACTTTTATTTGGGTCCAACCTTCTTACTCAAATATAAAAAACAACATCTGATATAATTATATCTGGTTGAACCTAACGTTGATTGCAGTGGCGGAGCTATGTGGTGGCCACGGGTTGTCATGACAATATTTAAGAAAGCAAAATTATTATTTTCATCGTGTCCTTCAGATCCATATATATTTATATTTATATATCTATATTTATACTTATATTTATATTTATATTTATATTTATATTTATATTTATATTTATATATCTATATTTATACTTATATTTATATTTATATTTATATTTATATTTATATTTATATTTATATATCTATATTTATACTTATATTTATATTTATATTTATATTTATATTTATATTTATATTTATATATCTATATTTATACTTATATTTATATTTATATTTATATTTATATTTATATTTATATTTATATATCTATATTTATACTTATATTTATATTTATATTTATATTTATATTTATATTTATATTTATATCCATATTATTCCCCAATATATTTATATTTATATTTATATTTATATTTATATTATATTTATATTATATTATATTTATATATCTATATTTATACTTATATTTATATTTATATTTATATTTATATTTATATTTATATTTATATCCATATTATTCCCCAATATATTTATATTTATATTTATATTTATATTTATATTTATATTTATATTTATATATCTATATTTATACTTATATTTATATTTATATTTATATTTATATTTATATTTATATTTATATCCATATTATTCCCCAATATATTTATATTTATATTTATATTTATATTTATATTTATATTTACTAAAATGAAGTTGCACTAATGATTTATTAACCAATAAAAATCTTATATTTATATTTATATTTATATTTATATTTATATTTATATTTATATTTATATTTATATTTATATTTATATTTATATTTATATTTATATTTATATTTATATTTATATTTATATTTATATTTATAAGTTTATTTAATATAATAAATAATAAAATAAAGTATATTTATATTTATATTTATATTTATATTTATATTTTTATATTTATATATATTTATAAGTTTATTTAATATAATAAATAATAAAATAAAGTATATTTATATTTATATTTATATTTATATTTATATTTATATTTATATTTATATACGTTATATTATATTTATATTAATATATTTATATATCTATATTTATACTTATATTTATATTTATATTTATATTTATATTTATATTTATATTTATATCCATATTATTCCCAATATATTTAATTTATATTTATATATCTATATTTATACTTATATTTATATTTATATTTATATTTATATTTATATTTATATTTATATTATATTTATATTTATATTTATATTTATATTTATATTTATATTTATATCCATATTATTCCCCAATATATTTATATTTATATTTATATTTATATTTATATTTATATTTATATTTATATATCTATATTTATACTTATATTTATATTTATATTTATATTTATATTTATATTTATATTTATATCCATATTATTCCCCAATATATTTATATTTATATTTATATTTATATTTATATTTATATTTATATTTATATATCTATATTTATACTTATATTTATATTTATATTTATATTTATATTTATATTTATATTTATATCCATATTATTCCCCAATATATTTATATTTATATTTATATTTATATTTATATTTATATTTACTAAAATGAAGTTGCACTAATGATTTATTAACCAATAAAAATCTTATATTTATATTTATATTTATATTTATATTTATATTTATATTTATATTTATATTTATATTTATATTTATAAGTTTATTTAATATAATAAATAATAAAATAAAGTATATTTATATTTATATTTATATTTATATTTATATTTTTATATTTATATAATATATACTTATATATATTTAATTATTTATATACGTTATATTATATTTATATTAATATATTTATATATCTATATTTATACTTATATTTATATTTATATTTATATTTATATTTATATTTATATTTATATCCATATTATTCCCCAATATATTTATATTTATATTTATATTTATATTTATATTTATATTTATATTTATATATCTATATTTATACTTATATTTATATTTATATTTATATTTATATTTATATTTATATTTATATCCATATTATTCCCCAATATATTTATATTTATATTTATATTTATATTTATATTTATATTTATATTTATATATCTATATTTATACTTATATTTATATTTATATTTATATTTATATTTATATTTATATTTATATTTATATTTATATTTATATTTATATTTATATTTATATTTATATTTATATTTATATTTATATTTATATTTATATTATATTTATATTTATATTTATATTTATATTTATATTTATATTTATATTTATATTTATATTTATATTTATATTTATATTTATATTTATATTTATATTTATATTTATATTTATATTTATATTTATATTTATATTTATATTTATATTTATATTTATATCCATATTATTCCCCAATATATTTATATCCATATTATTCCCCAATATATTTATATTTATATTTATATTTATATTTATATTTATATTTATATTTATATATATTTATAAATAATATACTCATCTTCGACGGCGTTACGAGCATGGCCTGCAACTTCAAGTCGTTTAATTTCGGCTGTGATTTCCGCTTTGTTGGAAGTTATGCTCTTGTAAAATATATTAGTTAATTTAGACATGTAGGTTAAATGTTAATTCGAGTTAGACTAAAATTAAATATGTAAAGTCGGGTTTTACTTGGAGTGCAAGTCAAGTAACCGACTAATATGAAATGTCTAGTTTAAGGTATAGAGCCAAGGTTACTAAACTTGGGACAAACACCGGGAATATGGCGATCGGAAGCACGGAGTTCAAAAAAGAGAAGTTTGATGGGAGAAACGACTTTGGGCTTTGGAGGGTGAAGATGCGCGTATTGCTGTTGCAGCAAGGTATCACGGAGGCCCTAAAAGGCGAAACAAAGTTGTTGATGGTGATCAAGAGTTTCTTGGTGGTGCTAACAAGAACTCTGGAATGAGACAATGTGTATACATTGGATGGTAAAGCACTAGCGTTTGGTGTACAAGTGAATGATACAAGAGTTCAGGGTGTATACAGTAACAAACGTGTTCAGCTTGAGGTGGAGCTACCCGAGGTTGATCATGAGCTAAAGAATGATCAAGAATGTAGGGTCACGCACAAAGCATCTCAAGGTCGTAGCTATCAACTTGCTTTGAACAGACGAGGAAAGCAAGTGGTGATGTTTACATGGTCCAGGAAGACGGATGTAGCAGCTTGTAACGTGGGGAAAGCAGAAGGTGAGCTCATGGAAAAAACTTCTGGTAATAAGCACGTGAATACAAAGACTACAGGTGACTTGATTGGATGTAGATGGAAACACAAGGGACAAGACTTGGAGAGAGGCATCTATGGGACGCAATCAAGGGAAGTTGGACGTGTAGACGGGATGGACAAGACTCGAAGGTTTATTCCAGGATCCAAGGGCTCGCGTTGGTCGAAGCTACATGGAAATTAGCTAATAAGGTGGAGATTGTAAAATATATTAGTTAATTTAGACATGTAGGTTAAATGTTAATTCGAGTTAGACTAAAATTAAATATGTAAAGTCGGGTTTTACTTGGAGTGCAAGTCAAGTAACCGACTAATATGAAATGTCTAGTTTAAGGTATTAAGTCGAGTCCTGTTTAAGGGTAATGTTACTCTTAAATTAAGGAGGTTTAATCTTGTATAAGAAAACGATAATGAGTGATTAATAGGGTGGAAATAGGTTATTTTATACTTGTTGGCGGTTCCCTAATGGTGTGAAGAACTAATTAGCTTCACGCCACCAAGTGTGATATTTAGGTGTTTGTGTGTGTTTTTCATTAGGGTTTTAGGTGGATCCTTTGAGGGGTATTTATAGGCCCTCAAGGAAGGATCCAGAAGTTGGAGGGTTAACGGTAACGTTAGACATGTAGTCGTTATCGTTTGGATAGCTGTGTCACGATCTTTGGCTCGAAGGTACAAGTACAAGTCGTACGTACTACTGCACGTTCTAGATTGTACTATTTGTCTGTTGGCTAGCTGCAGCCTCCGTAGCTAGGTAGCGAAGGCTCCAGCTTAGACTATTGTGACTTATGTTCCGGACCTCACCATAGTGAAGGTTTTAGTCCTTAATTAATGTACGCAATCCGTAGAGTTCGGAGGATTAAGGATGGTACATCATCAAGCCCCCCAGCCTAGCATTATATTCTTTTATAATGGTGGGGTAAGGCTAAAAATGCTTTGAAAATTTAAATATCTCTGAATTGCGGCGGAAGCTGTAATCCGTAGCCTTCTGTGTATTACTTATACACTCCTTCCCCTCGAAAAATAAAAATAAAAATAAAAACAAAAAAAAGAACGGGGAACTTGTTTAAAGATAAAAATAAGGAATTGAGCCGGAGGATCCTAAAGTTAGAGATAAAAGGTAACAATATGGGGGTAATAAATGCGCCGTTTCGTTTTTTGTTTTATTCCCATTATGGTGTCGTTAGTGGGGGAGATGTTTCGTCTTTCGAAACGGTTGCCATAAATGTTTCCAATTGTATTTTTAGTGGGAAACACGTGTCCAGTCTTCGTGCTTTTCTGTTTTGACATGTCCCGTCATGTGAACAGTTGCCTTCGCTTCTCCTATAAATAGTCATGCCTCTCCTTCATTTTGCAGTTTCTTTCGCTTTCTTTCTTAAATCACGCCCACTTCTTTCTCTAATCCGCAACTTCCGTAGGCTTCGTAGCTTCCGTAACTTCCTCTCTCGCAGGTGTGTTTTGTTTCCGAAAATATAATTTTTGCCATGGGTAATAGAAAGGACTTGTGCATAAGTTTTTGTAATGTCAAAAAAGATGAATTAGTACAATTTTTGTCCGACTATAGATTTCCCTTAGGGTATCATTACACTCTCCCCCGCCCCTCCGATAACGCGAGGATGGTTCCGGACGGGAAAGTGGTTTTGTATATGGCTATGTTTGAAATAGCGAATGTCCGTTTGCCATTTACTACCTTTTTTCTCGAGGTTCTTACACACTTTAAGTGCCATATATCTCAATTGACTCCCTTCGGAGCTCTTCGGATAACAATGTTCGAAGCCATTTGTCGTGCTCATAATGCGGAGCCTACGGTGGGCAATTTCCGTAAATTTTATTGTTTGGGAGCCGACGGGGATTGGTTTACCATCCAGAAGAGGCCGGGGTCAAAGCTTCCGGAGTGTGTGTATGGTGTTACTGCATCTATTAAGGGGTGGAAGAAAAGGTTCTTTTATGCAGATGCTTCTATTATACCTCCCGCGTATCCAGCGTTGTTGAATATGAAAGGCAATGCACGCGGCACCCTTGCAGATACTTCTATGGAAATTGAATTTGACAGAGAGTTGATAATGCAGTTGTGCAAGCCTCCGACCTTGAGCCGGACGCTTCCAGAGGCCGTTTTATACTTGGAAAAATTAAGTTCAGTTTGGTCGTACCATCCGGCGGCTCCCAGACTCGTGAATAAAAAAGGGGAGGGTACGGAGCCTCCGACCCTTCCTACGAAGTCTTTATATTTATTATGCATTCGTTGTAGTCTAACTCTTTATACTCGCAAATTTATCTTGTTTTGTTTGTTGTTGTTGTTCTTTTTTGTTGTTTTTTTTTTTTCTAATTTCGCTTTCTGTTTTGTAGTTATGGATTTCATGTCCTATATGGGTTCCGACCTTGAAGACATAGATGATGTCCCAGATGTTCCGGAAGGTCAAACCACCGAAGAAGTTCCTCATATTTCTCACGAGAAAGAAGTCATTGTTTTGAAGGATACAGCGGAGACTGTTGCTCGGCGGAAGGAGATTGAAGAGGATTTTGCTAGGCAGGTGCAATTAAACAAAAAAGGTGGTAAGGAAGAGGTTGCTACCAGCGTAGCTTCCGAAAAGAAAAGTGGTCAAAAGAGAAAATCCAGCAAGAAACATGTTTCCACATCTCGCAAGAAGTCTAAACCATCTAGGGGTGTTCAATCGGAGGAAGCCATTGGAGAGAATGACAGGGTTGTGGAGGAGGAGGAGTTTATTGCGGAGCCTCCGAGACATGGGTCGGGAAAAAGTCCCATGGCTGTAAGGAGGAAAGAAGTACACCCTTGTTGTTGTTGACGAATATTCAAGATATTGTTGGGTGATTTTCCTCAGATTAAAGAGTGAAGCTGCTGCTGAAATCATTGCTCTCATCAAACAAATTGAACTCAAGCATAAGCGAAAAGTTTGTCAGCTCAGAAGTGACAATGGCACTGAATTCAGAAATGCCACTCTGGAATCCTTCTGCACTGAAACTGGCATATCTCAGAACTTCTCCTCAGCTCACACACCAGAGCAGAATGGTGTTGTAGAAAGAAAGAACAGAACGCTGATTGAAGCTGCTAGAAGTATGCTAAATGAATCTGGTCTTCCCAAGAGTTTCTGGGCTGAAGCTGTTGCAACTGCTTGCTACACTCAGAACAGATCTGTGTATGTAAAAAGACACAAGAAGACTGCCTATGAAGTACTCAGAAATAGAAAGCCAAATATTGGATATTTCCATGTATTTGGATGTCCAGTATACATTCTGAATGATTCCAGTCAGCTTGGAAAATTTGATGCAAAAGCTGATGAAGGATACTTCTTAGGATATTCATCAAATCGCAAGGCCTTTAGAGTCTCTATAACAAGAGACTTGACAAGGTTGATGAGTCAATTCATGTTACCTTTGATGAATCCAATTCTGCAATTTTCAATAAACCAACTCCTGTACCACCCTCAGACAGTCCAATAAGTTTTGGTGATTCTGATCCTTTTGTCCAATCTGATCAGTCACCTGAACCTGTTTTTGAACACCTCAGTTCAGAACCAGCAAAAACTCAGAAAAGCAACATATCATTCTATCCTTCAGTCAGTTTTAAGCTACCTTCTGAACTGACTATTGGATCAGATGTACGTGCTGCTTCACCTCAGATATCAGCCTCCACTGAATTACCCCAATCTGAAGAGTTTCATGATGCAAGTCATGATCTGCAGGAGGAAAATGATGAGACTGAAATAGTCTTTTCTGAACCTCCTCCTGAAGTAAATCAGAGGAGTTCTTGCACTGATATCATTGTTCATCCTAGTCATTACACTAAGTGGACTAGAGCACATCCAATCGAGCAAATCATTGGAGATTCCACTAGTGGGGTTCAGACTAGAAGAGCCACAAGCGATCAATGCTTAAATGTCAGCTTCTTATCACTGATAGAACCGAAGAAGATTGACGAGGCTATGAAAGACCCAAGCTGGATTGAAGCCATGCAAGATGAGCTTAATCAGTTTAAAAGGAACGATGTGTGGGAACTTGTTCCTTGTCCCAGTAATCTGAAGAAAGAACCAATTGGGACAAGATGGGTCTTCAGAAACAAGATGGACGAAGATGGTCATGTAATTCGAAACAAGGCAAGACTTGTTGCAAAGGGTTACTCACAAGAAGAAGGAGTAGACTTTGATGAAACTTTTGCACCAGTTGCTAGACTTGAAGCTATCAGAATTTTCTTAGCTTTTGCAGCTCATCATGAGTTCAAGGTCTATCAGATGGATGTCAAAAGTGCATTCTTGAATGGTGATTTGGAAGAAGTTGTGTATGTGTATCAGCCACCAGGGTTCATAAATGAAGAGAAACCTCATTGGGTGTGTAAGTCCCAACTCAATAGATGGTTCTAACTGAAGACACCTCAATGTCGATGGTGAGATAACTTTGCAATACACACACTGTATCTGGAGACGACCAGTTGCAGTGTGTAGTATACCAGGTCTGGATAGTTTACTTATAAAGGAGACAAACAATTTATAAGTAAAGACAATGCAATAATATAAATACTTGTAAAGTAAATTGGTGAGATGATATGTATTTTTCAAGTGTAATTTATTTATTAATGTCAAATAAATTACAAGGTTGTTGCGGAACCAAGATAATACAAAAGAGTAAATATCCTAACAACCTATGAAATACAATCGATCTAATACTTGGAAATTCTCTTAACAATCGAAACACTTAAAGTTGTGAAATGTTCCTTTTTGAGATTGAGAGAATATTGCACAAGAACACCAAATATATTGCAGGTTTGCAAAGTTGTTATTTGGTTGTGCAAAGACCTCTATTTATAGGCAAAGTTGACATTGGGATGTCAACTTTGGCCGTACAAATATGGTTGAGAGCATTTAAGGAATAGTATTTAATTCCTTAAAATGCTGCATAAAGGTATGACATAAAGTCACCTTTATCCAACCTGCTTTATGTACTTTTGTACTTTATACATAGATAAATCCTTTTATCCGTGTAAAGGTACATAAAGCATAAAGGTCTTTTCCTCGTAATCAGTGTAAAGCTTTGTAAGTGCTTTACACCGATGTTCTCCAGTTTCTATCTGAGATAGAATAACAACTGGGCTTCGCTGCCATTGTTATTCTCTTTCTTCCACTTGATGTCTTCGACTTCAGTTGGAATGTCTTCAGGTGTCTTGGTCAGATGCCAACTGGAGGAAGTCTTCAGTTGCGTTTAACTGTACGATGCAACTGGACTTCATATATTTCTGGACAAATCTTCTGGTCTCCAGGTGCAACTGGAGACTGGCCAGTTTCCAGGTGAAACTGGTCCTAACAAATTCCCCCCATTTGTCCTGAAATATTGCTAAGTCTTTCTAGTTCTTTGTATCTATACAAGTATGAACTGGAAAGACCTGAATGACTAAATCTATCTAAATTTTCCAAGGCATTTTTATAGATCAACAAATGCCTTGGTATTTTCTTTGGGTTTGTTAGATTTAATCTATTATCTATCTTGTTGTTACAATCTGGCAACTTCATTTATATGATGAAATTTACAAGAGTTACAAGAAAGTAAACAAAATACAAGAAGATAAAATGAAGAAGAACTTAATCAGTTGGCCCTTCGCCAGTTCTCCTTCGCTTGGCAACTGAAGAAATGGGTCGATTGTCTTCAGGATCAACGTTCAGTCTCTCTTCAACACTTTCCTTGAACTTGAGAAGACTTTGAAGAACAAAAATCCAACCCCTTTCAACCTTGTTCTTTTGTTGCCTAGCTTCCAACAAGCTTAGCATCTCCACATGCTCAGAATGACCATATTGATGGACATCAGGATTCTCAGTTTGCCTCATGGGTCCATTGAAGTATTGAACCTCAACAGTGAAGTGTTTTGAACCAGGCTTGATCGATACTTTTACATCAGTGATCTTGCCTCGGTTAAATCTCCGCTGCTGTACTTCAGTTAGATATGCTCGTGCTTCAGATTCATTGGCCAGCTGGATCTGGCCAGTGCTCATTTTGTGCACTGCAGCTTTGATATCTTCACTTGAGGGTTCATTTGGTTGCACCCAAGTCCTTAGGTTTGCATCTCTATGCCATTGTTTTGTCTTTCCTTTGGACTTGGGTGGATTCAATACTCTTTTAATCACCTTCTGGACCTGCTCAACTCTCTTTTGAATCCCTTCAGCACGAAGTTCTTTTGCCCTATCCACTGATATATTAAAATTATTGGCATCATGCTCAGCTTCATCATCAGGATAGTATTTATCCAGTTGAATGTCAAGCATTTCCTTCAATACGCCCACAACCCTTGCATCATTTTTAATTTTGGCATATTGTTCCTTAGTGACACCCAAAAGGAGAGCATCACTTATATCTAGCATCTTCATTTTTACCAGATTCTCTCTGGCTTTGACTAGGTTTCTTTGCTTCATCAATTTTCTTTCCTTTATTATATCACCTAGCTTAGCCAGTTGTTTGCTCTCACTTTCAGAAACTGGAGGAAGCTTATCAAGATTGCCAGTTTCTAGCACACTGGCATCAGTACCAGTTGCTTTTGCTTGTGTATCAGTGGCCAGCATTATCTCTTTGCCTTTGTCCTTATTCCCCCTATCACCAATATCATCAAACTTCTCAAAGACATGCTGCTGGTCAACATCATCTGAACCAACAACACTCCTTTCAACCAACTGCCTTGCACTTACTGGACCTGGCAATCTGGGTGCAGGTGCAAGGATAGGCCTTCTTTCCCCCCTGGCAGCGTCTAGACCTGCACGAACAGCTGCCCAATCTTCATTACTGGAAGGCAAACGGGCTAGAGGCTGCCACGTTTGCATATCCTTGCACTCCTTAAATACAGTGCAAACCATTCGGAAGGATCTCCATAAGTGGTTAATCTCTTGAGACTAGGTCAGAACATTTGCAGCTGTTTGGTCCTGACCATTCTTCAAGTCTTTCAAAGTTTTTGAATCTTCATCTAAACCTTTAACCACTTGATCCTGCACTTCAGCATCCTTCTTTTTCAAATTCTCCACTTCTTTCACCAGTTTGTCAATTGATGAAGTGTGAGAAGATAACTGGGTATTCACAGCATTTAGTGCATCCCTCAACTGGCTAATTTCAAGTGTTAGAGGCTCCAGATTAACCTGAGGAGGGGGTATCTTGGCAATTTCAGCCATCACCTTTTTGACCAGTTCATCTTCTCGACTAGCCAGTTTCTCATCAATCGTCTGGCCAACTGAAGTGGCCACCTGCTGTCCAAGTTCAACTACATTGAGGCTAGGTTTATTAAACAATTCCTTCACCTGCCTTTCTATCTCCTTCAGATCTACTTCAGATGATCTAACAGTATTGCCCAGTAGGTTGGAGATAGATGTAGTGACCTTTGTTTGAGTTAAGTCAAAGGCTTCTTTAAGAGTTGTTGCCAGATTGTTACAGCCAGTGACTAACTCATTTAACTTCTGAAATACCAAGTCCTCATTTGCAGCAAACTTATTAATTCCCAAATCAACAACTTTTGAATTTGTAATTGTATCTTTGTTGTATTTGGAAAGGGACTTGGTATTCTGCTCAATTGTCTTATGAACACCCTCCACCCGTTTGATCAGGTTTTGGATGTCGGCTGAGAAGGAGACAAATTGAGTGTCCAGTGACAGAGGGGAAGTTGTCACTGGACCAGCAGCAGGTTGTACTGGAGCAACTGGAGGAGGCACAATAAGGGAAACCTCTCCAGTTGTCGCAGTAGCAACAGAAGTAGAACCAAAAATTGGTAAGGAAGAACGCTGAGGAATAACAAAGTGTTGGTCATGCTGAGAATGCTCAGGTGTGACCAACGGCGGCGGTAGGGAGGTGTGCCTATCTCTAGGCACAAAGAGTGTTGATAATAGTGATGGAGTTCTTTGTGGGGTAATTCTGGTGAGCATATCTGTGGATGAAACTGAAACTTGTGGTTCTAGGGGTTGATCAGAAAATGAAGGGAGTTGATCATGTACAGATGCATCAACCATTTCCTGATCAGATTGTGTTCCATCCGAATCCGAAGATTCAAGATGGAAATCATCCACACTCATGCCTAGATTCATGAATGATAGGGATGGCTGAACATCAAGTTCAGACTCCTGATGACCAGTTCCAGTTTCCTGGATGGTTTCATCAGTTGGTGGATCAGTTGCCGTGGCAACTTCTCCTTGAATAGAGGTCACTGGTGCCTCAACTACAACTGCTCTATCCTCAGTCGCAATATCATGGGCCGTAGAGTTTGGAACCTCAGTCTCCAGCTGTGACTGGCCAGAGACTTCGTCAGTTCGTGCAACAAGAGTGTCAGAAATTTGGCCCTGCAAGTTTTGTGCTGACACGGACTCTACTCTGGGTTGGGTTATCCCAGTAATATCTTCACCACCCTCTCCTACAGAAATTTCGAGGGTGGTTGCTTGTAAGTTTCCCATTTGACTATCTCCAGTTTCCTGTTGGGAGGAAACTGGAGGGCTGGTTGGGTTACTAGTGTCAGTGGCAGTTTCTGACAAATTCCTAAGACGATGACGGGTAGACCTGGCTGCCTTTGGAACACCTGGAGGACCTTTTGGGAGGTCTCCAGGGTAAGTTATAGGAACTGACTCACTGGAACTGGAGGGGTTAAACTGTCGGATGGGTTGAGCCACAGTTATAATTCCAGTAGACGAACTGGTGGGTCCCTCATTATTTTGAGGCCCGCCCAGTTGTCTTTCCGACTCACCTTGGACTGGTGCATCGGTTTTAGAGAATGCCAGCAACATTCTCTGAGGAATCTGGACCTCCCTAGGTACAGAAGCAAGGGAGTCCAGATTTCTCAACATTTCTGGGACAGTGTAAAGTGATAGAGTATTATTATATTCTTCACTGCCCAGAATTTGAAGGAAACAGAGTGATAAGAACCTGGAGAAGGGGATACATGGTCCCCTGGAGCCCTTCAGTTTTTGTACCAGGCTTCTAAATAAAATGTCAGCAAAATCCACTCTGAGTCCATTCCACAAACAGTATGCCATTTCTGCTTGTGTGGAGTTGATCTGGTCCAATCCACCAGAACTCCCACCCATGCTTTCAACAAGGTGGATGAAGAAGTACCTCCAGGATGGTGTGAGGCCCTTCATCGTCATCGCACCTTTCGTTTTCAATACCCCATGCTCCAAGCACTCCTTATTCCCCATATCGAGGAGCACCTGGCGAAAATTTATATTTTGGGATATCACAACTGGAGTCTCACCCTGTCTCCAGTAGTTGAGGTGTAAAGCATCCCTCAACGTTTCAACATTCATGGTACACTCGACTGATCCATCTTTAAGGGTGAAGGAGATAGATGAACAGTCTTCAGAAAGTTGTGCAGTGTACCAAAACTCACACAAGTAATCATGAAACAACTTGCGTGGGTTAAGGGTAAAACACTCACCGATAGGAGATTCTCGAAGGAATTTTTGGATTTTTCCAATGAGAGTATCGGGAGTTTGAACCCCTTGCAAACTAGCCATGGGATTGTTTGGATTTAATTTAATTAATTTAGGATTTGGAGGGGCACCATCGGCTCGATGCACATTTTCAGATGGATTATACGCGACAGTAAGGAGATTTACATCCCTACTTCTTGAAGATTTTGGTGCCATTTGATTTAAGTATGAAACTGAAAGTTTGGGAATTAGGGTTTTTGATTTATGAAGCAGAGAGAGAAAAGAAGCAATTGTTGATGATTGGAGAGTAAATGAAGAGAATGAAAGGAAGTAAATGAGTTTTGGAGTAAATAAGGGCTATTTATAAGAAGATTAGGATCCCAATGAAATAACCAAGAATATTTTATTGCCTAAAAATCAAATTTAAAAGATATTTTCATAACTAAAAGTTTGAATTTTGAAGCCAAAATTAATTCCCCGTTGTCAGCAATAAATGCTACGACGGCTTAATTTCCCACGCGCCCACTATCTTTTCATTTTCCCAATAAAAGTACATCCTTTTTACCAAAATAACCTTAACACGTCATATGACGGTTTCCAAGTGGATCAAACACTCGAGTACCATTACGTGTTACAAATATCGACCAAGTATTTTACAACGTTATGAAATCTGGTTGACCGCCAGTTTTAAGACAAGACTGAACCTGGACACTGGAGGATTAGTCCAGTGCCAGTTTCCAACTGGAGACATCTCCAGTTGTAATTTTTAAGTAAAAGAGTTTTAATAAGAAAATCACCTGGAGAGTTCTCCAGTTGTCATTTTCAAATAAAAAGAATTTTAGTCAGAAAAATTACTTTAAGTCTTTCCCCCAAAATGGTGATCCAGTAATCAATTAGTGCCAGGATAGTATCACAAAGGCGTTCGATAGCCTGGCGAGCAAAGATTATCTGGACCTCCTCAACTGGAGAACCTCATCAGTGTCACTGACGCGTTCATAATAAAATTCTCCAGTTTTAAGGATTCAACATTCCCAGTTCGCTGATGAGATGTTTAAAGGTTTTCTCATCAAGAGGTTTTGTAAAAACATCAGCTAACTGTTTGTCAGTGGGGATGAAATGAATTTCAATGTCTCCTTTCATAACATGATCACGAATGAAATGATACCTGATGTCGATATGTTTTGTCTTGGAGTGCATCACGGGGTTGTGAGATATAGCAATTGCACTGGTGTTGTCACAAAAGATTGGGGTCCTTGTAAATTTTTGACCATAATCTAGTAACTGGTTCTTGATCCAGAGAATCTGGGCACAACAACTGGCCGCAGAAATGTACTCTGCCTCAGCAGTGGACATAGAGACTGACGTCTGCTTCTTACTGGTCCAACTTACCAGTTTTCCTCCAAGGAAATGACAACCACCAGTTGTTGATTTTCTATCTATCTTACAACCTGCATGATCTGAATCTGAATAACCCATTAGATCTAACCCTAAGCCTTTGGGATACCAAAGACCAAGGCTAGGGCACCCTTTCAGGTACCTGAAGATGCGCTTAACAGCATGCAAATGTGATTCTTTTGGGTTAGCCTGAAATCTGGCACATAGACATGTTGCAAACATTATATCTGGTCGACTGGCAGTTAAATACATCAGCGATCCAACCATACCACGGTATTCAGTTGTATTCACTGGTTTTCCAGTTGGGTCAGAGTCCAGATTCAAAGGTGCTGCAATAGGTGTGTTTTTAGATGGGATTGAATCATATTTGTATTTTCTTAACAAATCTCTGACATATTTTTCTTGATTTATAAAAATTCCATCTTGAGTTTGTTTAATTTGTAAACCTAAGAAAAATGTTAATTCACCCATTAAGCTCATTTCATACTCAGATGACATGATCTTAGAGAATTTTTCACACATTGCATCATTAGTTGAACCAAATATAATGTCATCAACATAAATTTGTACCAGTAAGATATTACCTTTTTCTTTTAAGATAAACAAGGTATTATCTATTGCACCTCTTTGAAAGCCATTTTCGAGAAGATGTTTAGTTAAAGTGTCATACCAGGCTCTTGGGGCTTGTCGTAGACCATACAATGCTTTGTTCAGTCTGTACACCCAGTGAGGATGCTTCTCATTTATGAAGCCTGGAGTCTGTTTAACATACACTTCTTCTTCCAAAGTTCCATTTAGGAACGCACTTTTGACATCCATCTGGAAGACTTTAAACTGCATATGGGCTGCATAAGCCAAGAATATTCTTATGGCTTCAAGTCTTGCAACTGGAGCAAAAGTTTCATCAAAATCAACACCCTCTGCTTGACAATAACCCTGGGCAACCAATCTGGCTTTGTTTCTTACAACATTGCCATCTTCATCCATCTTGTTTCGATAGACCCATCTTGTTCCAATAGGTTCTTTCTTCAAACCTGGAGGACAAGGAACAAGTTCCCACACATTGTTCCTTTCGAACTGGATAAGCTCTTCTTGCATAGCTTCTACCCAGCTTGGGTCTGCCATAGCCTCGTCAATCTTCTTCGGTTCAATTAGTGATAAGAAGGTGACGTTCAAGCATTGCTCACTGGTGGCTCTTCTAGTCTGAACCCCACTGGATGGATCTCCAATAATCTGTTCAATTGGATGTGCTACTGTCCATCTAGTGTATTGACTAGGCTGGTGAACTACAATATCAGTGCAAGTCACCTGGCGATCTTCTTCAGTTGCAGCAGCTTCTGGAAGAGGATCAGCCCAAACTACTTCTACATCCTCATCAGAGTCAATGAGGTCACGATTTGCATCATGAAATTCTTCATTCAAAGGTATTTCTTGAAGAACTGGAGAAGGTGGAGTTTGAACTGGTGCTGATATTGGAGTGGCACGTACATCTGATCCAATCACCAGTTTCTGTGGTAAGTTGAAACTGATGGAGGGATAAAATGAGGTGTCACTGGTTGACTTAGTCTTCTTAACTGGTTCCAGTTCCTTGTGACTGGAAACATCTTCTGGTGGAACAACTGACTGATGAACTTGGTCAGTTTCACCAAAATTTATTGGAACGACTGGAGAGATATCAAGGCTTGGTCTCTTGTTGATTGCTTCAGTTGATTCGTCGAATGTGACATGAATTGTCTCATGAACCTTTTGGAATCTATAATTATAAACTCTAAAGGCCTTTCGAATATCTGAATAACCTAAAAATACCCCTTCATCAGCTTTGCATCAAACTTTCCAAGCTGACTGGAATCGTTTAAAATATAAACTGGACAACCAAATACATGAAAATATCCAATATTTGGTTTACGATTCCTGAGTACTTCATAGGCAATCTTCTTATGTCTCTTGATGTAGACTGACCGGTTTTGGGTGTGACAAGCTGTTGCACTGCTTCTGCCCAAAAACTGGTGGGAAGACCTGATTCAGACAGCATACTTCTGGCTGCTTCTATCAGTGTGCGATTCTTTCTTTCCACAACTCCATTTTGCTCTGGAGTATGTGCTGATGAGAAGTTTTGAGAGATGCCAGTGTCATTGCAAAAAGATTCAAGTACTTTATTTTGAAATTCTGTACCATTATCACTTCGCAACTGACAAACTTTTCGAGTATATTTGAGCTCAATTCTTTTGATGAGAGAGATGATTTCAGCAGGTGCATCACTTTTGGATCTGAGGAATACCACTCAACAATATCTGGTGAATTCATCGACCACAACTAGAGTGTACTTCTTTCCAGCTTTAGTTTGAACATTCACTGGACCAAAGAGATCCATATAAAGCATGTGAAGAGGTTCAGTGATGCTAAAGTTTTGCCTAGTTTTGAAACTGGCTCTTTTCTGCTTGCCCATCTCATACCCTGGACATGGCTTTTCTTTATTAAAAGAAATCTGAGGTATCCCATCTGCCAGTTGTTTGCGAGACAACTTATTGATGTTTTTGAAATTAAGATGGGATAATCTTTTATGCCACAACCAGTTGGTGTCCTCATCAGCCTTGGTATAGAAGCACTGCTCTTTTGGAGCTGGTTCCATATCCATGATGTACACATTTCCTTTTCTTGGTGCAATCATCACCACTTTCCAATCCTTGTTAAATATGGTGCCTTGAGCAATATCGAACAATACCTTATAGCCATCATCACAAAGTTGACTGACACTGATCAGGTTATATTTCAAACCGTTCACAAATGCAACTCTGGTGAATTCGACTTGTCCATTATTGAGCACACCATATCCTTCAGTCTTTCCATGCTGATCATTACCAAAAGTCACTGCCGGTCCTTCTTGGACAGTGAACTCTTCCAGCAGGGGCTTACATCCGGTCATTGTCCGTCCAGCTGCGCTGTCCAGATACCAGATATTCTTTTTACGATCGCCCTGCACACCCACAAAAATCATTAGTTATTTTTGTGAACCCATCTTTTCTTGATGGGTTCAGTGGACTTCACTTCAGAAGTCCCTGTAGATTGTTGTGGTGTTGAACTGGAGGCTGGATCTGGAGCTTTTTCATTAGCTCCAGGTCCAGGAGTAAAGACAATTGGTACTTGATACTTATTCACCTTCTTCTTTTCAGATTTTGTTCCAGATGGAACATTCTTTTGTTTTTGTTTAGAAGGTGGTTTGACAATTTGTTTTTCAACTGAGGAGGACGAACCTCCTTCCAGATTTTTAATTCTGGCAGTGCAACTCTGAACCTGCCTAGACAAAAGTTGGAGTTGACTGTCCAGTTTAAACAAAAAATCATTTTCAACAGGCAGTTGAACCTTGGACTGAGGTTCAACTGGAGACTTGTTCTTAGGATTCTTGGGCTCCTTAGACTTTTGAGGTAAAGGCTTGTCACCAGCAGCCTTTTTAACTGGGGCTTTAGCCTGTTCAGCTCCAGATTTAACCTCAATGGGGATGGTCTCATTGGTTTCAGCTTTGACAGTTTTAGGTTGGTCATATGGGGTTTCCACTCTAAGAACTGGAGGCAATGCATGAAGATCTGGTATGAGAGCAGCCATTTCAAGATCTCCAGATTTCCATGCATTTTTCTGGGCATCAATGGTTTTTGAAAATGCATCATAATTCTTTCCAGATGCTTTTACCCAGGACTTGATAATCATTTTTTCTTTTTCAAGATTTAATTTTAAATTTTGATTTTCAAGTTCTAATGCCTCAATCTGTAAAGCTGACTCCTTGAGAGCCAACTGGACACTTTGTAAATCGTTCAGTTGTGGTCTAACAACATTCAGTTCAGTTAAGATAGTCTCCAGATATCTTTCACTGTCTGATCTAACAGTTTCCACAAACACTAAATCACCATTCAGTGATTCAGCAAGGTCCAGTTTCAGTTCTGGGTCCAGTTGATTATCATAATCATATACCTTTTTCAAAATGATGTCTACCCATCTTCCAGTAATGACATCATCTTTTGCCACATGCTGCTGTTGCTGTTGATCTTCCAAGGTCATGAAACACATGTCCCTTTCCTCTTCATCATCAACTGATGAATCATCAGAGTATTCCCACTTTCCTTCAGTTTGTGCAATCATGCACTGGTTTTTATCTTTTTCAAAGGAAAGAAGAGCAATCTGGGCTTTAAGCTTTTTGTATTTAGCTTTATAGCCATCATCAGCCCGATTGTTGTTAAAATTAGGGACAGGGGGACCAGTTTGGTTGTTCGACTGACTAGACCTGCATTCCTTCATGAAGTGTCCTTTCTTACCACACTTATAGCAGGTAAGATTGGACTTGTCCAGAGAGTTGGAGCTGGAAGCATTGTTTGGCCCATTAAATCTATTAGATTTATGCTTAAACCTGTTAAAGGTTTTAGCAATCATGGCGACCAGGTCATCATCGTCAGTTTCATCACAACCATCACTGATTTCAGTGGTCAGGCCTGAGTTCAGAAAACTGTTCAACATCTCCTTCATAGAATGTGACTGGACATTCTCAGCAGATATTAAAGCAGCACAAGGTTTCTCAGTTAGACTAGAAACCTTTGAACTCTGGGCATGATTTAAAGCATCCTGCTCAGCCACATGTCTCTGTGCATTATTATCTTCAGTGAATCTGAAGGCTCCATAAAGAGATGCAAGAGTGTGGTTGTGCAGGGTCTTACCTTGTCTTAGGACAAGAATCATGTTTTCCCATTTTGAAGGAAGAATATCACAAAACTTCTCAAGAAGAATGTCCTTATCCTTCTTTACACCTAGCCCTCTCAGTTGATTAATCACACTGGTAAATCTGGTATAAGTACCAGTCAGGCTTTCATTGGGTAAAGCAAAGAAGGTTTCATACTTCTTGTTTAAAGCAACTTTCCTGGTGACAATGGTGTCATCACCTCCTTCATACTGAAGAACTAATTCTTCCCACATTGCCATGGCACTGGGGAACAACACAAGTGTTGGAATTAAGTCCTCAGGAACAGCCCCAAGGATCATGTTTTTCAGTCTGGTGTCCAAGTCCACCAGTCTGCGATCCTCATCAGACCAATGGTCTTCGAGCTTTTCTCTTGAGCCTCTTCTTCCAGTAGGATCAAGAAGAAGACTCACCCCAGGGGACATAGGTACATATGGTCCATCCTTAAGGATTTTCAACATATATCTATCAATCCCACCAAAATGCAAAAGCATCCTGGCCTTCCATGTACCAAAGGTCTCACTGTTCCCATCGAATTTAGGAACAGGAGTGTTGGAATAATGTACATGGACATGGTTAGGGGCAGGAGGAGGAGGAGGATTGGCATTAACATTAGTTTGATTAGGTGAACCAGGAGGATATGGAACATTAAAATTAATATTTTCAACATTTGGACCAGAACCATTCTCACCTTCAGTAGTAGCCATCTAAGCAGATCTAGGCAAGTATATTAGCCTTCTGCTCTGATACCACTTGTAAGTCCCAACTCAATAGATGGTACTACTAAAGACACCTCAATGTCAATGGTGGAGTTACTTTGCAATATATCACACTATTTGATTCAGTCTCATCAAAAGATACTCCTATTTCTGCACCATTAACTTTGGACTCAGATCCTAATGGAAAACAAGTGGATCCCACAAAATATCGTGGTATGGTGGGATCCCTCATGTACTTAACTGCTAGTAGACCTGACATAATGTTTGCAACATGCCTTTGTGCAAGATTTCAGTCTGATCCCAGAGAAGCACACTAATGCTGTGAAAAGGATTTTCAGATACCTTAAAGGTGTCCCCAGACTTGGTCTTTGGTATCCCAAAGGCTCAAGTCTAGATCTAATGGGTTATTCAGATTCTGATCATGCAGGTTGTAAAATAGATAGGAAAAGTACCACTGGTGGTTGTCATTTCCTAGGTGGCAAATTAGTTAGTTGGACAAGCAAGAAGCAAACTGCAGTATCACTCTCCACAGCTGAAGCTGAATACATTTCTGCAGCCAGTTGCTGCGCTCAGATTCTGTGGATGAAGAACCAACTAACTGATTATGGTGTTAAGTATACAAAGACTCCAATATTTTGTGACAACACTAGTGCCATTGCCATTTCTCACAATCCTGTCATGCACTCCAAAACCAAGCATATCGACCTCAGGTATCATTTCATTAGAGATCACATTATTAAAGGTGACATTGAACTTCATTTCATTCCCACTGATAAACAACTCGCTGATGTTTTTACAAAACCCTTGGATGTCAAAACGTTTAAACATCTCATCAGTGAGTTAGGTATGCTAAATCCTGTATAGCATCACCTAAGGGGGAAGTGTCAAATATTTTTATACTTAAAAGAATTTTTCTCTAAGGGGGAACTTTGCTTTCTGAAAAATATTTTGACTGAAATGCCTCAGAATTTCTGAAATGATTTCAGAATAATTGTGTAAACTGAGATGGTTCAGATCCATTAGTTCTGACCATGCTCAGATTTATTAAATTATTTCTGAAATAAGTTAGTCCTTTATAATGTCTTTTAGATACTTGGTCGTTGTGTGTACACGTGAAGGTTACTGTATAACGTTTGAACAATGATGTGTTTTTGCTGACGTGGCACACAAGTGGCGCCGTAATTGAAAAGTAATGATCACTTTTTCATTAAAAGTGTTGAAAAGTTTTCCAAAAGTGGGGGCCCAACAGTCTTTGCATTAAATGCGGACGTGGAACCCAAATTATTTCGGACTTCAAACCCGATCAAAATCGATTTCAAATAAAATAATATTTTCCTTGGTTTGAATTTCAAAATTATTTTTATTTTATTTATTTTGGAAAAACCTCTTTGTATTCCATCATAAATATAAATACCCTTTTCGAAACAATTCCTTCATTTACTTCATTTTTCATTTACTCCCAATCATCATTCTCTCTCTATCATTCTCTCTTATTCAAAATTCCAAAACCCTAAATTCACTATCAATTTCAGTTTTCCCTTGTAGAAATTATGGCTAAACAATCTCAAGCCAAATCTCTCATTACATTCGAATACAACCCTCCATCTCCAGCAGTCAAGCCAAGTTCAGAATGGCCAAAGGGATTTGAATCGACATCCCTAAGGTTCAATATGAACAATTTTGTGGCACCCCTAAATGCCACATCTAAAACACTCATGGGGAGGATAAATAAATATTTAGAAGAGTGTCCTCTCCACTATGCTTTGACTGCTGATCCTCAAGTACTGTATCATCGATACTTACTTGAATTCTGGTACACCGCTGAGATAAGCAAGGATGAAAAGTCCATTGCTTTCACATTAAAAGAAGGCACAAAGCGGTGTGTCATTTCTCTTGATGGGTTCCGGGAGGCCCTTCAATTGAACTATCTCAGATCTCCATCAGTCTATGCAAAAAGATTGAAAGGTACCAATTTTAGGGAGGTTCTGAGAGACATGGGTCATAATAATATGATCGATGATGAAGGCAATCTGAGAACATCTGGGCATATCTTCTTGTCTGGATTTGTAAATTGTTGGAGATACTTTTGGACTCAGATTGTTGAGTGCCTTGGAGGAAATTATGGTGGTTTAGACCAAATTTCCCTGCCACAAGTTGAAATGGGTTATTATATGTGGCATGGAATTGAGGCAGACTTCGCTGAGATACTCTTCTCTCAGTTATTGGTAAAGTTAAAAGGAAAAAGAAGTCTGCATATCTCTTTTCCAAGATTTTTGAGTATTTGCTTCATGCAAATTCTGGGTGATGCATATTCTGAAGGGGGACCTGAAAGTTCAGCCACAGAGTTCTACAGGGATCTATCAATGGCTTCAACATCTGAACCTGAGCCTGAACTCTCCGCTGCAATGCTTCAGGTAATATCTAAAACTGAAACAGCACGACCGGCTGGCTCAGAAAGGCCACCAAGCGGGTCGCAAAAGAATGTGAGACCCATTGGTGCGCCTGGTGGCAAAATGTTGAAGATGTTCAAATCCCAAACAACTTCTTCCTCCCAGCCACATCCCCCATCCGATGACCAACCTGAGGACCTCCCAAAAGGTTCCTCAGGATCACCAAAGGGCGTTTTAAAACATCGTAAATATAAGAAATCGTCCTCAGTGCCCAAGGACATTAGTACCGAAGCTAACCCTTCTGGTTCTTCCCAACAAGAACCAGAAGAATCGAGTCAAAGGGAAAACCCACAAGCAGCCATCTCCAAAACTTCTTTAGGAGGAGATGGTGAAGATAATATAAGTGAGCTCGCCCAACTCACAGTAGAGTCCGAGTCAACACGTGCACCCCCTGTAACCTCACCAATCTTACACTCTTCTGATGCACGAGTCGATGAAGTCTTTGGTGTGACACCACCTGAGACTGAGATTCCAGACTCTACGGCCAATGACGTTATTCTTGATGATGGCACGAGAATTACTGAGGCAACCCCTGTGTTTGCTGTCCGTGGTGATGAAGCTTCGGCTGAGCCATACACTTCTGAAGCTGGTAACGATGCATCTGCAGCAGCAGTTGTTGAACCAGTAGCAGGTTCAGGTACCAGTGATCTGAACCTGGGCATATCTGATCAGACTGCAGTTTCGACTGACCTCTGGGATGAAGATGAGCCACCTCAAGGGAATCTTGATTCCTTTGCTGATTTTGAGTTTGATGAGGACTTATTAAGGGAGAATCAGTCTTCTGATTCTTAGCCAACCCTTGACCTCACAAACGCCCCTCCTCCCCCAGAAATCCAAAATATTGTTGTTGAACAACCATATCTACCACCACCACTATCTCACCAACATCCTTATTTTCCACCAGGCTCAACACCTGCCTATGTTACTTCACCAATCTTTCAACCACAACTACAACATCTTCACCCCCAAATTCACAAAGTTCCAAAGCCAAGGAATTATGATGAGCCAGAGCAAAAGGAGTTGGACTCTGAAACTGAATCTGAGAGTCCAACTGAAGCTCAATTAGAAAAGACTCTGGCTGGCCTTGGAACCCTTCCTTTCATTGCTTCTACACAACCACCTCCTCCTTTGAGTGTGGAAGCACAGTTAGAGAGATCTAATGCCGAAGTCCAAAACCTTCTTATTCATGTTGAGGGCTTAACAAAGTCTCTAACTGCCAACACTAAGTCCCTGGCTGATATGAGAGGTGCTCAGTTCTTTGTTGGAACTGAGTTGACCAAAGTTGCTGGTAATGAGGGATTAGTGGCTGGGAAGCTAAATGAGTTGGTTTCTGCTTGCAATAACATCAGTGGTGCAATCAGGGATGCCTTCAGATTGACCAAGAGGGATGTGCAAGCTTCAATTGTTGCAAACTTGACATCCAGTGTTGAATTAATGAAACAAGAGGTCATGGCAGTCGGGAAGGAAGTACATGAATTGGTGAAGAAACCTAGTTTTGATAAAAAAGAACTTGAGGTTTCCTTGGGTGCTGGTATTGTTGAGAAGTTGAAGTCTGAGCTCTCTCAGGATCTCATTGCTCAGATTTCAGCTTCAGTGGCTGAGAATGTTGAAGAGAAGGTCAGAACAATGGTTGATCAGGCTGATAAGGCTACTAATAAGAAGGTTGATGAGGCTGTTGAAGCAATTAATAAGTCAGTCTCAGCCTTGGATGAAAAGATGAAAAGCCAATCAAGGCAGCTGGATGACATTCTGATACTTCTGAAGAAGCAAACTGTTGTTGCTCCTCCTCCCCCTGCATCTTTTACTGAAGATGATAGAAAAATGTTGAAGGACTTAAAAGATCAAGAGGCACTGAACCTTAATTCTTCTTTCAGATTAAGGGCTCAGTTTGCCACTATGGCAAAGGGGATTTGTGATTGCCTAGAACAACAAAGTTGGGAACCCCTGAAGGCAGTCAAAACTGCAATTGAGGCTTATGCTAAAATGCCTTCAGAGATTCCCAAAGGGGGAAGTGTGCCTATTGGATTGCTCTCAAGTACTCAAGAAATAATAGAGGCAACCAAGAAGCAAACTGAAGTACAATCTAGTGGTGCTTCAGCTCAGGGGGAACAAGTTCAGAAATCTGGTGAACAAAAATCTGAAGTTGTTAAGAAGGATAAAGGCAAGGCACCAATGGTGGAGGAACCTAAAAAGAAAAATTCTAAGGGTTCTGGACTTGTTGTTGGTGAGAATGTGGATGAACATGGTTATCCACTTCATGATCTTGATGCCGATGGCAAGAAATTAGAGGTTCTGCAGAAGCAAGTCTCTAATCAATATATTATGTGGAGGGAGAACAAGGAAAGGGAAAGGGAACAACATCTGAAGATGGGGACCCTTGACCATATTGATGCTGCAGCTCTTGGTCTTACTTTGGAAAGATATCAGAAAATCAAGAATGATCCAAGAGTGCAGAAAGCCTTAGAAGAAATGGGTGCATATGAATATGGGGTAAAGTATTCTCCCTTAGAACAAAAGCTGGACCATCTCACATTCAAGTTGTCCATTGAGGACTTGGTGAAAAATAGAGAAAAGGAGATGGCAATCAAAAAGAAAGAAATTATGGCTGGAGTTCTGAAGGTTGAAAAAGAATTGTCAAGGCCACCCACAAAGCCCAAATTGACTGGACCAAGATCATCGAGAAAGAATATTCGTGATGCTGATCTCTCCACCTTCCAACCAATTTCTGATGATGCTGCTGAGATCCAAAGAAAGCATGAGAAGGATCAATATGAGCATTATCTGAAGCATCGATCTCATCCAGCTAAAATAGTTGATATGAAGTAACAAAAGCTGATGGATTGAAGCTTTTTGATCTGATTGTCAAAAGAGAAGGGAGAGCAGCTGAAGAATATAATCAAACTTCACTTCATGAATTTGGCATTACTGAACACAGGGAGATGATCCAGATTTTGAAGGCAAAGCCTAAGTCCGCTCTGATTGGTGCATGGCTATCAAGAATACAACAAAAGATGCAAGCCAAGGTAGAGATGGAAGGCAGATTATTTGGAAAGAAGGATCACTCTCCACTGAAGAGGAAACCTACTGAAGCACCTTCTGGTTCAAGGCCTCCCAAGAAGTAGTTCCTTTTCAGATTATTATTTACTTGTATTTTTTATTGTACAAATGTAACAAACACTTCAGTTTGTATATATATGTTACATGTTGTAGCTAACAAGTAGATAATAAGTTTAAGTTAGAAAAATCACAAGAAAAAATCTGAGACATCAATGATCTATAAGATGTACTTAGAAAATCCTTACAACTTAAACAAAAACTTGCATTTCAGACTTACAAACATGTATAGATAGAAGTCTGAGATGCATGCACTATTTCAGAACAAATAGGGGGAATTTGTTAGGTCGAAAATCGACCAAGTATAATTTGTTCAGAAATAGCTGAAGCTCGGTGAAGAATACTTGTATAGAATTCTGAGGTCGCTCAGAATTAGTTCACTGCAGCTTCACTTCAGTTCAGATCAACGTATCAGAATACCGTTCAGAATGAAGTCAAAGACTGAAGTCTGAAGAAAGAGAACAGCTCAGATGTGGAGCTCAGAAGTTGATTCTACCTATCAAAGACTGAAGCATCTCAGTGTAAAGTATTTACAACACTTTACACTGATTACGAGGAAGACTTTTTACTTTACACACCTTTACCCAGTTAATAGATTTATCTATTAAGTACAAGGTTTAAAGTAAAAGGTTGGGAATACAGTATGTAATGTCACATCAATTGACTTACATACTTTACCTTAAAAACATACATGTAAGGAATTAGGTTTAATTCCTTAAATGCTCACAACCATATTTGTACGATCTTGTCCACATCATCATGGACTTGGTCTATAAATACAAAGTCTTCTCACAACTTGCAAATTGCTTGAAACCTTTGCATTGCAACTTGTGAGATATACTCTAAGTAATCCTTACGAGTATTTCCAAGTTATTAGATCACTTGTATTTCTAGGGTTGTTTAGATATTTACACTTGGGTGTTTATCTTTGTTCCGCAACAACCTTTGTATTTGTTTATATCAATAAATCAAATACATTGAAAAAATACATCGTGTCTCAATGCTACATACTTGATCTATACATATTATTTATATAGTTTCAGCCCTTATTGTTTCTTGCATTTACTTTCAGTATCTTTATTATTGTTCATCCATATCTGAATCGTATTCTGAACTGGTCTTCTTCCAGTTAGAACTACTTGCCAGTCGGGTATTAAACCATCTATATTTGGGACTCACATAATAAATGCGCCGTTTCGTTTTTTGTTTTATTCCCATTATGGTGTCGTTAGTGGGGGAGATGTTTCGTCTTTCGAAACGGTTGCCATAAATGTTTCCAATTGTATTTTTAGTGGGAAACACGTGTCCAGTCTTCGTGCTTTTCTGTTTTGACATGTCCCGTCATGTGAACAGTTGCCTTCGCTTCTCCTATAAATAGTCATGCCTCTCCTTCATTTTGCAGTTTCTTTCGCTTTCTTTCTTAAATCACGCCCACTTCTTTCTCTAATCCGCAACTTCCGTAGGCTTCGTAGCTTCCGTAACTTCCTCTCTCGCAGGTGTGTTTTGTTTCCGAAATTATAATTTTTGCCATGGGTAATTGAAAGGACTTGTGCATAAGTTTTTGTAATGTCAAAAAAGATGAATTAGTACAATTTTTGTCCGACTATAGATTTCCCTTAGGGTATCATTACACTCTCCCCCGCCCCTCCGATAACGCGAGGATGGTTCCGGACGGGAAAGTGGTTTTGTATATGGCTATGTTTGAAATAGCGAATGTCCGTTTGCCATTTACTACCTTTTTTCTCGAGGTTCTTACACACTTTAAGTGCCATATATCTCAATTGACTCCCTTCGGAGCTCTTCGGATAACAATGTTCGAAGCCATTTGTCGTGCTCATAATGCGGAGCCTACGGTGGGCAATTTCCGTAAATTTTATTGTTTGGGAGCCGACGGGGATTGGTTTACCATCCAGAAGAGGCCGGGGTCAAAGCTTCCGGAGTGTGTGTATGGTGTTACTGCATCTATTAAGGGGTGGAAGAAAAGGTTCTTTTATGCAGATGCTTCTATTATACCTCCCGCGTATCCAGCGTTGTTGAATATGAAAGGCAATGCACGCGGCACCCTTGCAGATACTTCTATGGAAATTGAATTTGACAGAGAGTTGATAATGCAGTTGTGCAAGCCTCCGACCTTGAGCCGGACGCTTCCAGAGGCCGTTTTATACTTGGAAAAATTAAGTTCAGTTTGGTCGTACCATCCGGCGGCTCCCAGACTCGTGAATAAAAAAGGGGAGGGTACGGAGCCTCCGACCCTTCCTACGAAGTCTTTATATTATTATGCATTAGTTTATTCAACTTCTTGATTTCCATCGTTTTTGATTTCTTAACTAGAATTTTAACCCACGATTCGCTGCGGTTTTTGTCATGTTTGATTTTTTTTAACAACAAATTATTCAGAATATATTTTACTCAAACATAAATAACCATTAATCATTAACACTTTTTTTTCAAATCTTTTTACATATATAAAAATATATTAAGTACTTTGAATCTATGTTTAAGAAAAATTAAAAGGTCAAGAATACATCTTAATTGCAATTAGTTCATGAAACATCATGTATTATATTCAATTTTGGAAATACCATTATTAAATGAT